>OY769911.1:9908200-10115700 GCA_963669185.1 Dyspetes luteomarginatus
GCTGCTACAGCTTTTTTCGCTGCCTCGTCAAGATCGTTCTCCATGGTGAAGGGCAGCCCGGATTTCTCGAGAATTTTTCTCGCCTCGGTCACGTTTGTGCCTTTTCATGAAAACGAGAAAATTTTAAATAAATAACCAAAAAATAATAAGAATCAGGAGATTTGCGATAATTGTGAAAATTACCTTCGAGTCGGACAATCACCGGTCTTTTAATGTCCAATTTTCTAGCCGCGGCGACAATTCCCTTGGCTACTGTCGCGCAATTGACGATTCCACCAAAAACGTTGACAAAAATTGCCTGAGCTTTGGGATCTACGATAAAATAAAAAATTACCAGTGAAAAATTACCAATTACAATTTTATAAACTGGAGTATCTTGAAATGTCGAGTCTTACCCTCAGACACTATTCTGAAAGCTTGAAAAACTTGATCTTCGGTAACGCTGCCACCAACATCCAAAAAATTTGCCGGCTCACCGCCATTTAGCTTTATTATGTCCATTGTTGCCATTGCCAAACCCGCTCCATTAACTACAAAATAAAATAATAATTATATATATATATATAGATGAGAATATTTCTCATATATCCTAAGATACATTCGGGATGTAAAATATTTCATCGAAAATATATTTAATATTTCCAAATATCGATAATCAATTATTCATTTCATTGAAGACATTAATTGCAAAAAAAAATTCTTCAAAAATTAAAACGTACCTAAACACGCGATATTTCCCCCCATGCTTATGTAATTAAGGTTGTACTTTGACGCGGCAACTTCCGCAGGATCTTTTTCCGTCACATCCTCCATATCGAAAATATCCTTTTGACGAAATTGTGCATTATCGTCGAATGAAATTTTGGCATCAACGGCGACCACTTGTTTGTCAGCAGTTTCTACCAGCGGATTTATTTCGATCTGTAACGCGTCAATGTCAACGAATAGACGCCAGAGATTTTTGAGCTCATGTACGGCTTTTTCATGAACATCTTCTTCTGTGAAACCCAAAAATTTTGCTACATTGCTGGCTATCTCGTCGTCAATTCCGTAATATATGTCGAGTGGAATTGTTTTTATAGCTTCGGGAGTTTTTTCAGCAACTGCCTCGATGTCCATTCCACCTGCTGGAGATGCAATCAAGACAGGACCGTTATACTGACGATCCATGAGTATGCAGACGTAAGTTTCTCTCTTGATGTCTACAGATTCGGCAATCATGACCTTTTGAACGAGTATGCCATCCTTGTGAGTTTGTTTAGTGATCAAACGATGACCCAGCATGTTCTTGACGATATCCAGGACAGCTTTGCGACTGAAATAACGTTAAAATCCATTTATTTTCCTTATCAGTATAATCTTTGTATATATTGAATACTAATAGAGATAAAGGGCTAAACTTTACCAAGGCTTTTTAACTATTTATTTTTTTTGCTGATTTACACTAATAGATGAATAAATAAATAATATCGCTGCAGAGTTAAAATATTTATTCTACTCACTCATTGGTAAGATGAACACCACCCTTAAAACCATTGTCAAACCAGCCTTTACCCCGTCCTCCAGCCAAAACTTGTGCCTTTATAACGTACTCGTTAACGTCTGAAATTGTAACATAAGTTGCTAAATTAAAGGTACGAATATTGGGAATAAGCGATAGGCGTCTGTGAGGCAATGTGTGTGTTAGAGAGAGAGAGAGCGAGAGAAAACGATGAAGACGAACTGATTCAAAATTCTGAATGAAATGGGCAAAAGACATATCATATGTGAAATAAAAAAGTAAGTGTCCCTCGAAGAACCGTTCTAGTGCGTGGCCCACCAATGGTAAATTGCCGACTGAGCATCTAATCTACGAGTACGATAGCTAAAGTATAAATTTCTCGAAAGGAGAGCTTTTATTGATTGGGATTCGTTTGGTCGTTTTTCTTCGCTGATTACAAGCCCGTATTAGAGGAAAAAAATGCTTCAGACATTTTTTTGAGGTTATGTTGACTTTTGGAGTCAACGTAACCTTCTCAAAGTTTCTTTCTCGCTATAGTGAACAACATCCGATAATTCGTAAATTGCTACTTTCTAATTATACACGTATTCTACTTACGAAATTTATCCAGAGCCGAGGGTGCTTTGTTCATATCATCGACAATGGTGAAATTCTGTACAGAAACACCGCAATCTTTGAGCAGCTCTTTGCTCTGATACTCGAGAAGATTTAACTTACGCGACGGTACAAAACTTGCTCGAGACAATTTTTTCAAACTACCCACTCGCGTAATAAGCTTTTTCGTTAAAAACGCCGACATTGTTGAGCTAACAAATTCCGTGAAAAAAAAAAATTCTACAGTGAAAACTACTAGTGTATATACAGCTCAAAGTCCCTCTCGCATTTGCGTTATCCGCAAAAAATGATAAGCTATTACAACTGTGGTCAGTGTGAAATGTTTCTATCTCCTTATCGGCTTGTACTTGTTTTTCTCTTTTTTTTCTTTACTTCTCACGAATTATATCAAAGCCGGCACAGCGAGTTTCTGAAAGCATGAATGTGTGTTCGTACGTGTAAGTTCATACACGTTTTCAAAGCTCGAAGTCAGTTGTTATTACCAACGAAGATTGAGGTCTATAGAAGCACAAAGCCTATAGCCCGCTTGGTTCCAATTTTTTAGTGAGTCAAACATACGCTAGGAGGCTCTAGTGTCGAACGATCAATATGCTCCGCCTTCTAGCTTCGATGCTCGCAGACATCTGGCTACGGTGGGGTCACGTAGTTTCCCCTGACGTCCCTCTCTGTGGCTTCCCCTACCGTCCCTCATTCTGCACCGCTCGACGACGCGCGGCGGCGAACTTATGTTTACGAACAATCACTACATCCACACGACGAGCTTTATTCCAATTTTACTAACATCGATGTACTAAAATCGAGCGTAATGCGCGGTGTAAATAGCGTATTATACTCGAATTAACAACGTACTTGTAAATCGGAGTAAATTATTGAAACTCAAACCTAAGAACACCTAATCCAAGCGGGTACACAACATAAATATTACAATGCGCATTCAATATTCAATCAGTTCCGGTTGGGTTAGACGTCACTTCTGGTTAGGTCAGACGTTACTTCCGGTTGGGTTAGACGTTACTTCCGGTTGGGTTAGACGTCACTTGCGGTTGGGTTGGATGTCACTTCCGGTTGGGTTAGACGTCACTACCAGTTGGGTTGGATGTCACTTCCTGTTGGGTCAGACGTTACTTCCGGTTGGGTTAGACGTCACTTCCGGTTGGGTTAGACGTCACTTCTGGTCGCTTCGACGTCACTTCCGGTTGGGTTAGACGTCACTTCCGGTCGCCTCGACGTCACTTCCGGTTGGGTTAGACGTCACTTCCGGTTGGGTTGGACGTCACTTCCGGTCGCATCTACGTCACTTCCGGTTGGGTTAGACGTCACTTCCGGTTGGGTAAGACGTCACTTCCGGTTGGGTTAGACGTCACTTCCGGTTGGGTTAGACGTCTAACCCAACCAAAAGTTGGGTTTGGGTCACTTCCGGTTGGGTTAGACGTCACTTCCGGTTGGGTTAGACGTCTAACCCAACCGGAAGTTGGGTTTGGGTCACTTCCGGTTGGGTTAGACGTCTCTTCCGATTGGGTTAGACGTCTAACCCAACCGGAAGTTGGGTTTGGGTCACTTCCGGTTAGGTAAGACGTCACTTCCGGTTGGGTTAGACGTCTAACCCATCCGGAAGTTGGGTTTGTCGTCACTTCCGGTTAGGTTAGACGTCACTTCCGGTTGGATTAGACGTCTAACCCAACCGGAAGTTGGGTTTGGGTCACTTCCGGTTGGGTTAGACGTCACTTCCGGTTGGGTTAGACGTCACTTCTGGTTGAGTTAGACGTCTAACCCAACCGGAAGTTGGGTTTGGGTCACTTCCGGTTAGGTAAGACGTCACTTCCGGTTGGGTTAGACGTCACTTCCGGTTGGGTTAGACGTCTAACCCATCCGGAAGTTGGGTTTGGCGTCACTTCCGGTTGGGTTAGACGTCACTTCCGGTTGGGTTAGACGTCTAACCCAACCGGAAGTTGGGTTTGGGTCACTTCCGGTTGGGTTAGACGTCTCTTCCGGTTGGGTTAGACGTCTAACCCAACCGGAAGTTGGGTTTTGGTCACTTCCTGTTGGGTTAGACGTCACTTCCGGTTAGGTAAGACGTCACTTCCGGTTGGGTTAGACGTCTAACCCATCCGGAAGTTGGGTTTGGCGTCACTTCCGGTTGGGTTAGACGTCACTTCCGGTTGGGTTAGACGTCTAACCCAACCGGAAGTTGGGTTCGTGTCACTTCCGGTTAGGTAAGACGTCACTTCCGGTTGGGTTAGACGTCTAACCCATCCGGAAGTTGGGTTTGGCGTCACTTCCGGTTGGGTTAGACGTCACTTCCGGTTGGGTTAGACGTCTAACCCAACCGGAAGTTGGGTTTGGGTCACTTCCGGTTGGGTTAGACGTCACTTCCGGTTGGGTTAGACGTCTAATTCAACCGGAAGTTGGGTTTGGCGTCACTTCCGGTTGGGTTAGACGTCACTTCCGGTTGGATTAGACGTCTAACCCAACCGGAAGTTGGGTTTGGGTCACTTCCGGTTGGGTTAGACGTCACTTCCGGTTGGGTTAGACGTCACTTCCGGTTGGGTTAGACGTCCAACCCATCCGGAAGTTGGGTTTGGCGTCACTTCCGGTTGGGTTAGACGTCACTTCCGGTTGGGTTAGACGTCTAACCCATCCGGAAGTTGGGTTTGGCGTCACTTCCGGTTGGGTTAGACCTCTAACCCAACCGGAAGTTGGGTTTGGGTCACTTCCTGTTGGGTTAGACGTCACTTCCGGTTGGGTTAGACGTCTAACCCAACCGGAAGTTGGGTTTGGGTCACTTCCGGTTAGGTAAGACGTCACTTCCGGTTGGGTTAGACGTCTAACCCATCCGGAAGTTGGGTTAGACGTCACTTCCGGTTGGGTTAGACGTCTAACCCAACCGGAAGTTGGGTTTGGCGTCACTTCCGGTTGGGTTAGACGTCACTTCCGGAAGTGACGTCTAACCCAACCGGAAGTGACGTCGAAGCGACCGGAAGTGACGCCTAACCCAACCGGAAGTGACGTCTAATCCAACCGGAAGTGACGTTTAACCCAACCGGAGGTGACATCGAAGCGACCGGAAGTGTCGCGAACTCGCCGGGAGATGGTGCTACCGTCGTGACGGGAAAATACAAATTTTTGCCTAGGAATTTTGCTGCTTCGCGAACTCGCCGGCAGATGGCGCCACCATCGTGGCTGGAAAATCAAAATTTTCGCTTTGAAATTTTGTAGCTTCGCGTACTTACCGGCAAATGACGCCACCGTCATGGTGGGGAAAACTCAAATTTTTGCCTTGAAACTTTGCACCCTCGCCAACTTGCCAACAGATGGCGCCACCGTCGGGTGGAAAATTAAAAACGTTGTCCTGAAATGTTGCAGCTTCGCGAACTTGCCGGCAGATAGCGCCACCGTCGTGGCGAGAAAAATTAAAATTTTGCCTTGAAATTTTGCTGCTTCGCGAACTCGCCGACTGATGGCACCACCGTCGTGGCGGAAAAATTCGAATTTTTGCCTAGAAATTTTGCTGCTTCGCTAACTCGCCGGCAGATAAATCCACCATCGTGACGGAAAAATTAAAATTTTCGCGTTGAAATTTTGCAGCTTCGCGAACTTACCGACAGATGGACCTGAAGTGACGACAAAGCGATCGGAAGTGACGTCAGAACAACCGGAAGTGACGTCAAATCAACCAGAAGTGACGTCAGAACAACCGGAAGTGAGGTCAGAACAACCGGAAGTGATGTCAGAACAACCGGAAGTGATGTCAGAACAACTGGAAGTGATATTAGAACAACCGGAAGTGATGTTAGAACAACCCGAAGTGACGTCAAATCGACCAGAGACGTCAAAGCGACCGAAAGTGACCTCAAAGTGACCGGAAGTGACGAAATTGCAGCCGGAAGTGACGTTAAAGCGACCGCAAGTGACGAAATTGCAACCGGAAGTGACGTCAAAGCGACTAGAATTGACGTCAAAGCAACCGGAAGTGACGTCAAAGTGACCAGAAGTGACGGCAGAGCGACCAGATGTGACGTCAGAGCGACCGGAAGTGACGTCAAAGTGACCGGATGTGACGTCAGAGCGATCGGAAGTGACACCGAAGCGACTAGAATTGACGTCAAAACGACCGGAAGTGACGTCAAAGTGATCGTAAGGGACGTCAAAGTGACCAGAAGTGACGGCAGAGCGACCGGAAGTGACGTCAAAGTGACTGGAAGTGTCGGCAAAGCGACCGGAAGTGACCTCATTGCAACCGGAAGTGACGTCAGAGCAACCAGAGGTGACGTCAGAACAACCGGACGTGAAGTCAGAACAACCGGAAGTGACGTCAGAACAACCGGACGTGAAGTCAGAACAACCGGAAGTGACGTCTAAACAACTGGAAATGACGTTGGAACAACCGGAAGGGACGTCAAAGCAACCGGCAGTGACGTCGAAGTGACCGGAAATGACGTCAGAGCAACCAGAAGTGACGTCATTGCAACCGGTAGTGACGTCAGAGCAACCAGAAGTGATGTCAGAGCAACCAGAAGTGACGTCAAAGCGACCAGAAGTGACGTCTCTGCGACCGGAAGTTACGTCAAATTTAACCGGAAATGACGTCAAATTTGATCGCAAGTGACCGATAATCGTTGCCGATAAGAGAGCTCTTGCGGCACTCTGCACAATCGCCGGATACATTATGTAATTGTTTCATCTCGTGCAATGAATGATACTCATTTACATATTTTAATTAGATCATTAATCATCGGCAAATATCTATTATCTAATTGCGAAGGGATAGAATAAAATTAGTTGAGAAAGTAGGACAATTGTTTAGCTGTTAATTTCAGATTATATAAATAACAGATCGAAGCCTGCACCTATCCGTTGTTTTGTATGTTTTCCATTATCGGAGGCCGATTATGAAGTATCATACGTTTTAATCAACGAAGATTTATAATGCTAAAGTATTTGCAATGAATAGCTCTATCTTCGTCGGTATCAGCAATGTAAACCTAAACCCCCACTCTACGTCCGTATCGCTCCTGTGCGAGAGAACGCACCCATCACCCCAGCTGCGAGTGCGAGTGAAATAGCATCATCAACCCGACTCGGTAGGTGGAGCCAACGCAGTTATACAGCCGCTCACGTGTGTTAGTTCTGTACGTGAGCGCACACATGTAAACTCGACGCTAGCGACATCTTACCGTTGGGGGAGAAAGATTATCCGAGCTCCCCAACTTTTTTGGAACAAAGCGGGCTATAGGCTTTGTGCTTCTATAGGCCTAAATCTTCGTTGTTATTACCAACGAAGATTGAGGCCTATAGAAGCACAAAGCCTATAGCCCGCTTTGTTCCAAAAAAGTTGGGGTGCTAGGACAAGCTTTCACCCCAACGGTAAGATGTCGCTAGCGTCGAGTTTACATGTGTGCGCTCACGTACAGAACTAACACACGTGAGCGGCTGTATAACTGCGTTGGCTCCACCTACGGAGTCGGGGTGATGATGCTATTTCACTCGCACTCGCAGCTGGGGTGATGGGTGCGCTCTCTCGCACAGGAGCGATACGGACGTAAAGTGGGGGTTTGGGTGTGCATTGCCGATGCCGAGGAAGATAGAGCTATTCATTGCAAATTCTTTTGCATTTTAATGACCTCTACGTCGAGACAAACTTATTTATTTAATTATTTCTTTATATTTACGTAAACTAGGAGTTAATTAACCCAACCAAGCAAATCTAATGAAATCGAAATCCGAGCGGGGACACGATTTTTATACTTAAAAAGTTAATAACAGTATATATGTCCAAGTTGGGGTAATGGGTACGGCGCTGCTTCTGTATGTGCTGGGTTGGTGGTTCAATTCCCGCCTTCGTTTTTTTTTTTTTTTTTTTGCAATTATGCAATTATATTCACAATAAATAAAATATAAAATATCTGCGAAAAAAGGTTTTATACGAGAGAGAGCCACATGTTAATACGAGTAGTTGGCCCCTGCTCGTACTGAGATGTAATGATAATATTGGACTCGATAGCGCTATCTCTCTCGCACTCGCGATTAGCTTGATGGCGCTATCTCTCTCGCATTCACGATTAGCTCGAGGATGCGATCTCTCTCGCTCTGAGAGTAGGAGCTGACAAACCCCCAGCTTTTCCCGCGTATATTTCTATCCCATGCACGTGCGAGTATGTGTTTAAAGTCCTCGGACTCTTGTTTTGCCGGTCTGGAATAGACATTTTGTCCGATACATCGGTAGGATTTCGTCAATAAAGACATCATTGCATGATTCGTGATATTAATAAGTAACAAACGCACTTGATACTGTCTGAAGTCTTTCATTCTTTTCGTAATTGCACGCGCTATGTCTTAGACTAGCCTCATTGCAAATAATGATAATATTAATTTTTAATAGTAATAAGACCAAAAAGTTATTAAACAATTGGTTAAAAAGAATTTATTCAACAAATTGACCAAAATCATTATTTTTTTCACTTACGAAAGACATTCCCTGATTTTTCCGAATACATTGATTTTTTGAGAATTTTCTCTCAATTTCGAAATATCAGTTTTTGCGTATTATAACAGACTGCATTTAAATAACTGCTTGTTCAGTGATCTTGGAAATTAAAATGTGTAATATGACATTTCTCTATGAAATCATATACGAAATTTGCAACGTTGCATCAATTTTTCGATTTTTGAATATGGAAATTTCGAAATTGATATAAACATCTAATGTATTCAGAAAAATCAGGGAATCCATGTGGTGAGTAAAAAAATATTTGTTTCCGGCAAATATATTGAAATAGTTTTTTAAAACTAATTTGACGATAAAATTTTGGTATTATTATTTAAAATTGAAGTCATCTTCAATACGGTTACTTTCCTCAAGATTTTTATCTTATTTCAAAGTACTCAAAAGAACTGAAAATAATAACCTAAATTGTAATCCCTGCAAGCTCACCATAATATTATTTTTCTATCTGAGCAATATCTGGCGGTCGTTGTTTAATGAAACAACAAAACATTTCACGCATTGTATTTTCTTCGTAGTTCCTAGTTTGTTTCTATAATGTTATAAAACTGAAATAAAAATTCCATATTTCACACAAAAATGTCTATATTCAATGTGAAAAGTGTATGAAAATTAGTGAATATGTGAATTCGTTGGTTGAAACAGGATCAGGTAAAAAAAAAAAAATAAAAAAAAAAATCAATAACCCGTGTCTCGATCTCGTGCAGTCCGACTCGTATCTTGTCGCTCTACCAACTACGCTAGCGTCGCTGATTGAATATTGAATGAGCATTGTAATATTTATGTTGTGCACCCGCTTGGATTAGGTGTTCTTAGGTTTGGGTTTCAATAATTTGCTCCGGTTTACACGTAGATTGTTAATTTGAGTATAATATGCTATTTACACCGCGCATTATACTCGATTTTACTACATGGATGTTAGTAAAATTGGAATAAAGCTCGTCGTGTGGATGTAGTCATTGTTCATAAAAATAAGTCCGCCGCTGCGCGTCGTCGAGCAGTGCAGAATGAGGGACGGTAGGGGAAGCCACAGAGAGGGAAGTCAGGGGAAGCAACGTGACCCCACCGTAGTCAGATGGCTGCGAGCATCGAAGCTAGAAGGCGGAGCATATCGATCGGTCGACACTCGAGCCTCCTAGCGTATGTTTGACTCACTAAAAAATTGGAACAAAGCGGGCTATAGGCTTTGTGCTTCTATAGGCCTCAATCTTCGTTGTTATTACGTAAAAAATTCTCTAATGTAGATTTTTTTGACCTATTGTCGGCACCACAGACAGTAAAAATTAGTAAAGTAGCGTGACGCGTCGCGCGGTGGCGCCCCATTCTCTCGACTCTCTCCCCACCAGAAGTGCCGCGCGCCACCGCTCATGCTCGCTTGAGTCTCGAACACGGTCTATAAGACCGTGATCTCGAACGATCAGCTCTTTATCAGATACGAAAAATACGAACAGCCTTCGCAGCGAGTCGACGAAAATGGTTCTGAGGATTGTGGTTTCGAGTTTTAACCTCGCTCTCAAAAATTTCCCACAAACTTCACATTATTGCAAAGTTTATCGAAGATTGTATCATAATCAATATAAAGAGAAGAGTAAATTGTCTTGTTTGCGAATCACGGGAATTTCTCTGTACTCGAGTGACAGTCCAGCAAAGTGTTGGCAATGCGATTATCCCCACAAATGTGATTTTTTTTGCAACAAGTGCAAGGCATTGCAAGAACCACCGGAAAATTTGAATTATTTTCAAGTAATAGGCGTAGATCAGAGTTATGACATAGAGAGCAAAGATTTGCAAAGAAAATACAGAGATCTGCAGAATATTTTCCATCCTGATAGATTCAGCAATCGAACAGAGGTTGATCATTAGTCTTGATACATTTTTTGTTCGTTTCATGTATAAAAATCTATCAATAACTTCTTTGTAACAGAAAGAGAAACAAATATCGGAAAATATGTCATCCCTGATCAACAAGGCTTACAACACACTCTCCCATCCTCTAGATAGAGGATTGTATATGCTGAAATTAAAAAATTTGTCAATACCAGAAGGAACGACCAATCTCAATCCAGAATTTCTCATAGAAATAATGGAGAGAAATGAAAAAGTCGAGGAGGCTTCAAAAGACAAGGAAAAAATAACGCAACTGGCTAATGAGAATGATGCAATATTAAATGCATTATCCAAGTAATAATCTTAAACTGCCTACAATTTATCATATTTGTTCATAATTTTCTCGTAAAATGTATTAATTTTTTTTCAGGGAAGTTTCAAATGCCTTTAAGAAAAACGAGATAGAAGAGGGAAAACTGATACTCATTAAAATGAAGTATTTTGCCAGTTTACAGGCAAGATTGAAGAATCTTAAACAGGATTTAGGGATAGTTGATTAATCAATAAATTAATTATTCAATGAATTTGTACAAATTATACTTAGGTTATCAGTTTTTAATAAAATGTACATAAAACATATTTGTATAAATACAAGTCTTATTACTAAATTATTATGCAAAATTATGAGTTATCTTTTTTCCATTGTTCCAGCCATTCACATATCCTTGCCACATTATCGTTCATCTGTTGCTCATTGTTGCTTATTAATTCATGGACGATATCATCTGCATATGATGCTTTTGCCTCTTCCAGAATAGTCTGAAATATTTCACAATCTATGTTGTCCTCGAGTTTTTTGCCCTGATAACCTCGACTTGTTAGACGATCATAAAGTATCGTGTTGCTTGTTCGAAGAACGAAAACAATGTCGAACCAACGCTCGGGAAAGAAATCAGCACCGTGATAATCCACGATATTTCCACCCTCGTTCATATAATTTTCCATACTGTCGAGTAATTTGTCCTCGTCGAGCACAGGACATTTGTAAACATTATCGTACTCTTCCAAACATTTGTTTTCTATTGCTAATTTACTGACTTCACGCCAAACAAGATCGGTGCTCTCAGCTAGTTTTCGTGCCAATGTACTCTTTCCGACCCCTGGAGTACCTAAAAATGTTGAGAAACAATTATTAATATCGAAATTACAATTGAATTGAAAGATTCAAGGTCACGGGGTCAGTCTTGGGATCGAGCGCCACGATCCTTGCGGCGAAATTCGGTAGCTTGCCCCGTAACAGAATCACACAAAATGCATGCATTTTTATCGTAAAAGATTATTGCTAAATTGAGTGAAGCAGTTTTCTCTAGCATTATAGGAAACGGATCCGAACTGGTGAGAAATATACAATTTTGCAGTAATATCTTGCTAAAAAGGAGTATTGATTGTATTTATTTTAGTTATCGGCTCTCGGCACTAAGGTTGTGGCGGTCGATCGTGACATTTTTCAAAGTTGATCAAGGCTGGTCAACATAACCTCAAAATTCTGTTGGACAACTTTTTAATGGAAATAGTAAAGCTTTTGGGTAAAATCGAAGTATAGGGAGCTCAATTTGTGAATGTAAATTGTAAGCTTTTTCTTTTTTGCCAAAAATTTGATTATATTGATCGAAAAGTTGGACAAAATTGTATAGCTGACTCTGTCTAGTATTCACATCAACTTATGGCGGTTATAACTTCCCGACAAGATCGATAAATTTACCAGTTATGAGTATATTTGGTTGTTTCCTCTTCGCACTTGGCATCTTGGTTTTAAATACGGTCGTAATGAATAACAAGAATGAATAAATCCTTTATCGTATCGTATGCTGTGAGCAGCCGTTTTTTTTTAAACTAATTGCGTTAGTTACATGTGCGTTGCACCGTGCACTTCCGGTATGAACGCAAATGAACTTTTGTATCACTCTCGTATTCTCAATGAGAGTTTATTTTTTGAGAAATTCTTATTAACGTGTCTCTCCAGAGATCCTCGTGTGGTCTTACACGAAAGAATCATGACTCACATACTTGCTACAAAAATACACATTCATACGGTTCACTTATCAATGAACACTACGATGAAGATGGCGCCACCGGCTGGAGCTCAATGAATGAAAAATGAGTGTCCGCCGCTATCGGCGTAATCACAGATTAATTCCTCTCTGATGAAGTTATATATATTTATATACACGCCTGATACTAATATAGATATATGTATATACCCAGGATTATGCCAGGCACATTAATATATATATAACATTCTTTTATTAAAAGAACGTGTGATTGTTCGAAAAATTTATTTGAATCATAATAGTTCTACCATTTCCAATCTGCCGAAAATTTGATATTATATCATGAATATACGATCAAAATCAATTTATATGTATGAGAGGTCGAAGCAATTGTAATAAATAGCCAATAATCGCTTTGGTACATCTACCTCGAGTTATTTCAGATTTATGTCGGGTGGATTACCAAGTGAAAATTGATCATTCATATGTACAACGATTTAGAAATACAATATTCGAGCCTTTGGCGATTTTTTAAAAATAAATTTATTGTCCTCCGTAAATAGAAGAAACATATAAAAATTGTTATACGTATACATCACTGTCGACCAAACTATTCTTCATGCAAGTTACTTGACCCTCCAGAAACGTTATTTGCTGAAATTTTTCAAACATCCTTATAAGAGAAACATGATAATTATTTTTTATTGATATTTTCCCAAGGATTTCTCGTACCCTGAGGAAATTTTGACGTTGTTTTCCGGCACTTGCATCGGTCGCTGCTAAAAGTCCCTTGTATCGTTCCTCAAGAAGCCTCACGAGTCTATCCAATTCGCACTGTTTCTCCGTGCTTAGGGTTGCCGATAATTCGCTCTGTTGTTCCTGAAGCTGCAGCTGCAAACTTTTTATCTCCAAATCTTTCGTCTATTAAATGTTTTTTTTTTTTTTAAAGATTTTTCTATAGAATTCTCCAAATGGAGTAAAACTGTAAAGGACATTCAAATGAACCTTGAGAACGTGAGATATCTTATTTTCGGACTCAATATTAAGCTTTTCCTTTGATTTCATGAGTTTTGTTATAATTCTGTTCATTGCTGATATTTTATCGAGCAAATTCTGATTTTCCATCTGCATAGCAATTTCCATGTCACTTCTCATTTTCATGAATTCTTCCTTAATTGTACTGCATTGCTCTTTCAAAAAAAATTGCAGCTTGCCTTCCTATGAAAAATGCAAATTGGAAAAAAAAAATTGTCGAATTCTCTGCAACCTTAATGCCTGAGACAAATATAAATACATCTTTGATTTTCGTTTCAAGCTTGTCCTTCAAATCATGAATTTTATCGTTCAACAATAAAATCTCGTCTCTGCCGAGTTTTTCCCTCGATTCGAGTTCAGCATTTTTCTCATTGATAATTTCATCCTTGAGCAACAATTCTCGATGTTTTTCGGTCAATATAGTTTCACAGTGAAGCTCAGCATTGTCAATTTTTTCCTTGCAACTTTGTTCCAGCATAATTATTTCTTCTTCCTGTTGTGAAAAATCATTTCAAATTTTTGCATGAATTTTTAGCACGGAATTGATGTACCTTCTCGTGCACTATTTTGTCCAATTCGGTAGACATCCTTGCGACTTTTTCTTCCAATTCGACGTTTTTACAATGAGACTCTCGGAAACGTTCATTCAATTCATCAAACTGTTTCGTCATTGTACTTTTGTACTCATCCACGATCTCACGATGATTTTTTTCAAGCAGATCTTTCATATTTTTTACCTCCAAGAGCCTTGTTAAAATATTTTTTCAAATTTCTTTCAAATATTACATTTGGACAAATATTATTTTTTAAAATTAATTTCTTCAAAAATAATAAGTCGTGCTTTTAGTTGATGCTCACTTTGTTCTCAGTGTCGTAATTTCTGCGGTCAGTTGGTCGATTGTCGAGTACAAATTGTCCGAATTTTCTTTACAATCACAATTTTGCCGAGAGTATGACAAATCTCGTTTCAGGCATTCATTTTCAATCTGTAGTTCCTGAACGGCAGCCTTGAGACTCTCAATTCGTTGTCCACAAGCTACTAATTGATTTTTATTCGACTTCGCCTTATCTTGGGTGACAGCAAATTCACTAAATGTGGAATCGCAATTTGTCGAGCTTGTCGAATCGTTAGATCGAGTGTGATAGATAATTGGATTTCTGTGCTTCATGATCGATCTTGGAGCCTCGGGAGGAATGGAACCGCTTGTATCCGAGAGGTCGCGCAGCGAAGAGCTCGCCCTGACCTGAAATTTTCAAAACAAAAAAGCAATAAAAAAGAAGAACATTTTTCTCTACTCTTTTGTTGTCTTAAATATTTAATTTTTTATATTACTGGATGATTGCAGAATCTCGGCAGGGCTCCAAGTGGACCATTCGGCGGTCGTTTACGGAAAATCCCACCGATATGACCAGATTTGAGATTATTATAGAGCTCGAGCAAATACCGATTTCTCAAAGATCGCTGGCTCGAGGCAGAACACAATTTTTGAAGCCATACATGACACAGCTCTCTCTCATTTTCGGCAACGCTCAATCCCAAAATATAAGGCCTAACGCGTTCGAGAGTCTCCTCGTACCATTTATTTAACTTTAGAGCCTCCTGTTGATCGCATTTCTTCAGCCTTGACATGATAACATCATATTTTTTTTACATCATTATCCTCTGTCATGTGACTTTTGACATTTTCTCGAACTACGCAAAAGGGCGATTCCCATGGACGTTGAACATAGCAGCAGATAATCCCAAAATTATGAGACAAGAAACATTCATATTTTTCATTGTTTTTTAATCTTTATTTGCATCGCTGATTCCTGAACTCATACAAACGTCTTTTTTTTTAATACTAAATGGCCCAACTAATTCTGGCATCTCTAAAAATAGACATATTTCGTTTTTCTTCGTATCTACGATTGCCCAAAATATACGATTTTTTTTGTTCTGTTTGTTTTTTTTTTGTTTTGTTGAATACATATAGAAAACGTATACGTATTGTGCCCGCTAATTAACTGTATTGAGCTATATCAGAGTGTGGTTTCTACTTAGATCCAGAGCGTGCTGTACAATATTACAACGAAATTGCGTGAAAAAAAAGTCTAACATCTGCTATTTAATTTGATTTGATTATCGGCCGTTTGTTTGAGTTCTGAGAGACGACTTCTCATCGGATGCAAATGGGTTCCCGTCCATTCGTCCACCATTGCCGGAAAGAAAACAGATTCCATCTGTACTTTTAAATATCCCTCCAGGGACGAGAGTTCCATCAAGAGGCTGCAAAATATTCAAATTTAAATGAGAAAATTTTCATATGGGTGATTTTGGCCTAAATGCCATAGTACCATGTGGTTCGATAGTAATTTTCATAAATTGCATTTTCATACTCACTCCGAAAAAGCTGCCAACAAACTCTCCAATTGCATCGGATTTGTAAAGTTGTTTGCAACTTGCCACGGATTCAACCAGGTCGTTATTCTAACGAGGCAAACAAAATTTAAAAAAAACAGGCAAACAAGAATGAGAAGAAAAATATTATGGCATTTGATTCATTTTTTTCTTTACTCACTGTTCATTATTGACGATATGCTCGTATTTTATTTTTAAATTGAGAAACCATTCGATTCCTCCGGTCACTTGCCAGCCGGGATATTGAAGATTGTTGGGTATCGGTGCAGGCCTTATTTGTGGATTAATGTGCAAAAATCTATGATCAACGTAGCCAAGGCTTTTGGCAACTTGAACATGCGTCTGCTCGGAATATCCGTGCAGCCAGACTTTTATGCACATTGCGAGTGATGGCACAGCAGTTGGTAAGAGCTCGCACATTGTTGCATAATGATCGTATCTTGACCAGCCAGTAAATGCGATACCACGAAATTCGTTAACTTTATTGCCATGAGTTCCGAGTTCTTCGAGCCATCGCTCGTGATTACTTATGTGATGACTTATTACGGGAATTTGCTGAGCCGAGCCTGTTGCCCCCTTAAACGCTGTAGCTGCCCACAAATGGGGAAATATCGCGCTGTACTTTGTCCACAAATCTGCACGATACAACAAAGATTGTAATATTTTGGAAAAAAAAAAGGGGGATGTAAAAATAAAGTTTGAATTACCTGTTGGCAAATTGAAAGTTTCTCTCGCATTGTAATGCCATATCATCGGTTCGACGTATTTACCGATATAATATTCTGGAAAATATACATTATGAAATTTAACAAAAGATCTGTTGGCCAGTTTTGATAATAATTTTTTATATGAAGATACCGTTCAAAACCTGTAATTCTATGGATCTCAGCATATCGTCCCACACGATTATTTTCAGATACGGATATGTCTCTTTGATGAATTGTGCGATAGCGAGTACGTGCTCGAGATATAATGACCATTTGCCATTTTTCGAAGAATTAGCTCGTTTTGAGCAAGTCACGCAAAGTCCCAAGTGCCAAATTTCATCTGCTCCTATGTGCAAATATTGTATTTCCGGATGAAAACTTACTATCTGACGTATCAGAGATTTTATCAGTGACATTGTTCCTGGATTTGATGGACATATGGAACTTGGAAAATTTTCCACCTCACGAAGCGATCGCCATTCTCCATGCTTCAGCACAAACTGTTGGAAAATATACCGAGAATTTAAAAAATGAATAAATAAATATGATTTTTTAGCAAAAAATTATTGCTCTGATTTATATTACAAATAAAAAAATATATATGTGTGATTTCTCCAACTTTCATCATTTTTCAGCTGTCGATCAAAAGCAAGAAAAATTGACCAGTAGACGTTTCGTATTAAAATTGATGAAAATCGATAAATGGTTTAGATATTAAATGTTAAATTTGTTGAAAAATATTTATATCATTAAAAAAATTAAGCCAAGAACAATAGGAACAATATGAAATTTTCATATATCTTCTTACTAGCTTTTATTTAATTGTTATTATTTAGTTAAAAATTCAGAAAGCAACTTGGTGAATTTTTTTTTTGTGGATATGCAAAAATTATGATAATCAATGTGAAATTTTGTTGTTTGGTGCCTTTTTTTACCTCCAGATGGCCAAAAGTCTGAACTAATGGCACAACTGCCAAACCACAATCTCCTGCCAATTGTAAAATCTGACGCGCCTCTTGAATTGTGTATCCACTTGTGATAGCACCCGGGCTGTTGCTTCCTATTTGTGATAATTCTCGGTTGTATGGAAAAGTATCCTCCCACTCTATAAGAAGTCCTGTAGCTCCCCATGTCCTCAATAATGGGAAAAGCTGCAATTACGATAATTTACATGAATTCAAATGAAAAATAATAATAATAAATTCAATATCAAATAAATTTAATAGAATAGAAAATAATTTTGATGATCAATTTTCTGGCTTGACGGTTTAAAAATGGGGGATAATCACAAAACAGACGTAAAGTAAAATGCCGAAAACGTATTGACCAAACCTTTTCGAAGTATGAAACCCTCGGTGGAGCGCCTTTCAAATCGAGATGTACCAATCTGGATAAGCAATCGTAACAATCAGATATAACACGTCATGCACACAATTTTCATGAAACAACGAAATTACGACGTTTGTTTACCTGTGTGAGCCAAATGTCAAGTCGTCCATGTTTTTTTTTTCAACACGTTCCGTCTCTCGGGGGAGGAGAAGGAATCGACGCAAAGTGCCAGACGGTGGCGCCCTCATTTTGTCGCAGTCATCTGTGGCCGCGTCTGGAGGTGAGACTGTCGCTCACAGCCAGCTGGCCTAAACATATTTTTTTTTCATATCTCACGTCAAGATCGATCAGTTTCGCAACTTTTACTTTTCATATTGCATCCCCATCAGCTGGGCAAATTTCAATTGTTATTTTGTGGCATGTTCGAAGTTGCGGCAACCTTTTTCGCATAGTTCAGTGATCTTCCGTATGGCAGAGCGACATTAGCGACATTTCGTCCGTTTATTAATCGCCGGCTTACAAAGTCGTAAAAGAAAATAGAAATTTTCCAGATGTGTGAAAGGAGGAAGTGAAAAATTCCTAAAGTATGGCTTGCTTGTTGAAAGAAAAATCATTCGATTGTCGGTGAGTAGGGAAAAAAGAAATTGTTGCATTTAAAATGCATATCGACACGTGCTTTTGAGCTAGACGCTATACAGTTAGACACCACGATTTTTTTCTTACAGGGTCAGTTCGGTACTCAACAAGGAAGTTCGCAGTTATGGCAAAAAATTTTTGTATGATGATTCCGACGAGACATGCTGGAATTCTGATTCGGTAAGTCTCATCATTCATCATTCACACCGACTAACGTGGATTTGTGTATTGTTTTATGCAAAACGACTGCAGCGTTCACTGTGGCCATTCTGTGAACTAACGTTGGACCAAAATATTCTTATAGATATGAAACGTATATATAGATATAGTGATCAGCTTACGATTTGTCTCAAAAATACTTTCGGAGCAATGCTAAAATTTCATGCCGCAAATGGAATAATCCCCCCCCCTCCCGAAAATAAATTATTTTCTTTATTTCAGGGCTCTCCACAGTGGATAATTATCGATTTCAAAGATGATTGTACATTATCAACCATAGAAATTCAATTTCAAGGAGGCTTTGCTGGAAAAAACTGCAGAGTTGAGGCTGGAACAGGCTCAAAGAGTCTCACGGCCGTACAATGCTTTTATCCAGAAGACACGAATAAACAACAAACTTTCAAGCTGGACAAAAGCATCAATGCAAAAACTTTAAAACTCACATTCGATGAGAGTACCGATTTTTTCGGTCGAATTATCATCTACAGACTATCATTGATATCGTGACAAATAATAATAATAATTTTATGTAATTCATACGCGACCTTGTTTTTACTCCTTGCACCCAAAAAAAAGATGGACAATCATTAAATGATAAAATTCGTACAATCACAATTCAACTTTTTTAATGGTAAAATTGACATTTCCAAGTTTTGACAATAACTCCGATTAACATGTTAACTTCGTACAAGATTATTCAATTATTTACAGATTATAAATGTTTGATATAAAATACCTTCGCGAAATTTCAATAACAAGATCTTTCAGTAAATCATCTATGCCGAGAACGAAGAAAAAGTTGTTATTTAGATTCTTCTCGATTAAGCGAAATTACGTTATATCGTCAATTTTTTGTCAGACATGAGAATTTTTTTTTTCTCGTTCTCGTTGTTTTTTTTCAGTAGGGAAACACAATTGCATCAAAAATGTATCCAATTAGAAGGCACAAACTGGCATTATCGGCTTAAAAACTACGACAAAAAAAAAAAAGAAAAAAGAAACTTCCCACATTCCAAGTATAATGAATATAAAATTTGTATTACACGTCGGCGATGGTTTTTTTTTAAGAATACGAAGCGTTTACTTTCTTTTCGTTAGAAATTCGTTCGAGTAATTCTCAATTTTGCTGCCACATTGATGAACAAATGTGCAAATAATGTCTCCGAAGGATCGACATATAAGAATATAATTTACGTATGTCTCTTGCTACGTTTGTAACAATCCGCCGAGTTCATAGCCCCCCCCCCCCCTCCTCTTCGTGGTTCGTTGTACACATGCGACGGAAAAAAAAACGTCTTCCTGAGACCATGATTATCTTGATTACAGACTTCAATGCGGCTTACATCTCCAAAAATATTTTGTCTGCATAATATTTTATAGTCTTTCAGTTGTTCTTGTTGGTATTTATAGTCGAGATAATCAACCAGGGTAGGTTCATCGAACCAGGGTAGAGTAAAATTTGGGCTGAAAAGAGATGAGAAATGTCTCATTTTTTTTTCTTTTTCGTTTTTTTGTGTAAATTAAACGTTTCTTTTTGTTCTATCACACACCTCGTCATGATTTTCCTCCTTGTTGCCTTCTTCATCATCGCCAGAGCTGTCGCCACCCGAGCTATCTGCCGAATTGCGTTGCTGATCGGTATTGTTGAGGCTGTCGGTGGTCGTCGGTGACAAAGCTTTTACTTTGCTTGCCGCATCGTAACACTGGAGACAAACGCGTACAGCTTTACCGTTAGATTGACCCGGTAAAATCAATTTTTTATTGCTGCACGGTCCACAAACAACCTCTCCACATTGTCGACAATGATGCTGTAAAGAAGAGAATTGATATGGAAAATTTCATCTAGCAAATTTATACAATTTTTGTTATTTTTTTAAATTTGTTCAATAAAAAGTAATATTTGTCTGGACCATCTTACCCTTCTGTTCAAAACTGTAAATTGTGTCTTGTTGCAATGCATGCATATAGTCGCTTCATTATCGGGAACCCATACAGCCGCATGAACTTCAACGGGTTTCTTGCCACCTGAAAAATGAAAAATGTTCATTTGTATGATTTTTCATAAAACAGGAAGAACAAAATAATAATAATAATAATTAGAAAGAAAAAAAATTATGCGCTTACTTTTTCTGAGCAAATCCTCGATGCACTTGGTTATATGAGCCATCCATTCTTGTTTCTCTGTTGCGGTAGCAGCATAAACAGCAAACGACTTTGTTACCGTTTTTATGAGCCACCCATTTCGAAACTCTACAAACAACGATAATTCACTAACGAGGTCGAACACAATAATATGAATCCCAACTGGCAGTGACAAGATAAATGCTATCAGGTTGGATAAAAAAAACTTCTGCTGCGCTAGCTTTTTACTAATTTTTTGATTAACTCAATGAAACTCAATCTAAAACTTACGTCCATCGTCCACCAGAGATTCTAGCTTCACTTCCTCCAGTGGTATAATGTGTTGCTTGTTGTACTGTTGTTGTTTTTTTTTTTTTTTTTTTTTCAAGATCAAATTACTCGTTGGATTAAAGATTGAAGAAATGTTTATGCTATTCATTTATAATTTATATACACGAATTTTGTTGCCTTCTCTCGTGACTCACCTTTTTCTTATTGATGACTATGTTGCCATAAACCAATATGTCATTGAAGAGAAAAAATTGTCTGGGCTTTGGTTTTTTCCTGCACATCTTTGTCAAGACGCCCTCCCCAACCAGAACTCTGCCTGGTACAGCAAGAGACTGAAAATTAACGTGAATAAAATGAATATCATGATCTGGAAGTTTATTAATTCACGAATATCCAATTTATAGTCAAAATTTTGAACTTCCAAATGGCCAACTAAAAAACAAAAAAGTTATTCCATTTGAACTGAAAATTCTTATCTGAGCGTCATTAAGATCGCTTTCGAATTTGTCTATGTAGCAAAGATCAATAAACTCTAAAATGTTCTAAAATGGATTAATAAATCAAAATATTATTGTATTTGAACTAAAATTGTTATATGGAAGTTTTCAAACACACTTTCGAATTTATATGTAGTGAATATTTATAAAAATCAAAATGGCCGACCAAAAACTAATTTCATTTCACGAAAATTGTTATCTGGGAGTTTTTTTGAGATCGCTGGATCAAATCGAATGTGTAAGTGAAAGATTCGAAATGGCAGCACTATTCGGGGTATACTATTTACCAAACTACTGGTAGAAGTTGTGTTCAACTTTATCAAAAGAACTTTGATGAACTTTTGTTTTTTTTCCAGCCTCGCAAAATTCATTGTAAAAGTTATGAAAATTAGTATTGTAGAATGAAGAATTAAATAAAAACATACCTGACCGGAGCTGCCGAAGCAGTTCTCCACCATTGCAATTCGCCTGGCATTGGCCTCACTGTTGACTGCAACATACAAAAAGATTGATCAAAAAATACGATATTTTTTTTTTCACACGATAATTCATCGTTCACATTGTCGCAATTCAAGCAAATATTTGCAATTGAAAAAAAAATTAGACAATCCAGGCCACGGGTTGATTGATTTTCACAAATGTTCACGCTATACATGGCGGTGTAGCTGTCAAAAATACAGCCCACAAACAGCCGCCTTGAAACTGCAATTGTGACGTTCGAGAGGTCACGTTAATTAAAAAAATATTGACATTGGCTAATTCAATTGTTGCTAATATTATTAAATTTGTCAATAACACAAATGAATAATAAAACTTTACAAATTTGATTAATAAAAAGTCAGACGAACAGAGTCGCGAACTAACCAAGTCGGTCAACCATGGTCCCATGAATATGAATCAGGGCCGACAACAGCAGGAAGGATGAATCATGTCGCCTTCACTACTTTTCTCTCTCTCTCGCCCCCGTTTATCGTCCAATTCGTAAGCGCGGGAATTCATCTCATCGAATTGGCACATTCAATTTTCTGTCTTTTAAAACCTTAACGAATTAACAAAATCGACCGTAAAATATCGTTTACGTAATAATAACCAATTAATAGAGCATTGTCTGTATTGATTGTGATAAAAAATCGGACCGCAATTTTAGGAAAGACTAAAAAAAATCACATTTCTCAAATTTTTCATTCGATGTCCGAAATGATTGATAACAATCGTTGAAAAAGTTGCAACAATCATTGCCAAGGCTATTGTTATTTTAAATTTTATCACATTACGCAGATTATACCAACGAACTCCTCTCTCACTCTGTAGCATCATATATATATATCGTGGAGGCGAATCATTCAATTATGACGTATTCGCGATGTATACGTGACCACGAATTGTGACATATCTTGTGTGCGTACAGTGTTTATTCCACAGTGCATATAAATAGAACGTTTCCTTTAGTAGATAATTAGCGTAAACCAATTACGATTGCGATTCAACTGGTTCATAGGGAGTTTTCTTTGTCAGTTTGGCCATATGAAGGGAAATGAACAACTAGAGTATACCTATATAAAGTTGGCCTGAAACTTTAACTAATTCACTTTATTCTTTATACTCGTTAGGGAAACGTTGAGACATGATTGGGAGTCTAATTAAAACGTAGAGGAGTCAACCGATCTTTTTCAATCGAGAAATAAAAATTTGAGTGTGAAGTTAGCCTGACGAAATTGGATTTTTAACCGATTCGATTGTATGAGGTCTTAATCGACGTCAAATTTAACCGGAAGTGGTCGATAATCGTTGCTGATAAGAAAGCTATCGCGCCACTCTGCACAATCGCCGGGTACGATATGTAATTGTTTTATCTCGTGCAATGAATGATTCGCATCTACCGATTCTAATTAAATAATTAATCATCGGCAAATAGGTATTATATAATTAAGATGGGATGGAATAAAATTAGCTGAGAAAGTGGGACCAGCTATATTAATTTCAGATTATATAAAGATATAATTTTTTCTTGTATGTTTTCCATTGTCTGAGGCCGATTATGAAGTGTTATACATTTGAAGTGCAGAAACCTTAACTCTACTAAACAATTCTGGATCAATTAAGTTATTATCAAACTAAATTCGAAAAAGCCAAAAATACAGTGGCTAACTTCAGACGACACATTAACGTAGGCTCGTCCTCTAGCCGATCGGAATGGTTTTTCCGATCTGACGGAAAAACTAAAGACTCCCTAACGATTCCATTGGGTGATTCATGACCCCCTAACGATTTCGCGTGGATTAACACCTGATACAATCCAATCGGTTAAAAATAAAATTTCGCGAGGCTAACTTGACACTCAAATTTTGATTTTTCGATTAACAAAGTTTGGTTGACTCCCCTACGTTTTAATTAGACTCCCAATCACTCCCCAACGATTCCCTAACGAGTAGAAAAAGAACAAAGTGAAATAGCTAAAGTTTCAGGCCAACTTTATATAGGTCTAGTGGATTTATATTCGCTAGGGATTTTTGAATACGGCGATAGTATCGAATCGATCGACTGTAATATCATATGACCCACCGTGTCGTCGACTGGGGCGTAACGAGAGAGAAGATTTTACCTCGCGATCATCACTGGATCCACGAAAAAAAAAGAAATTTTATTCCCGAAATTTTCGGTGATTAGTGAGATCCTTTTGTGAATATTCACGAAAGGCAGAATGAAAATCTGTGGTCCTAAATATGCCCTTTGTGGCCTCATCGTATCAGTTTGGGGTATCGTGCAATTGGTGAGTACACTTGTCTTTGATCTTTCTTTTTCGCTGTACTCACTGATGTCTCAACTTCTCGATCCTTGATCATTCCTTCCTCCAATTTATTCCCCCAAAAACATCGAATCGAAACTCTCTCCAATATTGTCAATTCTCAATTTCCGGTTACATTTTTTCCCCACTAATTTTTTTGTTTCATTCAAACGTAAAGTTGGAGCGATTGCTCCAAATTTAACAATGCTCATTTCACGTATTTTTCAATATATTTTTCTTTTTAGCTCCTCATGGGAATATTCTTCTATGTGAGAAGTGTCTCACTCATTGAAGATTTGCCAATGGAGGGAAAAAAATTTGATACTCCATCTGCTTTCTACACTGAAGCAGACAGGGGTTACACACAAAATGCATACAATTGCTGGATTGCAGCCTGTATTTACGTTCTAACTTTCCTCTTCTCCGGTCATCAATTCTACATGAATTCGCGAACATCCCTAAGTGTGTAAATTGAGCAGAATTTTTCTTTTGTTTTTTTTTTTTTGTTAATGTATTCAGCCAATACTACTAAAAATGTACACAAAATAATGTAATATATATTGCTGCGGTGAAACTTTCATTGAGCCAATTTTTCTGTCATCGATTTGTTGAACGAGCAACAGATTACTTTTGCCTATCAAAAGCTCGTTTATCGGTTCATTTTAATCTTGTCCAAGGTCAAAGTACCGAAAAAAGTAGCAAATTCTGTTCAATATGAAAAAAAAAAAAAATGGACAAGTACCAATTGTGTTTAAAAATTATGTATACAGTATAGAATGTAAAATGAGTGTAATTAAGTTTTATCACCGAACAATTAATTGTAATTTATTCGGTGAGCCTTCAATTATTATTCTCCAGGATTCTCAATATACAATAATGTATCTATGATGGATATCCAGGTGTTTTCGCCAAACCAGATATTATATCTGGTACATTCCAATTTTCCTGGCCGTTTGTGTAAAAAAAAAGAAAGAATTGTACCATAAAGTATGTCTTAATAATTGTAGAACTCGTTTATGGAGAGAAACAGAGGTTGAATTGTGAAACTTGAGAGACGTGAAACAAAATTCGGAAACTAATGTGAAATATATAAATTTCAAACCATCGAAAAGTTCTCATTTATTGACAATTTTATTGTTTTTTTATTAATTTAAATTGTCGGAAAATCCTAACTTATTTATCTTCTAATTGTTGTAATTATAAATATTTGATAATTGATTAATTTGAATGTCACGCGGTCGGAGAAGTAACATGTACCGCTATCTGTGTTGAGAAATGAGAAACACCAAATTTTGCCGTTAGATGTCACGGTATTACAATTTTTCACTACAAAATAACTCGCAACGTCGTAAATTGTTGGTTAAAGAGTTTTATCGGACTGAATTAAGCTATAAACCTCATTCGTACATGCCGGTTGTGTTTTATCTGCAGTATTACGTTACGTGGGTAACAATAAGGTACATGCATTCGACAATTAGCCCCAACATAATAGCAATTTGACGATCATTCCATACACGTGAATCATTCCATCGCTTCGTTCATTCTTGCAGCGTGTCGCCGGTATTTCTTGGAGTATCATTTTTGTTACCATTAACTCTGAAGGTTTTAAGGAGCATGTGCTGAGAGTCAAGAATGGCGAACAAACTCGTGGAAAATGTTTTGGATTATTTGGCTGAGCATGAAGAAGTAAATTCTCTCGATTTGGTGGGAATCGTCGACGATGATCATCAGAAAATTATCGGAGCCATCAAGAGTCTTCAGACTCTACCGGATGTGAGTTTTTCTCGACAGACGAGTGAATTTAAAAGGGTGGCTTGCGGTTTGCCCAGTGGAAGGAATGGATAAGAGGGTGCACGGTGGGGATGAGCGTGTTTCGATCGGTAAGGTAGAAAAACAGTTTCATGATCCGACCGTGCACGAGTGAGAGACAGAAACCGGAAGTTCCTCTTTTACTCGAAAAATCGCAAAAATAAACAAACTACCGATCTCAAATTTGAACTTAAATTTCCTCAGAATATTATCATCCCTGACAGACAATTTAAAAAAGAACCCTCTTTTGTAGGCACGATGTTTTGTGCGCCAGGAAAATAAAACAGGCCCAAAGGCGATTTTAGATAACCCAAACTTGTTGATGAATATTTTGAAAATATGATAAACGATTTTATTTGAATTTTAACATTAATATTGAAATATTGTAAATACAAAAGTTATTCGAATAGTTGTTACATGTAGGAATTTTACAGTAAATAATATTTAAAGTGCACTGTCCCATGACAATTTCTTAAATATTTATTAATATTATATCGGTGATTTAAAAAAAAAATTTGTTACTTTCAAAATTATTTCAGATGATTTTGGTCGAACAAGCCAGTCAAAGAAAATGGGAGTCTACGCAGGAGGGCCAGCACGTCATAGAAAATGGAAGTCACGAGGCTGTTCTTTACAATGCAATTCCCGAGGGTGGAATTGTACAGTCGGAAATAATGAAAAATTTGCCTTATGCAAAAGTTGGACTCTCCAAGGCTCTTCAAGCCGGTTGGGTAAAACTCTCGAAGAAAGATGGAGCTCCTTTCCTCACTAGAAATGTACCGTCCATTGAGGACACAACTCGAGCACACTTGAAAAATCTCGAGGATGTACCTGACAATATTAAAACGGAGTACAAGAAGAGAAAAATGCTGCAAGAAGTGTAAGTTACCATGAGCAAGATTTTCAATTTTACTCTTTGCTAATTAATTTTTCGGTGATTTTTTTTTTTGCAGAATCATCAAGAGCTCGATCGTCAGAAAAGGACCGAATTTTACTACAAAAATTGAAAAACAAGAGGCTGATTTAACAGCCGATCTACTTACGAGCGGAAGTTGGAAGGAAAAAAAATTCAAACCTTATAATTTCGATGCTCTTGGCTCGGCTCTCGAGGTCGGCCATTTGCATCCTTTATTGAAAGTTCGCACGGAATTTAGAAAAATTTTCCTCGAGATGGGGTAAGAGTTGTCGAGACTTCTGACATGTTTGCGATATCTCGTTGATACAAAATAAAATGTTGATAATAGTAAAAAAAAAAAAAAAAAAAAAAATCTTCAACTTTGCAGATTCATGGAAATGCCTACAAACAATTTCGTTGAGAGTTCTTTCTGGAATTTCGACGCTCTTTTTCAGCCACAGCAGCATCCTGCTCGTGATGCTCACGATACTTTTTTCATATCCGGTAATTTGATGTCACTTAATTTTTAGTTGAAAAATTATGGCGATAAATTAATTCGATCAATACAATAAAATATAATAATCTCACAATCCGATAATCATCTTTTTTTTGTAACTTTTTAGAACCAAGGATTAGCAACAATTTTCCCCAGGATTATTTGAAAAAAGTGAAAGAGGTTCACAGTAAGGGTGGCTATGGATCTCAGGGTTATCGTTACGATTGGAAAATTGAAGAGGCTCAGAAAAATTTGCTACGAACTCATACGACAGCTGTGAGTGCTCGTATGCTCTACAATCTTATGCAGGAGGTACGTCAACTTGGCCCGTATTGTACAAAATATGTTGGCATTATTTTACAAATATTTAGACATTATTTCAAATATTTCTCGATCTCAGAAAAACGATTTTTTCTTCACTCATTTTTCCTTGCAGGGCGAATTTAAGCCCGTGAGATACTTTAGTATCGATCGAGTATTCCGCAATGAGACTCTCGATGCAACGCATCTCGCCGAATTCCATCAGGTCGAGGGTGTAATAGCCGATTACAATCTCACACTGGGTGATTTGATCGGGACTCTGTATGAATTTTTCAAGAAACTCGGTATTGAACAGCTCGAATTCAAGCCAGCTTACAATCCTTACACCGAGCCAAGCATGGAAATCTTTTGTTTTCACAATGGTCTCGGCAAATGGATCGAGATCGGTAACAGCGGCGTTTTCAGACCGGAAATGTTGCTACCAATGGGCTTACCGGAAAATGTCAATGTGATCGCTTGGGGCTTGTCGTTAGAACGGTAAATCATTTTTTTTTTTTTTTTCATTCGCCATTTGTAATTTATTCTTGCTTGCCATTTTCCGTACATAAATGAAATTTATTTTTCTTTATCACAGACCAACGATGATCAAATACAATATAAACAATATAAGGGACCTTGTTGGACCAAAAGTTGATCTTCAGATGGTTTACAACAATCCTGTTTGTCGACTCGAAAAGTAAATATAGCTTTCCAATCTCATAAGGTATTTATAATTCATATTGGATGAAGAAAAAATCATAAAACAGGAATGGCCCTGAAAGAAAAGAAAAAAAATCCCCAATTGTTCTTTTTTCGATCGTGCATTGAGTAAATAAAAATCTAGCAATATCGATTAATCTTTTTCGCAGAACCGGCCCGAGAATCTCGCTAGCAAGAAAATTGCAGAAATCGATCAGAGGATCGCTTGCTCCGTTGGAAAAACAAGAAGTGATCATATTTTGCGATCCCAAATATCCTCCATATTCCCTGGAATCGCTGCTACGATTAGCTCAAAATAGCTTAAAATCTTGTGTATCAATTTACACGCATTCTTCTGTAACTACGAAAAATAACCATTTAACAAATTTTTGCAACGAATTCTCATCCACGAATCCCGATTTATGCATCGAGCTTATTTGGAAATCCGTGGGTATCGATCCGATAATAAAATTTTCGGGATCGCGCGAGATATGCGGAGAAGTGAATATCGCTCGTTACATAAATCGTCTGATCGAGGCAAAAAATCCTGGCACACTGAAATACGAGATAAACGGCCCAACTTATGCAAATAAAATTGATTCTCTTCTCGAGAAAATTCACGCAATTTTGCACGGCATCGATAGGCAAAAATTGGCATCTTTAAAAAAATCGAAATATCGTTACATCCTCGGTGACGAAATATCGCTAATCGATGTAATTCTCGAGTCGGATAGATCGAATTATCAGAATCTATGAACAAAAAAAAATCAAAAAATTTAAAGAACAATTTTTTCTGTACCGTTTGAAATATATTTATACCAAAGTTATTACTATTTTTGTTGTTTATTGTCACGTTCCTTCATACTGATTATATATGAAAAAGTTTCCGAATATGATTTATCTTCGTATGTGAAAGCATGAAAAATTCAAACCTAGTTCATGTACACTCAACTTTGCTCATACACTCATTGTGATGATAACTCACGAGTGGCCGGTGAATCGCTAATTTAAAAAAAAAATCGAACTACCTCATAATTGCGATGATTCAGAGTTCAGCGTCCCTTATCTCCTAGATGAAACAATATATAAAAACGCGCATCGAGAGGATATTACCACTTTTGTACATTTTTTTTTTTTGTAATTTTGAAGAGCGCGTCGAGTCGCGACGATTTTCCGTGCATGATGAACGAGTGCGCGCCACTCAGTACGTTTAAGAAGACTCACACGAGCACACATGCGTAAAGAATCCTCGTCATCGACACGCTATTCGTTTTGCACAAGGCTAGTGTACGCGTGTGAGTCTTCTTCACCCTCGTGTATGAAATCAAAGGAGAGTGAGAGAGAGTGCAGTGCACTCGTCACAATTGATCAGTGAGTCGCAATTTTTCGTTTCAAGAAGAGACCTTGGTTAAAAAGTTCCCCACTCCGTCGAATCATTATCGTGAAACCTGATAATATCGTAAACCCTTCAAAGAATCATCCGCCGAGTGATGGAATTAATCAGAATTTATCAAAGATCGAATTAAAAAAAACTGAAGAAAATGTAAGCTCGCGCGACTCTCGCACACTTTTGCAGTCGTTGTGTTGGTATGAGTGAGTAATATTTAGTACATGCATAGTCCGCATTGGTGTTGCGTGTCGCGTCGGTAGTTGTTGGCGGATCATCACGGTTAAAATGGCGACGATCGGCGGTCAGATTGGCGCTGAACGGCACAGAGGAAGTGCGCGTACGGTCTCAGTGTTGTGATACGTCTGTGTGTGTGTGTGTGCATGTGCGTGTCTTCAAGAAAGTGAACCCTGGACAATTTAGAATATTCGCGAAAAAAAATCCAATTCTTTATCAATTAATTATATATCGCGAAGGTTTAACGTTAGTTTGATACAATAGATCGAGAATAGAGAAAGAAAAAGACGGAGAGAGAGAGAGAGAGAGATAGAGTCCGTTAAGTGAAAACGGTGGGTTGCACGAGAGCACCACCGTTGGTGGTCAGATCGTGTCTTCGTGTTTTTGCCTCTGACTTTGTCGTTGTTGTTTTTTTTCCTCTCTTCCTTTTGCTCTCGTTTGTACAACAAAGCCGTTACGAACGGCCGCGATGCCCGTTACGAGTGGCTCTACCATTCCTGACGAGTGCATCGGGATTTCTGTCGACACGAGGCTAGAAACGAGCGACGTGAAAATTACAAGCTACAAACGATACGTCGGTGATCCAGCGAGGCAGCGAGTCGTTGGGTAAGCAAAAGCAATAAAAATAATGCCACAATTATCACGACTTTATCATCATCGTTATCATTATCATCATTAATATAATCCGCGAAGAGCATCGTGGACTCGGATTCTCTTTCTCTCTCTCGCTCGCTCATTCGACACAGCTCTTCTTTTTTTCCCCACCACCTCCCCCTCGGCACCTCTCGTTCCATCTCCCTCACTCTTTCTCTCTCTCTCTCTAGTTCGCGCGAGGTTTACCGCTGCTCTCCCTCCATCGCGACTATCGCGCTTCGAGACGAGACGACGTTTCTCGTTTGCCTTTTCTTGCCATCCTTTATAACCGCCATTTCTGCAAAAATTAGTTCTCTTCTTAATACTGAAATTTCGTGGATTGATCGAGATATACCGATTTCGGGCAAGGACACGACGAGACGAGAAAAAAAAAACCACGGTGAACAACCGCGATTCGCGAAGCGCCCTCTTTTCCCCCCTCACTTTACCCCCCGTGACTCTCCTAGTCTCTCACGGCGCTCTTTGTTGTTGACTTGCCTCGTTCTCGAATTTCTCGAAACGCTGTTAGGTTATAACAGGAGAAGAGATCTTAGCGACATCATCATCATCCTCGTCGTCGTCGTCAGGCCCGATGACGGTGCAAGTTGACGCGACGAATCTTGCTCGTGTTTAACTCTCTCGCGGCTTTGTTCTCGAAACATCGCAAATATCCTCATGTTTTCATTTTTATTTTCATTATTTTCAATGTTGCACGCGTAATATGCATCGAGAAAGATGTGAGTATGGCCGTTTTTTTTTTTTTTTTTCTCTTTAGCATGACGCAACGACGATCAGACGTCCAACGATAATTTTTTTTTTTTTTTCGTCCATTTTCTATATCAAATTTTTGCCAAGTTGGCAATCGCGATTTTTGATCGACAACAAATGGCCTCTATCGCCTTTTATCACGATTTATTATTTCCCCGCGAGTTGATGGGCTGTGTCAAAGGTTCTTTTTTTCCTTTGATCAAAGATTTTTGATTGTATTTTATCAAATCCTAGCTGAAAAGACTGAATTTTCCTGCCGTTTTTTTTATCTGTATTTTTTTTTGTCCCGAGTGAGAGTCGACGAGTTTTATGGAAAATTTTGTTTAGTTCCATTAATTAGGACGTAACTATATTTTTTGTAGATTAAATATTTGTCTTGTTTTTTATCCCAGTCACTTTTAGTTTGATCCCACCGAATAAAAATTCTTCAAAATGAAGATAGACAGAAGCAGACTGAAGAAGTGCACTTCTGATGTGGTAAGTGGATTGTGCTAAAAAAAAAAAAAAGTAATCTTAATTTTTCGCAAAATTTGCTCGATGAATAAATTTTCGTTTATTTTTTCGATAGCCTGCCGAATGTCAGGCACTCATTAGCAAGCTGAGATCTTGCTCTCACACCGAGTTATTGGAAGAATTGAAACAGATTGATGCTTGGACATTTGGAAAATGTGAATTATTTCATTGGATTGATGTGCTGGATCTCAGCGACAGCATATTAGAGGAGGCAGTTGCGAGAGGTCCCGATAATCCATGGGAACTCGCTTGTGACTTGCCACTAAATCGGGAGGTTCGTACAGAAAGTATTAAACAATTTTTCTATTTTCACCATTTCATTATAATTTTAATCTCTTAATTTTATTTATACAGGCCAAAGAACTTCTTCTATGGGTTCTTCACTTTACCACGTTGCTCATCGAGCATTCGTTCTCACGACATTTATACAACAGCATGGAACACCTTGTGACCCTTTTGTCGAGTTGTGATATGCACGTTGTTCTCGGTGTTTTAAATCTTCTTTACATGTTCAGCAAACGTAGCAACTTTATAACGCGTCTGAACAATGAGAAGAGACAAGCATTGCTCAGCAGACTGAATCACTTGGCCGAGGTTTGTCTCAACGTTTGTTCATTATCGAGAAAACAAAGAAGAAAAAAGTTTCGAATTTTTTATAATTTTTTTTTAACATTTTTTTTTGTTCTTTCCAGAGCTGGGGTGGCAAAGAGAACGGTTTTGGTTTGGCCGATTGTTGCAAGGAACAGCCAGAAAAGGTAAATATTGATAAACTTTTAGATACAATTCGTGGATGAATGGAAAAACGATTTATCCAAAAACATAAAACTTTTCGTTGCTCTATTTTTCGAGAAAATATTTTAGATACATTTTGGATATATGGCTGATATTATAGGCATGGATTTATATTTAGACATCTATGGGAAAATTTCTCGAAAATATTCTCAATATTTCCAAGACACATCTTTGATATATGAAATTTATTATTATTTATGGATTTGGGTTGATGAGAAAAAAAAACAGAAAAAAAAATTAAATTCAATAAATTATCGCCTTTTCTTGAGTTCAGAGTTTTCCGGTAAGCGCGACAACCCTACATTTTGAATACTACGCGGAAAACAATGCAACACCGACAGAAGTCACTGCGAGTGCGACAACAACGACGACCGCATCGACAATCGGAGCTTCAAGCACGAAAAAAATGAGCCAGACGAATCTCGTGACTTACATACACATTGAGAATGTTGATAAGCTTGGCAAAACGCCAGCGCAGATAATGAACGATTTGTTAAAAGTTTACAACGTCCCACCTGATCGACAGGTACGCTCTCAGTCGATCCTCAGTCTCACGATGATTAAAAAAAAAAAAAAAATCAATGATTTATACATTTTTTTCTCAGATGGCACTTTTGACACACATAAGATTGGCTCACAGTTTCTCGGACTATCGCCGACGTCTCCAGTGCGTGCAGGCTCGTCTTCAAGCACTCTCGGTTCTCGTTTACAGCAACGCTCTGCAAGATAATGCTCACAGCCTTTTGCACGCTGGCCTCCTCGAGGAACTCGTCGAACTTCTCGAACTTCCACATCCTCATCTCGTCGAGATAAGAGCTGCAGCTCTGCGCACTCTGACGAGTATAATTCACCTCGATCGTAATCCACATTTTCCAAAAAAGCCTGGCTCTCGTTTAAACATGATAATCAACGTGACCGGGGCGAGTTCTTATCACGGTTTTTTGCCAGTACTCGTGAGAACTTGCATAACAACCCTGACATCGCCCCAACCAGATGGTCAACCGTTCCCATTGCCGTTGGCTACAGCCCTTTTCAGTTTTCTTTATCATTTGGCGAGTTACGAGGCAGGTGGTGAGGCCCTTGTCAGTTGTGGAATGATGGAGAGTCTTCTCAAAGTGATAAATTGGCCTGGAACTGAATTGGAGCACATAACATTTGTCACACGAGCAGTAAGAGTTATAGATTTGATAACAAATATCGATATGCAAGGATTTCAGGCTCACGGTGGCCTTGGAAGTTTCATAAACCGCCTAGACATGGAGATTAACGTTTGCAAAAAAGAACAACCCTTCGAAATTGAACCGACCCTCATCAACGTTCAAGATCCACCGCAAACATCGAGAGATGAAAAATCCCTGGAGAATAGCGAAGATGCTGGACCATCGCGTTTACCCACCGAAGGATTTGCCGAGCACGAGGAAGCATCAAATCCAATGGAATTCTCCGAGGATGAAAATACAAATTCCAAACCCGAAACAAAAATCGAACATCAGCAAGATTTTTCAGCTGCACGCTCGGGAAAAACTTGTTTGCCACAGAGAGCTGCTCTCCTCAAATCAATGCTAAATTTTCTTAAAAAAGCCATTCAAGATCCGGCATTCTCAGACAGCATAAGACACGTGATGGAGGGAACTTTGCCCTCTTCGTTGAAACACATTATAAGTAATTCCGAGTATTATGGACCATCGTTGTTTTTACTCGCCACTGACGTTGTGACGGTTTACGTATTTCAAGAGCCTTCATTGCTCTCATCACTTCAGGATAATGGTCTCACAGAGGTCGTACTTCATGCTCTTCTCATCAAAGATGTAAGTTTCGAAAAATTTAATTAATTTTACTTATAATCCTTTTGCATCATCTTCTCGAGTAAAATATACCATATGAATAAACATAAAAATTACTCGCTGGAATAACAATTTTCTACAATTTTACATTTATAAACGTTTTTTTTTTCTTCTTTTTACTCAATTATGTAGCATTTTGTAAATTATTCCTATTCTTATTTTCACAATTAACATACTTTTTTTTCATGCAATTTTTTCAAGGTTCCTGCCACTAGGGAAGTCCTAGGCTCATTGCCGAATGTCTTCAGCGCTTTATGTCTAAATCTTCGTGGTCTCGAGTCATTCTCGAAGCGTCGTCCATTCGAGCGAGTATTCAACGTTCTTCTATCGCCCGTTTATCTCTCAGCGATGCGTCGACGCCGAAGTGCCGATCCCCTTGGCGATACAGCGTCAAATCTTGGCAATGCAATGGACGAATTGATGAGACACCAGCCGAGTCTAAAGGCAGACGCAATGTCCGCGATAATAAAACTTTTGGAAGAATTGTGCGTTCTTGGCTGTGATCCGCGTTACGTGTGTTGGCGAGCAGCTGGAAAATCCGAAAATTCACCATCAAACGCGAGCACGAGTAATCGACAATCATCCGGACAATCTGTGGGTGTTGGAGTCGGTGATACTGGCGGTGGTAGGGGTGGAGGTGGAGGAAGCAGCAGCGATGAGGAGGAAGAAGACGAGGAAGAGGCAAGCACGAGTTCTCATCCACAGCGAGAGGAACAACCCTCGCCCTCACCAGCTCAGCCTGGACCACCACCGCAACCTCGTGAAAAAACGCCAATTGCCCTCGTCGATTATATACACAATGTTATGAAATTTCTCGACGCTATTCTCAGCAATAACTCTACCGACGATCATTGCCGTGAATTCGTCGCTCAAAAAGGTCTCGTACCACTTCTGTCGATTCTGGGCTTGCCAAATTTACCCGTTGATTATCCAGTCGCTCAGGCTGCTCAGGCGGTTGCCTCAGTTTGCAAAAGTATCCTCAATCTCGCTCACGAGCCTCTCGTCCTAAAAACTGGACTTTCACAGCTCAACGAGGTATTGAATCTTCTCAAACCTTTGCATAATCACATGGAATCACCAGGTGGCTCGGTTCTCTTACATGAACTCGCATCTGCTCCAAATCTCGAAACGGCGTTCACCAGTGACACCGCAACGCCACTTCTTCATGCCATGAACGCTGCACACGGCTATGTCGTAATGTTCGTTCATGTTTGTCGCACGAGTCAGAGCGAAATGCGAAATTTATCGATAAATCATTGGGGCAGCGATCTTGGACTTACAGTATTGCAGGGACTATCCGAATTGTACATGTCCCTCGTTTGGGAGAGCACGTTACTTTTGGCGCTCTGCAGCGATGATATTATTCCAGCTGGTTGTGACTTTGGCAAGGAGGACATGGACAAATTAATGCCACCGGAATTACGAACAGACGGGCCTGAAACTCCGGTCTGGCCAGGAACAATTGCTGTTGCTGATATGGGCAGTAATGGAATGACAACAGCGATGGAAGCTCTCACGACAGATCCTCCACCAGTCTCGATGGAGATTGATGAGAATAAACCGAGCACGAGCACATCTGAGAGAACTTCCTCGAATACACATCAGCTGAAATACATAAAACCTTTATTGGGCGCATCATCGAGACTCGGACGTGCTCTCGCTGAACTCTTCGGACTGCTCGTAAAACTCTGCATGGGCTCACCTATAAGACAACGTCGGGGTCAACAGCTACCAATTATGCCAGCAATTCCAAATTCTGCTGCACGAGGAGTCGCTTGCGCTCTGAATATTCTTCTGACTCGTGGATTATCCTGGGACAAATTGCCACCATCGCCGATACCAAAATTCAAACTAACATTTCTCATATGCTCCGTCGGTTTTACCTCACCGATGCTCTTCGACGAGAAGCGTCATCCTTATCACCTGATGCTGCAAAAATTTGTTCAACTCGGTGGTCAAAATGCATTTTTTGCGACTTTTCGCTGGGCGCTCTCGGGTGGTGGACAATTTCCACTCACCGAGGGACTCGAGCATCCAAATTTGCCGGATGGCACAGGCGAATTTCTCGATGCTTGGCTGATGCTTTTGGAAAAAATGGTTAATCCAAAAGCCATCCTTGATTCACCACACGTTGGTCTTCCAAAATGCACTGGAAATTATAACGCTTACAGATCATTCGATCCGCTCAAATATCTTACCGATGTGCACAAAAAAGCTTTTGAGGCTGTTATGCTCATGTGGGGTAAAAAACCACTCAAGAATTATGGCGCACGTATGACCGAGTCGATTTTATCGATATTGCGTCACATTTTACGAGGTGAGAAGATAATCAAAGAACGAACCGAGGAGGAAGAGGGTGAAGAGACTACCGGGACGTCGACGAGTGCAACGAGCACTGCGACACTCTCCACGAGAGTTGGAACAGCCGCGGCGGAACGTCGTGAGGAAACTGAGCCCGAGGTAAATCCTGAACATTTGCGACAATTGATGGATATGGGATTTAGCAGAGCTCATTGCTTCGAGGCACTTTTGCACACTGTAACCCTCGAACAGGCGACCGACTATTTGCTCACAAATCCAGCGACTCTTCGTCGAGCTGATGCACCAGCCGGTGAGACAAATTCTCAAGGTCTCATAATGGATCTTGAGCTTGTCGATGATGATCAAATAATGCACGCAATTGCAATGTCACTCGGTGATAATGATCCGAAAAAATCTGTAGCACCGGAAGAGCCGGTTCGCGAAGTAACAATTACCAAGACAATTGACGATTTTACTCACAGCGCATTGGAACAATGTTTGAATCTGTTGGATCTGATGCCCGACACAGTTTACCGAATATGCGATCTTCTCATGACGATAACAAAGAGAAATGGTGACGAATGGCGTGACAGTATGTTGCGTCAATTGATACACGAAATTGGTGATCTTGTTGATCATTTAATTGGCATTGCAGAGACACAGGATGAGACTGCTGGCTCGAGGCTCGTCGAGTGCGAAGAGGCTAATAAAGTTGCCGGACGTATTTATTTATATACATTATTTTTCGAGGGTACTTTCCAAGAGATGAGAGTCCCATGCGCTCAGATTGTCGAGGAATGCTCATCCTTGGACAAGCTCGTGCGTCTTTTAGTCGTCAGTGAGGGACCATTGACGGCAAATAAGCTGAAAAATAGCAAAGAGGGAAAAGATACAACAAAAACGCCAAAATGGCTGGCACCTCTGCTCTTGCTGATCGATCGTTTGGAAAAAGTTGCTGTGCTCACTCAAAGAAAACAGCTGATGCACAAAGTGACGATGCGCGTATGGAAATGGTTTGATTTGACAACGGGAAAATGGACGGCTTATTCGCCAATGAATAACAGACAGATAAATGAGGCTTATTGGGCAGGGGAGCCAAATGTGAGAATTACATGCTCGAGACGACGTTATCTCATAACATTCTCGTGCATGACTCAGGTGAACGAGGATAGTGATAATAGAAGACCAATAACGATGGGCTTTAAATTTAATAACACAACGAACAACGAGGACGCCAGTTCAGGCTCAGATTCCAACATGGACACGGAGGAGAGTCCAACCGAGGAAAAACGGAACACTGTCGTTCAGGGTTTGGATCCAAGTATCGCGCCGAGTATTGTCCGTGCGTGTGTTAAATTATTAGCCATACCGGTTGATCGTGATGCCCTTCACGCTCTAATGAAACTTTGCCTTCGTTTGACTCGTGATTACAAAAATGCTGCTGTATTTGCACGCGAGGGTGGCGTACAATTGTTACTCGATATGACACAAGCGAGCAGTTTTATCGGTTGCGTGAGTCTCAGCACTTTGCTTATACGTCACACGATCGAGGAAGAACGCACTCTTCGTCTTGCTATGGAAAAAGTTGTACGCTCGAGGACTCAGATAAACATTCCGCCTGCTTACAAAGAAATTCTTTTCATGACTAGACAAATTAGCAGCGCAGTTTGTCGTGATCCTGAACTCTACCGAGATGTTTGCGAGAGTATATTGCGCGTTGATATTGGCGTACTGAAACGCGACGAGGTCGATAACAGCCTCGTTGTGAAGGCTCTGCCGTCAACTCATTCCTCGGCACTGCCAATGGTCGACGAAACTTCGATAAATGTTATTCACGATTTATTGAATGCTCTCATTAAACCTGTGCCGGTATTTCCGGAGGATAATGCCGCGCCAACAGGAACAACGCCAACCGGAAGTCCAGAGAAAAAAACAATAGCGCCACAGGCTACGACGACGACGACAACGATCGGAACTACGGCGGCGGCGGCGGCGGCAGCAGCCGCGGCAGCAAGCACATCGAGACGCGATGTCGTGAGAAATAGTGCAACATCAACAAACGGACCGCTCGACGACGATGATCAAATACCACCGCTCAAGATTTACCCCGATTATGTAAACAATGGCAAAATCGAGCCCGAAGAGGCGAAAAAGCCTCTATTGCCGAAATCGGCCATTTTGAAAATGTTAGCAGATGCTGTCAGATCATACGGGGCTGTGGCGAATCTCATTGCTGAACATTCATACAGAGCAGGACAGAGTGAAATGGTACCGGAAGGAATAACAGCTTTGGGCTTTTTGCTCGATAAACTTTTGCCAGTTTTACCGGAAAATTCGGGTGAACGACAGTGCAGCAGCATGGCAAGAATGTTGATTGCCGCAATTGCATCGTGCAATCATTCACCCGAGGCACAAACAACTCTCGTTACCGAGGTCAAAGCTGCACTTACTCGTACACTTGCACTCCCGGAAAGTTCGGAAAAACACGCTCAACTGCAATTGTTGATTGGCCTTATCTCAACGATGATCGACAGTTGTCCACCAACTTCACAGACACAATTGCGAACTCCTTTGAAAGTTCATCAATACAATAATGTCAATTATATCGTGCGAATCATGCTGAGAAAAGGTATTATCACGGATCTCGCTAAAATTCCGCACAGCCTTGATTTGTCCAGTCCAAATATGGCGGGTACGATAAATGCCGCATTAAAGCCTCTCGAGACTTTGTCGAGAATCATCAATCAACCGATGCCCGGTGCGGTTAACAACAAATTGCCTAAACCGAAGATAAGAATGGTCCAGGAAGAACCGATTGGCGATCAAACCGGAACTACGACTTCTGATGCTACTCATGCGGTTGGCGAAGAGGCTAATGAGGATACTGAAAATACCGAGCACGATATATCATTGAATGCTGAAAGTCTCGAGCCAACATCCGAGAGTCAAGTTCATGAGGAGGGCGACGAAGCGGCGCTTGAAGACATTATGGATCAATTGCTCGAGAGGTAATGATGCTAATGAATTTTTTTTTTTTTTTTTAAGTACATTCTAAAGCGATATGAAATCTCAGTTGGGCCGTAGAAAAAGTTGTGATACTTTTTTTTTATGTCAAAAGACAAAATTGCATCAAAGATTGAGGATGTAATGTGGCTATGATTGCAAATTTCACATCTCCTTAAGAATATAATATTTCCGAGACTTTTGGCTAGAATTTCAGTGTTGATAATCCAGCAGTGTTTTATTCCCCAGAGACGGCTCGGCCGTGACTGAAGAGCCAACTTCGAGATCTCACAGACCAATGGACATTGACGATGAAAGTCTCGCAATGAGAGATGGACAGGATGATTTTGATCCAACTCGTGACACGACCGTAAGAGTTACGAGATGCATTTTTGATCATTTTTTTTTTTTTCCTCTATCTTGTGATTTTTACCAGGGCGATGCATAACATTTTTTTTTGTTTTTTTTCTTTTTAATTTATCAGGAGGATTTGATGAGCTCCGATTCGGACTCTGATGGCGATCCTTCTGAGGACAACGAGGACGAAGTTCACGATGATGAGGATGAGGAAGAGGAAGAGGAGGATGATGGTAAGTTTAAAAAAAAAAAAAAAAGTTATTTTGCTTGGAAATTTGGCATGTTCTCGTAAGATTGTTTTATTGAATTTTTGTTAATTCAACAGGCGACGAGAACGAGGAAGAGGAGGACGAGGAGGAAGAAGGCTCGTCGAATTACGAGGACGAGGGTGCTGATTTGTACGATGATGTCGGCGAGGGAGTTTTTCGAATGATTCCACCAACCGAGAGAGATGGCAGCAATGTCGTTATGATACAGCACAATTTCGAGAATCGAGATAATAACGTGACTACACCGGCCTCGACTAGACCAAGTCACGCTTGGAGCACGAGCTTTCCACTGCCTCTGGGACTCTTTGAAGATTTGCCATCCGTCTCTGAGAGCAACGGTAAAGCTGCCTTTTTTCCATTATCTTCAACATTCTATTTTTTTTCTTCTTTATTTTTTTAGACGCTTTACGATATAATAAAAAAATTTCAGGTATCGGATCTCATCCACTGCTGATGGCTCAGAGCAGTCTCGACACGGCAAATGTACGCGGTCCACAAGCTCTTCGAAGTCGCAGATTTCAGTATCTCCAATGGCCAAATACAAGAAGTCCAAATCCACCGGTTATATTACAAAGGTTCGTCATTTTTCCACACTTAATATTTTAATCAATATTAATCGTTATTATTATCAATCTTTATTATTACTATTGTTATTATTATTATATTAATTTTAAAAAAATGTTTTTTTTTAGGCTTTTGGTGCCAGCGGCGCAGACTTTGCCACTGGCCGCGAGTCAAGTACTCGCATCAACTTTCCGCGACACTCGTGTCGTCGTGATGGACAATACTCTCGGAATCCTTGCAAATCAAGAAGAGGAACAAATTGATTTTGTCGTGAGTACAAGAGATTACAAGATTTATTTTTATTTTTATTTTTTTTCCAAGCAATTCTGAAAATTGGCCTCATAATTTCATCTTTTCCGTATATTTCAGGATCAATCTGGCTACCTTTTCGGGCCGAGTCTAGCAGCGACATTAAACAACATACCAACAGCTTTGCACTGGTGGATCGAGGAGAGTAAACTTCTCGATGGTGATTCACAGCCCGATTGTTGCGTCGGCGTCGTTCACAAGCTCGTGCCAGGCCTTGAGAAACGTCGAAATGCCGAATTGGCCGAGAGAAAGGAAAAACGCAAAAAGCAACACGGCAGTGAGAAAGAGGGTGAAAAGGAAACCAAGGAAACGAAAGAAGCTCCGAAGAATGGTGAATGTTCGTACAGTTATTTTTGTCATGAAAATTTCCTCGATTTACGTATTAACGATTTTTTCAACGATTTTTTTCTTTATTTTCAACAGCTGGAACTTCTATTTTAATACCAACTGAGCAACAAGCAAGACCACCTGGTTTAATAATGCAGAGAGACGAAACGAGAAGATTCGTAGCTGCTGTAGAAGCTGCCTTTGAAACTGTCCGACAAGAGAGCAATCGCGATGGTCAAGTTATCGGTAAGAGATTGAACCTTTATTTTTTATATTTTTTATTTTCCATATAAAAGGACATTTGTTTTGAAAAAGAAATTAACAACATATTTTCCATCGAAGAAGGTACCGGTGAAATGGAAGTAACCATCCAATACGATGAGGAACGAACACCAACGCCTCCCCGTCCTCCACCCCCGCCCCCTCTGCCCCAGGAACAACAGCTGGAAGTTCGAGATCCACGTTTGGCAAGTCGTAACGCGACCCTCGAACTGGCCGAGAGTATAATCGATTCGGTACTTCATCCAAGCGCCGAGGAAGCCACAAGATTGCGAAGACTGACGACGAATCGTGATACGGACATGTCGAATCTCAGAACTTCGAGCCCATTGCCAGTGCCTTTGTCGAGCGATCTTGTTTCACTGGCTGATGATGAGGCAGCGACAGAGTCGAGAGATCCAAATGCCTGGGTTCAAAGGCTTCTCGCACTCGAGCACACGAGACGCGAAAGAAATGCAAATGTCGTAAGTCAAGATCCAACATCGTCGACCTCCGAGAGCAACGACACGATTGTCGAAGAGACACCCTCACAGTCTGAGCAATCTACGCAACCCTCGCAATTTACGGGAACGTCCTCGCAATCGAGTCAGCAACAATCTCAACAAACAGCTCTAGTGTCTCAGCCGCCACAGCAACAATCGAGCGGAGAATTGCAATTACCGGACGGTGTCGATCCCTCATTCCTCGCTGCTCTGCCCGAAGAAATGCGCGACGAAGTTATCGCCGAGCATTTGCGACTTCAGAGAATACGACAGCGAACACAACCGGCCGTTGTTGAAGAATTTACCGGACCAGTTGAGGTAAATCCTGAATTTTTGGCTGCTTTGCCACCGGCCATTCAAGAAGAAGTTTTGGCTCAGCAACGTCTTGAGCAACAACGACACGCGGCAGCATCCGCAAATCCTGAAGATCCAGTTGACGCGGCAGCGTTTTTCCAAAATTTACAGCCATCATTGAGACAAGCAATTCTCGCTGATATGGAAGAATCGCAGATTTCCGTTTTACCGCCAGATTTAGCCCAGGAGGCTCAAAATTTACGTCGCGAGTGGGAAGCTAGAAATCGTCATATGATGCAAGAGAGATTTCTCAATCATGTGAGCCAGGGAAATACAACATTGTCGAGTATACTGAGAAATACTGGCAGAGGACGAGGTGGAGGAACGAGATATTCAATTCACTCGGTGCCTCAGAGAGCTCAATGGCACTCGTGGAATCCACGAGGTGAAAGTAGCATTGCACATCAAAGTGCTGGCTTGAGATTACGCGGAAGGCAACTTCTCGATCATGAGTCAATGGCATGTTTGCTCGTTCTTCTCTTCGTTGATGAGCCAAAAATCAACACCCTGAGGCTTCACAGAGTTATCAGAAATTTGTGTTATCACGGAAGTACGAGAGAATGGGTCGTGAAGGCGCTCCTCAATATAATGGAACGAAGCAACGACGAGAATAAAGAGATAATGGCTGATTTTACCGGGAAATTCAAGAGAAAAGGATTACACCCGGCGATCGATTATTGGTGAGTTTTTTTTTCTTCATTTTTAGAGTTGAATTTGTCTTCTTTTATTCGTGGCTTTTGAAAATTATTTATTATTTATTCTCGATAACTTTTTCTGTTTTTTCTTTTTTTCCAGTTCTCCAAAGTTATCAGAAACACGAAACAATCTACAATCCTGGTTGAACATCAGCATAGACGCAGCGCTCGGCTGTCGGGCAAATGTTTTTCACGTAGTACGACACAGTGGCAAAAAATCTGATCGTCAAGGCAATATGATAGCGATTCATCCACAGGCAGCACCAACAGTTTGCAGGCATACGCTGGAATTGTTGATCTCTCTCGCGAAGAGTTTCCCCGGCTATTTCGTGCCAACGAAATCAAAAGAGAATGAAGAAAAGAACAAGGAAAAAGAAACTGGAAGTGGTGCGAGTAAAGAGGAAACTGGCGCAAAGCCAAAATCAGCAACAAAATCGGGTAAGAGCGATTTGCCAGATTTTTGGGATATGCTGCTGAAACTTGATTCGTGCGCCTCGAAGAAGGGCAAATCCGTGACGAGAACACACTCAAATTCTGCACTGGGCATCGAGCCCGAGCAAGGTTTGACGTCGTTTGAGGCTTCTGCTTTTGGTCAGCTCATATCGATGCTTCACTGGTCAGTCGTAAGACGAAGCAGCCAATTGACCGACAAACTTCTCCGTCTGCTGTCGTTAATCTCAATTGGCCTTACCGAGGTCAACTCTTATCGTCGTCAGGAAGTGACGAAAAATAAAAAAACCGAGCCCAGCAAAGAGCAAAGTGTCGCTGCTCCTGAGGGTCATTTGCGTCTTGCTGTTCAAGTCCTAACAAGCAAAAGCTGCTCCGAGGAGGGCCTCGAGGATGCAACGGCGCTTTTGCTCAATCTATCGCACTGTCCTGATCCAACTAGACAGCTCATTTTGAAGCTGCTGCTCGAAGGAGCGATGGAATTGGCCAATATGGTATGTGAGCACATAAACGATCTTATGATGGAGCTCAAAGTGTTGAATCGCGAATTGAGCAGAAGAAACTCACTCGAGGAACAGCCATCGACGAGCGCTGGGGGATCGGGGCGAGGAACTCTACTCGACAGGTAATAAATTTTTTTGTTTTCATAACTCACTCAAGATTCTCCATAAAAATCATGTGATACAGATACACGCGCTAGAGAGACCGATAAAAAACATTTTTACATCAAAGGAATATTTTTTTCTCCAATTTTCAATAACGATTTTTGCATATTTATTATTAAAAATAAATGTTTTTAGTATTTGCAAGAAAGTTCATATTTTTTTTCACACATTTTTATCTCGTATCGCAAAGTATTCAATTGTTGGTAAAATAAAACGTTTTTATTTTTTATTTTTTGGAAATGAAGAATTTCATCAACATTTTCTCAACAAAATGTTTTTTTTTTCTCCCGCAGATTTACCCACGAAAGTGTGATCGTGACTGCACCCAGTAAAGTTAAAGCCGGCACGGATCTTCAGCTACCATCGATGAGTGCACTTGTCAGCAAGACATCTAGTCAGGCGTTTTTCTTACGAATACTTAAAGTCATTGTACAGATAAGAGAAGCGGTGCGTTTAGCGTACAAGAAGAAAGCGGAATCAACACCAGCAGCGATGGCGGCGGCAGCAGCAGCAGCAGCAGCGACAAATGCAACATCAGCGGCGAATGTATCGGCGTCAGCAAGGCCAGCAATAGCACCAACGATTGCGGAGGCAGCAGCAGCAGCGGTTATAGCAGTGACAGTGACTGCAGGAGCAACAACGACAACGACAACGACGACAACGACACCAATAACGACACCCCAGTCAGCGAGTGTGACAGGAACTGCAATGGAAACTGCTGGAGTTCCTGGTGGTCAAACGGAAAAATCGCCGGTTATCGAGACAACTCCAACGGCGGATAATCTCGCTATGGATACCGCACAAGCGACTTCCGCTCAGGTGGAAATTCCCGAGGCAACATTATCACGAAATGATGAAGAAAATCCGGCACTTCCGCTTTTGAGCGAAAGCCTCGTTCTCGATAGTCTCTGGGAGACTCTTAGCGCATGTCTCTTGGAACTTGAACACACACCCGATCATCACGCTGTTCTTGTTCTTCAACCTGCTGTCGAAGCTTTCTTCCTTGTACACTCGTCATCTAGCACGGCAGCATCGCGCGAACGCGAACGTAACAATGAGAGCAACGCTGAGACTCGGGAAGTCGTACCGGATATGGCACCGGTCTCACCAATTTATTCCGACAGCGAAGGCACATCACAGCCTGAAGCGGCGAGTAATACTTCATGGGACATAACACCGACACCTCAAAAGGCCTTACCGTCCGATCAACTAAAGTTCCTCAAGTTTGCTGGTGAGCTTTTACCTTTTTCGGAGCCTCATACTGCTACTGGAATTAAAAAAATATATAATAGGAATATAATAGAGTAATAATAATATCAGCAATAATAATAAATCAATTTTTACAGAAACGCACAGAACGGTCTTAAATCAAATACTTCGGCAAACTACGACTCATCTTGCCGATGGACCATTCTCCGTACTCGTTGATCACACAAGAGTCTTGGACTTTGACGTAAAAAGACGTTATTTCAGGACTGAGCTCGAACGAATGGACGAGGGTATAAGAAGAGAGGAACTCGCCGTTCACGTACGCAGAAGTCACGTTTTTGAGGATTCCTTCAGAGAACTTCATCGTAGAAATGCGGATGATTGGAAAAATCGTTTTTACATTGTTTTCGAGGGTACGAATTGTTCGATTTAATGAAAAATTAAACATTGAGTTCAATTAGCATGTTTACTTGAAAAATATTTTGTGCTCAGGTGAGGAAGGACAGGATGCTGGTGGGCTTCTCAGAGAATGGTACGTCATCATCTCGAGGGAAATTTTCAATCCAATGTATGCACTTTTCACCGTCAGTCCGGGTGACCGAGTCACCTACATGATAAATTCTTCGTCTCATTGCAATCCAAATCATTTGTGCTATTATAAATTTGTCGGTCGTGTTATTGGTATGTATTTATTGTTCCCGAAGCTTCATCTTTACATTTTGAATTGGTTTTAATATTACTCTTATGCTTCCCTTAAAAAAAAAAAAAAAACAGCCAAAGCAATTTACGACAACAAACTGCTGGAATGTTATTTCACGCGAAGCTTTTACAAACACATTCTCGGTATACTCGTAAAGCACACGGACATGGAGAGTGAAGACTATAGTTTCTACAAGGGCCTCGTTTATCTGACTGAGCACAATATATCCGAACTCGGTTACGAACTCACCTTTTCCGCGGAGGTAAAATTACATAATTAATTGCAATTTCTACATAAAATTTTTCATGTTTCTTAACATTTCATTGATAATTTTTGACATTCACACAGGTCAACGAATTCGGTGTCAACGACGTGCGTGATTTGATACCAAATGGACGTAACATAATCGTTAGCGAAGAAACGAAGCTTGAATATATCAGACTTGTCTGTCAGATGAAAATGACCGGAGCGATACGCAAGCAGTAAGTTTTTTTTTTTACCCATTCGATTTTTATCCCTTCGTATCCAAGAGAATTCGATTTTTCATTAATCGCAATGTTTTTTTTTTTTTTTTTTTTTTCAGGCTTAACGCATTCTTAGACGGTTTTTATGATATAATACCAAAACGACTGATATCAATATTCAACGAGCAAGAGCTCGAACTTTTGATCAGCGGTTTGCCAAACGTCGACATCGAGGATCTTAGGACAAATACGGAATATCACAAATACAGTCCGACGTCGTTACAGGTAAACAAAACATTGGAAGATTCTGCTTTTGCTTTTGAGAATTTATAAAATTTTGAGCTTAACGTTTGCGTGGTGTTTTTTTTTCTTACGCGACAGATTCAATGGTTCTGGCGTGCACTCCGCGGATTCGATCAAGCCGACCGTGCGAAATTCTTGCAATTCGTCACTGGCACGTCAAAGGTGCCGTTGCAAGGATTTGGAGCGTTGGAAGGTATGAATGGTGTACAAAAGTTCCAAATTCATCGAGATGATCGATCGACGGATCGTCTACCTTCAGCACATACGTGGTTAGTACATTTTTTTTAATTCTATATAATACAATTTAAAAAAAATAGACTCAATTTTCTATACTAGAGAATTGTAAAAAAAAAAAAAAAAAAAAAAAAAAAAAAAAAAAAAAAATCCCATACTAACTTTTGTCTCGAATTTAATATTTGTGCAGTTTCAATCAGCTCGATTTGCCGGTATACGAGACATACGACAAGCTACGCAGCAATTTACTTAAGGCAATTCACGAGTGCAGCGAGGGCTTTGGTTTTGCATAAATACAATTAAAGGCTAATATTTCAACGCGTGAAATTATTACGAAAAAAGAAAAAACAACGAGAATGAGCAAAACGTAATCATTGTTACGCATGTCCGATTTGAGTTTATAACGGGCAAACTTGTGAGCCGAAAAAAAAACAAGGCCACGAGAGATCCCTCCGATCCACCAAGAGTCTGAAAAAAAATAGCGGTCAATGAAAAATAAGCTGAACGAAAAAAAAAAGAGGAAAATTTAACATCTCGGTCAGCAGCCCTAAAATGAGGCGATTGTCGCGTCCTCCCTCAGGTCTCAAACGACCAACAAACGGATCGGATTATATACATAATCCCAAAACGCGTGTATATGTATATATATATACTATAATGTAAAACCAGTCGAGGGTGTAATTTTACCAAGTATCACTCTAACGACACTATCGCTATACCGAAATGTCAGAGTTTATTTTGTTCAAGGATGAATCACGATGATTAAATGCAGAGCTTAACCATGATTCACAATAATGCGAGAGCTCGTAATGCGGATGATTTAATTGAAACTCCGCCGTGTGCAAGAGAGGGGTAGACAAAAAAACACACACACAAGAATAAGTTGACGTGTAAGTTTAATAAGATATATAGGCATCTTGGCATGATTGAATGGGAGCGGAAGGGGAATTACCATAAGCTGAAAACAAAACAAAAAAATATTGTAATATACCGCACTTGAAATTGATCAGTGACAAAATACATACACAAACATACACAAACTCACGCATTGCAATCCGGTTCGATAGCGCTCGAATAGTAAAGCCGGTCAAAAGAGAGTAAAAAAAAAACAAAAAGAAAGAAATAATGACAGAAAAAATCGACACGACCACACGACGATTATCAAAACACCATCATTAAACGAGACGAGACGTCTTCAATATAAGTTGTTGAAGGCAGTATAATAAAGAGCGAAACGAAAGTCACTGAAACGCGAGCGAGAAAGATAATAATAGAGTGAATGGATGAGTGATTGCAAATATTGAGTGAACGGTGAAAGATTAATTAAACGAGACAGCGAAGAGCCTAATAAAAATTAAAAAAAAACAACAAAAAATGAAGAATAACAGCAACAACAATATCCACATTATGAAAACGGTATCCTGTCCCCCGACAGATGTATGGTTGTACACTATTAGTATTAATAATTATAACTAATTTGTAATGAATAGTAAATACTTTTTAAGTAATATCATTTTAATATTAATCTTTCGAAAAATGTGATGTTAAAAGGAAAAAAAAAAGAAATTGTAATTTTTTTTGTCCTCAATTCTAATTAAATAAAGTTTACAGTTGAACCGAACATCACTGATTCATCAAAATTAAACGAAAAAGATATAAAAACAAAATTAAAAAAAAAACGATCAATAAATCCGATAACGATAATGCACATGCTATAATGTCGCTTTACCTGTGGGCTCCCCTTTGGAAATTGTTATGAGGTTGTTGCTTAAGAATCTCCGAAATAAACTAATGTTGTGTCTCTTATAAAAACGTGGATTTTTTTTCTATCTGCCTCCAGCCTCCCTCGCAAATGTTGATAATGCACTGATAAATTTGTACAAGCTTTGCCCGTGACAAAGTTTTTTTTTTTTTTTTTTTTTATGAATAAATTGCACGTTGGATAACAAGAAAATATATATTTTTCAAATTTACAAGAATTAACATACGGTAACGTAAGATCGGTAAAGATTTTTTTTTGTTTTTCTTGACAAGATCGATCGTTATTGACTGTAAAGACCGATCCACAAGTGAAAGCAGCAGGCATTGACGAAACCCTCGACTAGGCTGTACACCTCATTTACACTGTACGGTGTTGGCGCCGTTTCGGCCGATTTTCGATAGACCGCGTTGAGCTCCTTGAACAAAATAAATGAAAGATAATAAAAATAAAATTACAATAAATATAAATAATGAATTTGTTAGTTATTAACAAGACGCTATAGTGATTGTTGTACTTATTCTGCTGGAATAAAATAATTTTTTTCTATACTCACACCACGCGAAGTGTGAAGATCAATGGTGAGCATCATGAAAGCTTGCAAATAGCTCGGATGAAGAATCAAATGATGCGTAACACTTCCATCAGGTGTATTAAATTGTTTATGATGCTCCTGATATTTATTCTGCAAAACTTTGGCCAATCCTTGATACCACGAGATTGGCTGATTAACGAGAGGATTTAGTCTCGAGTCCAGTGACGAGAGCGACTCGACACGAGCGAGCGAACGAAGTTCCATAAATTCAGCATAGCTCATTGTCGTTTTATTCTCCAAAAGTTTATTCCATAGTAAATGAGTTCGGCAGTGAAGTGTTCCACGTTCAATCATATCGCTGATGTGTTCACGTGCCTCGCGTGCTTGAGTTATTATCAACTGTTGCATGAGTTGCTCGTGCGACGAATAATAGCCGAGATAATTTATTGATTCCCGGCGAATTTGGACTGGATGAGGCGAGCTCGTATTTTCAGATATCAAGGAAGGTCCAGCATTTTGTATTAATGAGCTTGGAACTGGTGGAGGTGTAGGCGCTGATGATTGATTCGCTTCTCTCTCCTCATCTGGCCACGAATTTTCGTATTTTCCCGAATCAATAGATTCTTGATTGCCTTCACCGACAAGTTCCGGCAAAGTTTTCCCGGTTGTCGAATTTCTTACAATTTGGCATGAAGTTTGAGCTCCCAAATTGGTCTCCAAAAAATTATCATCGCGTAAATTCGAGTCAGATGTTGCGACGTTGTAAACTGTACGAAATTTGCCAAGTTTGTTGTTCTCGACCTCTCTCTTTGGATACATTTCTCTCTTGCTCGTGAGAATCAGATAATACTTTAAAGCAATTTCGGATTTTTCTACGTTGGCTGGTTGTTCGAGACGCGAAACGATCAGGGCGACGTCAAAATCATCCGTATACTTTGTATCTTGAGCATCGCAATAACTGACTAGAGATGTACTTTGTAAACGAACGAGTACGTATTCACTGTTGTGATCATCGAGAGATTCGTTTGTCATGCCGAATACTTGCATTCCGTAGATTTTCTCGTGCGAGAGGAGATACGAGAAGAGAGTTTGAGCTGGAGTTGTGAGGTTGCTTACAGTAACAACATCTGTAGAAAAATAATAACAAAAAAATCTCACATTGATAATTTTTCACCAGTGTGCCAAAAGACGTAAATAATCTAATGAAATAAAATTAATTTTTTCCTAAATCGTATGAAACATACCACAATAAACAAGATTCCTCGCATAATTCGGTGCTTTGCTGTAGTACTTGAGAAAATCATCAAGAAATCCTGTAAGATGATAGTCATGCTGCAATGGCCATTGTCCAGTTCCAGCGATGTACGAGTGAATGCAACGAAGATGAAAATCATACGTGAAAGAGTGAAGATGCATATTAATTTTTATCTTGTCACAGGCATCAACGAAACTCAGCATAAACTGAAAAATTACAACGAAAATTCAGTTACAACATTAAACACACTTGTACGAATTATTGAAGATGATGAATTTTATTGTAATTGGATAAATTGCCTGATTGACTAGGGCACTCGTGGCTTTTGTTTGAAGTCGGCTACATTCGACGATACGGAGCTTCGCTATAAAAAAAGGTTCGGCAAGATGTATTTCAAAGAGAAGAACACCTCCGAGCATCGGTTTTTTCAAATAACACTCTTGACTATTATTTTGTTCTCCCTCGCTAGAAAACAAAAAAAAAAACAATTTTACGAATAAATATTCAAAGACTGAATAAACTATTTAGAGAAAAAGAAAATTTAAGTTATTTTACTGACTTTTGTCGGCCCGCATCAATTTGGACAGGATTGAATCCCAAGACTTGAAGATACTGCTTATACTCGGAGAGCATCGAGTTGCATAGTTCCTGATGCCAAGAGGTCAAATCTTTGTCAATCTTGGTCGTACCAGATCCAAGCTTCCAAGGATTTTGCTGTGAAGATTGTTGTGGTGCGAGAGTTGTAGAAAATCCCGTTGAAACCGGAGTCAAAGAATGATCTCTCGTAGCTGCTGATTGCAATCTCCATTCGGGTAGGAAAAGAAGTGGCGTATGACAATAATGAATAAGACGCGAGTGTTGTTTGAAAGCACAAAGATTGATCGCAGATATTGGAATGTTTGGTGCAGAACTTCTACTTTCCCACATTGCATATAATCTTGTGAGTTCCTCTGGAACATAATAAGAAACATTTTTTTTTGTATTTTTTTCCTTATTACTTATTTATTGATTTGAATCGTTATATATTTATTTATTTATTTCACTTGTTCATTTATTTATTTACTTATTTTTGTCGTACCTTTGGACCTTTTTTCACGATGATACACATCCTGGAGATCGTAGGCAGCTCTGACCACAGGATCCACGATATTTTGTGGATAATGAGGACTCGGTTTTGCATCTCTCAATGCCTGACCGGCAACGCGATCCCAGGAGTGTTGTGTAGCGCCAATTTTGCTAGAATTTTGCGAACGATTGCCAGTACGGGACCATTCTTTACCATCGACATGTGGAAATTTCGCTAGGCTCTCGATGTCTGTGATTTGTGATAATTGTGAACTGCTCTCATCTCTGTGATAAGATTGCTGTATCGGCTGGTGATGAAATATCCCCAATTTCTGCATGATTATATTGGTAAATAGAGTAGATCTCGAGGATAGCCACGTACCCAAATTAGTTGCTTGTTTAATAAGCTTCTCGGATCTCTCCTTCGACCAGTTGTACATATACAGAACGAACTGCGGGTATACAGAGAATATTTTCACAGTTACTGTTACCATAGAATGAAAATTTACTTAAATAATCGTTTTACTCGTATTCGTACATTATCGTTCTGCACTTTGGCTAGGAGCAATCGTTGCCTCGGTATAAATTTTGTTTCCTGTATCAACGGATTAAACTTCTGCAATAATTTTTGATCTGCAAATATTTTAACAAGCGTTGAAGAATCAATGAAAGTACGATTTTTTCATTTTTTTTGTTGTTTAAATCAAATTAATGTACGATTAAAAAAATACCTTTAGGAACGAGCAAGTCTGGCTCGACAGTTTTTCCAAAAGTCGATTTCCATTGTTGAAAATTACGCCCAACAATGATTGATTTAATGTAAGTCTCACGAGTCTCTTTGGTCAAATCACAAGGAACATAAACGAGCGGTTGAACAGTTCCATCGGTCGTAACGACATTCGTGCGTTTTTTTTCATCGCTTGCCGATGTTTCGCTTGGATTAAAAGTCAACCAGCCTTCGGGGGGTAAAACTTCGTCAACGAGAAAAGGCTGACGACTACGAAGAACAAAAGCTCGAGTCGATGTGTCCGGAGCATTGGCACGTACGAGATTTTGTAATTCTTTGACTGTCGTAGGAATTGAGTGTCTATGTTGAAGATCCACCACGTGTTTTTTCACCGAGGATACGCCCATATCGAGAGCAAATTGAAGCCAATGAGCGAGAGTCGTGTGATATATCTCATGCAAAGTTCCCTCCTCCCCAATATCATAATTATTAAATTCTTGATCAGAATTTTTTGGCTCGTTGCTCTCTAATTTTTCATCATTTTTATCCACCTCGCTGATGATTGGAACAGTTAGAGCAGTTGGCAATAAATTATACTCTGTTATGAGATCCCAAGTTGCGTGTTTTATAGCTCCACGTAATTTATCAACGAGAGTCTCGAGATTTACTCTTCCCTGTTTCCATATTCTAAACTCAATCGGTGCCCCTGGTACGGATGAGGCACGATTGCTGCCCTCGTAGACCGAGGTTGAAACGACCGTGTCAAAATCTTGTATTCTCAAAAAAGCTGGAAAATCACGTTTTTCCTTGGCAGCCTCGTCGACGATCGAATCAGCAATTGCCAGAGCTATACAAGCAATTCCACGACTGCCACTTGAGTGGCTCTGATTGTAAAGAAAAATATCATTCTCAGCTACTCTCAGGCTTGAGCCCTCGGGCTGCGAATAATCCTGAAGATGATAATGAGCACGTGGATCCGTATATTTTGGTATGTACAAAAATTGTAAAATATTCTGACGAAGATAAAAAGCTAAAGCATCCATGTGAGGCAGACAATGTGGCTGTACGGAAATTTGTACGTAACTCTCGGGTGATCTGTATGGTTTTTGAATAAAATGAACATCAGCAGGTGTGAGTTTGCACATTGGATTACGCGCCAGCATAACCGACAGTACTTCGAGAACAGCGTCGTCCAGTCGATTTTGCAAAACTTGCACCAATTCACGGCGTATCTCCATTCCAGGCTCGGAAATTCCATGAACAACGAGAACTATAGAGTCATCGGATTTATTGAGATAATCCGAATCCTTTTCCCCGAAGGATCTGACGCGTGGTCTCGTGTCAATTATTCTCGATTGATCGACCCGAAGACTCATTGCTCGTGTTTGCGAGAGAGATGCAACGCTGCTACTTCTCGATACCATCAGACGTTCGTCACTCTCGGATAATTTATTTTGCAATGGTTTTCCATTGCTCGTTTGCTCATGAAGACGAAGATAAAAAACATTTGCCTTGTTTTCACGATAAACAAACATGTTGCTACGATTATTTACGGAAAAACGATTTAAAACTCCGTGCAAGGCTTTTATTCCTCTCGAGAGTCCGGAACGTCCTGGACCGGTTTTTAAATGAGGATGAAGATAAAACGTCACCTCCCAGACACACGGACAACGAAACATTCCGGGTGTCGTGTTGACAGTGTTTTCGTTACTTGGAACTAAACCACCAGGTTCATTACTCGATTCACCACGCCACGTATGATCCTCGTGAGACTCGGCCTCTAGCAGAGGATCACAATTTCGAGTATCGTGAAGACTCTCCAGCAAAAGATACTGATTAACTCGGCGACATATCGCTGTTATTTGAGCAACCACCATTTTTTGTACTTGACGATAACGATCCACCTCGGATGAGACGAATTCGAGAAATCTGCAAAGAATTTTCAAACACCGTTTGTAAACAGTTTTTCTTATATGTATTAATATATTATTATTATTATATTATATTATATTACGTTATATTACATTATATTACGTTATATTATATTATAGCACATTATATCATAATGTGTGTTAACAAATTACGAGAAACTAGATATTTTGAATATATATTTTGGTTCCAAGCTGGCAGTCAAAAAAGAAAAAATGTGACGAACCTGCAATGAAAATAAACATCAACGTGATTGCTCTCAACTTGCAGGATGAGCCAAAAATTTGGCAAGAGAGTTCTACACTCATCAAGATCGACAAGCCAATTACAATCATCCTCAGAATTGCTACTATCGCCCTCATAGCCATCGTCAGTTCCAGCATGCTCGTCTATACTAGAAATTTCCGAATTACATCCTGGTGGATCACCCGAATCCTGTTTGCTTGTTCGATTATTTGCATCGCGGGACATACTCGCCGGATCATCCATATCAAGATGAACTCCAGCTGCTATCAAGTAAAATATTATTAATTGCGTTGAATAATGCTATAAAGTTTTAAAAAAAATGCTCAAATGAAAAATAAATTATAAAAAAAATAGATTCGCACGTAGAATACCCAAACTTATCAACTCACACTTATCTTCTTTTCTAGTTTGTTCCTCAGTCTCATTCCTGAAACTCTCTCCAGTTTCTCCATCAAAGTCTGGCTCTGTCATTGAAGGATTTTTCACCAAGTAAAAAAAACTCGATGTCTGTTGAATGGAGTAACGATCGATCTGAAGATTCTTCAATTCCTCGTAAAACTTTGGAGCGCTATTTTTCGATGAGTAAACAAAGTGTAATGGTACTTTGTCCTTGTGGCAACTTGTACGATCATTTGAGTCGGAAACATGCTGTGCGACAAATTTCAAAGTTTCCTCGGTCGGTGGTGATTTGTCGAGAAGAGCCGTCGCCGTTTCATCTTTCAAAAGCCACTCAATTTCCGCAGTGAGATTTGAAATTGCATGATGTTGATGTAACGGCAAATGAGAGATTCTCTCACGAACTGGTTCATTTTCTGAAATTTGCGTATCATTTCCAGGACTGCACTCGCTCTCAGTACGCGCGCTACTTCCCGCCGGTGAAGCACTTCGATATGAAGTTGTTCGCAAAATTCCACCACGCTCGAGATTTATCTCCAAAACTTCTTTCGGTAAATTTAAACAAATAATATCGAGAGTAATTTTGAGATCGTTGGAATTGCACTGGAGATATTCATCGAGACATTGACGAATTTCCGTGAGACAAGTTGGCATTAATTTAACAGGAATACTCGATAATTTTGATCTGACGTGTACGGAACAGCTCAATTGTAGAAAAAGTGGCTGTTCTTTCGTTCTACTGATATCCTCGCGTATATCGCTTATCAGTGATTCGGTGGAATCGTAACAGGGTCTTTTGGAATCGTCATGAGGAACGTTCGTGACGGGCCACGTTGCATTTGTAATTTGATTAGCTTTTCCAGCTGGATTGTCCATTTTGCAATCAATCGTCTCGGAATGGAAGGTAAAACCTTCAAGATCGTCCTCGCTGTCGGATCTTTGATACTCCATTTGATCCTGAATTTAAAAAAAAAACAAAAACGAACATTTTAACTGATTATCCATTTTTGTTGTTGTTTTTTTGATATAAAATTTAAAAAAATTCGAACCATTCTATCGGGATTGTGAGACGGTGAGCAATAATAAAATTCCGGATGGGCCGGAACAGGTTCAAATGCTACGGTAATTATTCTTCGAAATTTATCTCTTATCAGATTGTGCAAAGGCTGAGCATCGGCGCAAAGAGAATTCGCAAGATTCGAGCTCCATTCTTCGTTCGACGAATTTCCAAAATGCCTACAAACAGTTCGCAAGTAATCTGTTATGTTTATCTCGATGAGGGCCTCTTCACATTGCTCCACCGCAGCTTCCATGTCCTCGTACGAGAGTGGCAATTGTAGGGCGAGAGATTTGTAAACAGCAACGACATAGCAGTGACAATGGGCGAGACTGAGCAACTTGCAATGTTCGACGAGACTTCGTTGATCTGAAAAAAAAATTCAACACCTAATCCATAAAAACAAAAAAAAATATTCATTGGAAAAAAAAAGCCATAAAATAAATGGCAATCCGTTAAATTTACCGTTTGACAAATTATCTGAATCTTCGCTCTTTGGTTCCGGCGATGTGGGTTTAATTTCGCCACCCGATTTAAGATTTATATACTCCTCCCGTACTTGTTCACCGAGAGTAAAAGTGTGATCCTCATAAGTATCTTTGACCCTTGAGGATTGTGCCTTATTGACTAAAACCTCGATGAGCAACGAGAGCGAACAATCATAGGCATAAACCGGAAGTACCAATCGTGGTTTTGAGCTACCGGAATGAATATTACTGCGTCTTTCAATTTTCGGTGTACTCTCGGCCGTTGTCGTGCGACTTGAAATATTCGACTCGATTTCGTTAGGACGAAAATCGTGTGAAATTTTGAGTTTTCTCGGTGTTTCGGGAGTGAACAATGAACTTGGGCGATCGTCGATTATTTCGCGAATTGGCGTGAGAGCTTCGAGTAAATCTTTCGTTTTGTCGATCGTTATGATGTCCTCGTCATTGTCACAAAATGACATCATTAATTTGACATACTTGTCCGAGGCCGGTATCATCGTGACAATAACGTGAGTCACACTTATGCCTTTGACGAAGCATCTCCAACGTATTCTATTTCGTATTTTTTCGTCTAAAAATATCGTTGAATAAGAAAATTTTTGATCTTTATATTTTTCAAATTATTTCGCGATTATTTGATTCTCTTTTTACGAATTAGCATTTTACCTATCAACGGGGAAAATGGTAAAGAGGGTCCATCGTCACGAGGACGTGCTAGAAGCATTTCCGTAAACCTCTGAGATTCCCTATCGTTAAGCAAAATTTCTTTGTTGTGAAGACGTTTCATGTGCTCGAGCAAAATATCCATGAGGATGCTGTTGGCATCGTCTCTGTCCTCGTCCTCGTAATTTGGTCCTGACAATGAGATTTTTGATAAATAAGATTTTTGAGTATCGCAAAAATCTCAAAAAAAAAAAAAAAACAAATTAATCAAGTCTACTATCCCAACCATCGGCAAACATCGAGTAGAGGAGCTCGGCCTGATGACATTTTGGCAATATACTGAGAGTATCAAAATTAAAAAACATCGGATGAATTCTTTGATCGGTATTGGGCAAACCATCGAGAATACCCTCGGATATCGCGGTTTGTCTCGTATTTCTGGAATTCTGGTGCCAACCGTTTGTCGAACAATATTGTGACCCTTGATATTGAAATCCATTGTTAATATCGGTACCATTCTCGCTCGGTTCTACCTGACTCAGAAGACTCAGATGTTCCAGTGTCAGAAGAGCATTTATGCACTCCTCGTCGACCAACGAAATCTGCTCAAAAGGTAGACAATGCAGGAATTGAAGAAAAAAAAAAACATCCAGAAAAGGGTAATAAATTATTGTAATTTTTTTTTTCTTTAATAAAAAAATAAAATTAGTGCCATGCGTGTTAACATTTTTTTTTCTTTTCTTAAATCTACAATTAAATTATTTCGTACATAATTTGCATCCGTCGTCGATTACATGAGCCATTAAATTCTGTACATTATAGTATTATGGACATATATATATATATATATATTTTTTACAGCTAGAGCATTTTTGGAGATTTTTTTTAAAACTAGATAAATTTTTGTCATCTCATTTTAAGTGTCTCATCGAAGAAAAATAGTTGTTGGGAAGATGCCCGGAACAAGTTGGAGGAGTTGAATCTCACTTTAAATACGAAGCGTAGAGACCACTACTCCACTTGAACCATGACGCCTGATATTTGAAAAATGTTGCCAATTTCGATTGTGACGATAAAAATTCTTGCACTTGAGACGAAGACGAGTGAGAAGAAGTAGACGAGGAAGAATGACGATATGCCGGACTACCTCGAGCTGGAAGAGTTAGATCTGACAAGTACCCAGAGATCAAAGGTCTAATTCACTGCCTAAATCTTCACTTCCAGCTTAAGGCAGCACGGAATTTCCACAAGGAGAAGAGTCAACGATGAATTCTCGTTTTGGCACAAAAAAAAGAGTCGAGCGACGAAAAAATTAAAAAAAAAAAATGAAGAAGAACGTTCTCACGATTAAGCACCAAACACCAAAACTTTTGGATCTTAAGAAATTACACCAATGACTGAACTTTTCAAGTCGATTCACCATTTTTTTCCAAGTATTTTAGATTTTTTTAAAAATTGCTAAACCTTTAATTTTTCTAAAATTTAAAGAAATAATTTTAAATACTTTGCTCACTGATTTCTATTTTTTTAATCGTCGACAGTTCAATCATTGGTCTTGTCGAGCCTACGACTAATTTTTCTTTGAAACGTCTTGTTCATTTTTTTTCCATGACTTGTGAAGTGACCGAGAATGAAGAAAAGGTGCGAACAGCACGAAACGAGGTGACAAACTGGACTCATAGAAGTTCAACTCCCGTGTACAATAAAAAGTTAATCCGTTATACTAGCAGGCCCAAGAGAGAAGGTGGGCCCTATATATACCTGGAGAGGAAGAGAAGACTGATAGGAAAACCCCGTCCTAGGTCCCTCATCGATATCTAAGCCCCACCCTGATAACGATAACGATTGTACACTCGCGATAGACGTTTTTGTACGACCGATCCCTGCCATGACATATTTTTCGGTTAATCGCATTCTCATAATCCCCCTTCGAAGAGTGCCCAGCGACAATTGTCAATTAAAGACAAAGATGATGCAAAAGGTTCATTAGCCTGAATAATTCAATCTAAAATTCGAATAAAACTAAAAAAGAAAGAGGGCGATTTTTTTTTTTTTTTTTACCAATATAGAATCAATAGCATTTGCTCTGTCATAGCTTTATCGACATAACTGGTGATAACACAAGGGTAGCAATAGCTTGTCTATATTTTCTCATTGATAATTTTTCGATCTGTCGACAAATTGATTTTTTTTTTACGTCTTTCAGTACAAGCGCAGTCTTGAAATGATAATTTTGTATAAATGCAACGAAATAGATAAAAAAAAAAGCTGTTAAAATTTAACGAGTCAAGTTTTCTCACTATCCTTATCCTCGAGTCTTCGTAGAGAATACTGTCACGTATACCAAACGGTATACGAGAGAGATATCTATCTCGTCGATCGACACTCGGACGAAAATATTCGAGATAACGAAGATTACATGATTTTTTTTTCTTTTCTCATATGTTTTCTTTACTTTGTTGCATGCACGTGAAATCTTTTGCGTCTTGTAGTTTGTGCTGTGCATGACACTAATATCATCAACGATATTATCAGTTCGGTATCATCAACGAGAAATCTCGTTATGAATGTCATGAAGAAAGATACTTTGGATTTTGCAATTCCTCTTGGATTTGCTCTCAATTCGAGGGTTCGAACAATATGAGAGAATTCACGAAGAAATGCTGAGAAAATAAGAATTTACGAAAGACAATAAAGTTCCTCCTCCCTCTTGAAATACCAGATAAAAATCCTCAGAACTTGCAAAGAGGCACGTACCAATACCGTCAAGAGCCTAAAAATTGAGGATTTACGAATCCCCTTCATAGGTCAAAGAATTGTCGAAATATATCGAGACTGAAAAAAAAAAAAAAAAAAAAAAAAAAAGACGCGAGTAACCGACACAACTCGCGCGTGAGACAATCTTTTTTTTTCTCGGTATCTCTGACCAATGTTTGCCGAGTGAGATAGATGATATAGAAGCCCCCGCACGACAAAATAAACCACTTCAGAAAATACCTCGTTGCCTCACACAGCACCGTGAGGATAAAAAAATGTCTTTTTTTTTCGGCGTTTACTGATTACGCAAAAAAAATATCAGAGCCCGCTTGAGATAAGCGACTCGTGTGTGTACAACAGGAGAGAAGGTCGACAAAAAATGATTTTGCCGAAAATCATCTATATTTGAAGAGAGACTGTCCTTTCGTTATTGAAACGATCGATTCACGCTTATAGGTGAATAACTCTCGCAGCGATACAGGTGAAACTTGAGCGAATTGTGAATCCCACTTGTCGATTTATTGATAAGAATTTGAATTTGCGAAGGATGCGGATAATCATTATACAGAGTGAATCAAAAATTTCGCCACGTTCTCGCATGAAGAATGGAATTTTTAGGAATTTATATTGAGATCGATATTCGAATATTTATTCATAATTTTTCTAAGAATATGAGAATCTTTTCATCAGCGTTCTACAATTAATGTTATCGTATTTAATAAATGATACTATATGGATTAATAATATTTGTATTATAATTCATTTTAATTGCACAACGATAAGAATTGAGTTGTGATAAAAATCGATTCATTATTTTTAACACGTTAAGCGCGGCGTTAGTCCATGGGGACTGACGGGTTGCCTGTACGGAAAGCAGAGCAAAATCGGCTCCGCGCTCAACATCTTTGAGTAATAAAACAAAAAAAAAATGCATTCTTCGAGTGTACCGTGAACCCTTATTTTCCATCAGAATAAACGGGTTTAGAGAACGTAACGATTCTCGATCACCATTTATATATGTCTGTGCAAGTATTGATCCTAGATATCTTATCGGCGTTTGAGAGACTCGGGGCTTTTGAAGAATACGGAGAAAATCTTATCGATTCGAGGCCTGGCCGAGTATGACTGTCGAACTTTCTTCGATGATCGATCAATCAGAGGTTTTTTTTTTAATTCATTTTTTAAATAAAAAAAACTCGTAATCAACGCCGGATGCAACGGTAGGGAGGTAAAAAAAAAATCGAAATGACAAATAACGTTGAAAATAAAAATGAGAAAAAATTGACTCACCGCGTCGGGCAATTGATGATAGGCGAGAGCGTTCATATAAGAGGCCGTTGATTGAGAGGGCAATTTTGTCTCTCCACATTGTGGCTCGATCCAAACTTCTGTGACTATTTGAAAATCACCGGTACCCTCATTATCCTCATTTCCAGCCTCGCCATCGGCCGTTTCTAAATTTTTAAATTTTACTTTTTTCAAAAAGAATTTTCGATCTTCGCAACGAAAAATTTCAGAATATTTTTGTTTGTACCTTCGTCAGTCTCATCGTCCGAATCGCTGTCACGATCGAGAGTTGGATTCGTAATAGCGTGAGGCGGAAATAGAACGTACTGAATTGTACACGGATGATAAAAATTATTGGTCGAACCTCGCATTTGTACTTCCATTACCATATTTATTATTCCAGCCGAGGAATAAGCGAAACTAAAACCTTCGGCCAAACGCATTCTGTGGATGATTGAAAAAATTATGATAGAATTCGATCGATTTAAATCGAATACAATTTTTATTTTTCTTACTGTAAAAAATGGAAAAATTCATTTCGACCATGGTATTAATTAGTTGAATAAGAAGCGGATGAAAATTAATTATTTAAGAATTAAAATTGAATTGAATGAAAAAAAATGTAACTCTTATTTATTGTTATTAACAATATGATTTATGAAAATTTAATTCCTTTCTATACGGAAATTACAAATATCGACGAGAATATTTTTTTCAAAATTTTCTACTATGATAAATGGAAAATGCTCACCAACAGTGAATATTTTCATGACTGTCAAATGTACTTGCTTGGTAATTGTCGACAGGATCCTGGCAATCGCCGTTGTATTTAACCGGGGAAGTACAATTGCCGGAATTGTCTGAACGAGCGGTTTTTTCACATTCCAAAGCCATCGACTGTGATAAAGATATCGTGATAGTGTAGTCGTTGAAATACCGCCAGGTATTTGTGTCCCTCTGACCGGTACAGGTTGCGTTCCATCGGGAAAAACGACGGTATTCAGATCGATTGGCATTCGCTCATAACGAATGAGAATTCTCTCCAGGGCTTTGTGTATGATAGCGCAGCAAGGAGTCTCATTTTGTTCGGTCGGACGATTCGGCAGAGTCAATTTTGAGAGTCTCTCGAGAAGATCGACAACGACATTGTGACGAACAACGCCCTCAGTGCCACCGGAAAATGCGACATTTAGTACGACGCAGAGAGCTTTGCAATTTATTCGTATGACGGAAAATGATACTGGCGGTTTTTCAACTTCCCGATAAATAAATTGCACGTAAGTGTGATTCTCAACGAGAACAAAAGTGGACCAATTTTTCAGCATTGCATAGAGGACAGCTGCAGCTTGTCGACATTGAACACACTGAAATCTGCCGCTTTGATTAGCCTGATGAAGATAACGCGGTAGCGGCCTGTCGTGTGTGAGAATTAGCGTAATTTTTTGCGAATGCATCCATCTTGCCCATTGTTGAGGATCTAGCGAAACGACCGGTTGCCAAATTTTGCCAAATTGCGGACATGCTGCTTCACTGTAAAAGAAAAGAAATAAAAACAAAAAGCTTTAATATTTAAAAAAAAAATGAAAAATTTCGATAGGTGATTTTTTTTTTAAATATATATGATCCAAGTATAGTTTGTGTATGTGTGACATATTGTATGAAATGTAGCTAAAATATATTTGTGATATATTTTCCAGTCCAAATCTTGTATACTTTAAACATATATATACACATTATGTATGAGTAGTATATGGGTACGGTAGAAAAATATGTTTGAATTATTCAAATTTTCGGGGCTTTTATATTTACATATATTTTCCATCCAATTCTTTCCTCGTGAGTATAATGTCTCTCACCTGAGCTGTATAGTGCCAGCAGCCGAAGGATACGAGGGTAAATAAAAAACTGGCATTCCACTTCTGATTGTGTCGGAAACATTGTACCAAGTCCAGCCGAGCTCGGGAAACCAGCTAAAATGAGCGAGCATATTGTCGTTTTCCGTGAGAGCCGTCAGAGTCGACCAGAATCGTGAAACGACACTTTGACGATATTGAGACTTGAGAGGCTTTTTCGAGAGACACGTGATATCGTGGAGAAATTCATAAGGAGCTAAAAATAAAATAATTCATGATAACAATTTGAAATACAGAATAATTAAAATTTTCTAATTTCTAGGAAAGAAGAGTAAAAAAAAAATTGTAAAAAAGATATAATTCACCTTCTATGGTGATTGTGTATTGAATGGTATTGGATGCAGCGAGAGATTTTGAGGGCCACGAGGTCGAGGCGAAATATTCAAGATAAACGTGAGTCTTCCATGGCAAAATAAAACAAATTTCGAGAAAACCATCTTTAATAGCGACTCTCTTGATGAGATAACCATCGCGTAATCTGCAGCACAATAAACTACTTAGCGTGCACGTGACTTTGTCGTCGATTTGTTTTTTTCGTAACAATTGAGGTCGTTGATGGCCATAGAAGAGAGAATTGCCGGTACACCAGATGTTCAAAGCGGCGGAAGATTCACAATTTTCGTTACGATAAAGTTGCCAACAGAGAAAACTTCGATGATACATATTCATCTCGCCACCGAATGCCGGTGTCTATTTAAAAAAAAAAGAACAAAAAATAAATTGATAATTTTTCAATATTTTTACGATTCAGACGAGAGAAAAAATTGAATCACATACAGCTTGGGGTATGAAAGGCATGTAAGTGCCGAGAGTTGCTGTGGCTATGAAACAGAGCAAATCTTGATATGGCACAAGACCGTTGGCAGAATGCGGATGATACGCGCTTCCAAGATGTATAAAACTACAAGCGACAGTTGTGGCGCGAAGTTGTTGAACTACAGAATCGAGCACGTGAATATCCGTAACTCCCACAATTCCATCAGAAATTACAATCAAATCTGCAATAAAAAATAATAATTCGTGACTGAATAATTCTTTGTAAAATATGGGAATAAAATTTAAAAGGTTGACTAAAAAAAAAAAAAAAAAAAAATGATCCAACTTACGAGCGCAGCTGTGCTCCGGCAGTAGTGCAAGTGCCAGCATTCCGTATCTTAGCATATTAATGAAACTCGCCTCGGGCGAGACCATGGCAACATTCATCATTGAACCAGTCCCATTTATTCCCATGCTACTGCCAGCCTCCTCGAAAAGTCCTCCAACAATTTGATCGCTCTCGGCACGCAGAGCTTCCAATTGTTGATTCGCCATACCCGTCACAAGGGCAATTTTTTTCTCCAAAAGATTTAATTGTTTTTCTATAAATTGGAGAAGATAATCGACATTTTCCGTGTTTACCAGCCAACCCTGCACCAACACCTGTTGGGCAGGATTCGTGAAAAATGGAGTGTGCACTATCACAGTCACGTGAATCTCCGGTCTCATGAGACGATTTCTGCTACCTGGAACTGTAAACTGTCCTCGTGGATGAGAAATTGGCTCACAGCAAAATAGAATAAAAACAATTAATTTGAAAAAATAAATAAATAAAATTGAGTCTTTGCAAGAAAAATACTCACTGGCTTCGTTATATTTTCTAAAAAACGTTTAGTAGCTAAATAAACTTCATCTATGACAATTTCGCCGTGCTGAATATCCTGAAATTATTTTAAGAATGTTAAAAAAAAAAAATCTCTAATTTACTTTTAAAATATCGAAAATCATTGTAATAATTTTAATTATTTTTTGGAGCTTTTTTTTGGCTGGTTGTAAACTCACTACTGTCGCCAAGGATGGACTGAGATCTAAACAAAGTACGATTCTGTATTTGTGAGCGAGAAAAATAACTCCCGTTGATTTTGTCACCCTGTATTGATAGAGATAACTCGTCTCAACACTCCAAGAGGGTGGATGACTTCTTGGCAGGACTGAAACGATTTCCAGCTCTGGTGCCTCTTCATTCTCCACATCATGAAATTGTATCGATACGACAGTCTCAAGATGCTCGAGTATCCACTGGGCTCTGACATTTCGAGATATCGGAAAACCCTTTTTCATCAATAAAAAAACTGTCGCTGCCTCCAGGACGAGCTTTTCCTTACAAAAATTGAAATTAAAAATTCAAAAATCAAATAAAGTGACAAAAAAATTTGGAAATTATTAATTTCTATTCGTTTTTTGTTTTCTTTTTTCTCCAATTATAAACAGAATGGTGTATATGGGACGCTCCAGTCGAATTCAGTTACCCCCCACAATTTATCATTTTTTATATAATTTTTTTACAAATTCTTATTTTTTAATAAGATTATATTGAACTATTTTTTCATATTGGCCCACATCATACTCAAAGTAAAAAAAAAAATGATGAAGGTCAATGCCCTTTCGGTTTGGCGTGGAGCTCTATATGTATCCTCATTTAATTCAAAAGTTCTTCAACTTCTAATATTGTTCACTAAGAGTGTGTAATTTTTATAAAGTTTCATTAACGAGCTATTCTTATCAGAGAAAATGAAATAAATTTTAAAAAATTATCCACGTGTTCCGAAAATTATAGAATTTTTGAAAAATATAACAATTTTGGAGCAGATTGAAATTTGCGGGAAAGCCCCATATGTTTTCACGTGGGTGAAAATGGGTATTTTTATCTTAACCCAAGAGTCAGAAAATAAGATAGAATAAAAATGAGAGATAAAATTTACAATGAAAACGAACGATTCGAATAAAAAAATTAATAAAAATAATAAAAATTTTACCTCATTTTCGGGGCTATCCATAACGATTCTTCAAAAAAAAATTTCTCTATCTACATGAAGTCCATAATTCGTGATAACGTTAGCGTTTCTTCGCGCAGATGAAAGCCCATCAAATTGTTGCTTATCCAATATCGATGTTTTTTCGTATTATTGACAAAATCGAATGCGTTCGATTTATCAATAATCGTCGAACTGACCATTTGTATGTAGAAATGAATCTCGTACACTCTCGTTAAACTGATAATAAATAAATCATAACCTATCACCATTGTTAACGACAATGTGTGCGGGTCGTGTTTTCACACACACCTAACACATACATTTATATATATACATATATATATAGGACGCACGTACACCTACGCAACGGCGATGACACTCAGCGCACACGTGTGCGCTTGTCATCAAGCACATTTACGAAAAGTTCACAGATTCACGTACACGTATCCCACTTTAGTATTGTTTGTTTCAAACAACTGAACATTTTCTAACCTCCCAATAAGAATAGAATGCACTTTACACTCTGCTAATATAATGGATCATTGATGCTTGCAAAATTATAAAAGTCGCGATATTTCACGCACATTGCATTTCTGGAGTTGTTGCACGAGATGACCATTTACATTTAATAAATGCCTACTGCTTCGATGTGTCGTAATATGGCACTGGCGACAACACAACTTGTACGAAAAAAAAAAAAAAACAAGAGTTTGATTTACAAGCACATTCGCGATGCATTCTCAGCAAGTACTAAATAAATTTACAGCTGATGCAGTTGCACGATGTCAGAGAGGTTTCCGCGCGTAGAAACCATTTACACGTGTCATACCGACCGAGATCACGGTCTTCTTGCAAAAGGGAAGCGGGAAAATGTTTATTTAAATAAGCATTCTATAATTTTTGTGGCGCTCACAAGGTGTACTACTCCCCTGTCGGTAACAAAAACTATTTAGAAGTACCGGAGTAAAAGCAGCTTTCTCTCTCGCACTCACAATGGCCAGTACCAAAATCCTTCCAAGTGGTTAATCTTTCGGACAAACGAAGAACCACGAACCACGAACTGCAGAATCGTTTTAAGCAGTTCGTGGTTCTCTTCGTTTGTCCGAAAGATCAACCGTTTAGGAGAATTTTGGTACGCAGTTTTTGTTACCGACAGAGGGGTAGCACTGCGTCTTAAGTAGAGTCAACCCAAAGCTGTGCTTCTTTTTGATCAGCTCCGCCATATTTAGGTCTGGTTTTCGCATGTCATACAAGTGGAGCTGTCTTCCGTTTTGATTAGCTCCGCCATATTTAGATTTGGGTTCCGCGATTTTACTGAATATCCTGACTCACTGTGGTTTGACTTGACGGTCTTGACTCTACTTAAAGGGACTCTAGTACTTGATGCCATCACAGAGGGCGCCAAAATGCTACAGAGTGCAATTATCGGCCAACAGGTGGCGCCACTTGTAGTTTCGCGTTGCAGAATTTTGGTAGTTGGGATTCTGTTATTCGAATATGTGCTCATTCGTTGCAATGTGACATCGGATAGTTGTTCAAATTGGGAAGTTGCCAAGAAAACATGATGTGATACGTAGACTCTCCGTGGGGTTGATAAACAAAACAAAAATTATGTTCGCCAACAAGTATTTTTTTATCGTAGCAATTAACGTAATTTCGTATCGATAAAGAAACAATGAAAGTGGATAGAATTTTTTAACGATGAATAACGGAAGTGCTTGAGATAATAATTAGCACTTGTTTGTATACTCAAATAATAATGGTTGAACCGGCGCCCGATACTTTTTTATTGTACGACGACGATGACGAGTGCGAGGATTGCGATGATCATCAGATACACGAGTATGACGAGTATTACGAGGATGTACCGGGTGAAAGTTTTACGGATCTTTACAATCACTGTCTCTCACCGAGTATCGTCGATACCGCAAAGTATTTATTCCCTTTGGTACTTTCCTCCCTGCTATTCAGACTGTTGGCGCAAAATCGTGAGTATTAGAGAAAAAAAAAAAAAAAATGCCATTTGAAAAAAATTTCATGAATTTTTTCATTTCAGGATTCACGTCTCCTCGAATATTTCACGGTCTTTCAACACTGATTGGCCTCTATGTGATACAGCACTATGTCCCAGAGTGCCTTTATTTATTATTATGTTTCATAGCTGCATCTTACTCGTGTCTTTATCTCCCAAAAATTCATCAAGGGGGCATAAAAACATTCCTGCCATCTATTTTCGTTATTTTGTACTGGTAAAAATTCTCACAGTATGAAATAAAAAAAAAATTCATTCAATTGGGCAAAAAAATGAATTTACATAAATTTTGTATCAATAGTGAATATTCAATGGATCCTGCAGCCTGGCACAAAGTACGCGGGGCAATCATGATCACTGCCATGAGAGCTGTGAGTCTTGCAATAGATAAGAGTCAATGTGACGAGACACCCGGAATTTTTGAGTATTTTGGATACATGTTCGGAGCTGCGACTTCCTTATTTGGTCCTTGGATCTCTTTCAAAGATTACACAGATTTGCACACTGCACAAAGTTCATGGGTGAATTTCAATATTTCCTTAATTCACATTGTAATCATTAAAGAAATATTTACTCTGGACTAATTTAATATTCAGAATTTCTGGTGGATCATCGCCAGTTTGAGATATCTTTTAGTCTCATTTTTTTTCCTGAGCATTTCCAACTGTTGGGCTCAATGGATACTCACCGATCATGCAGGAAAGTAAGTAATATAAAAACGTGCTTCGTAAACGGCTAATAAATTATTGTAAAAAAAAATAAAAAATAAAAAATAAATTGTTTCAGATGGTTTTTAGCATACAGAGATGCTCTTGCATTTCGAGCTTCTCACTATTTCATAATATACGCGACATCGTCGATACTCGTTTTTAGTGGATATCCACTATCTCAAGTAACGATTGCCAAACCTTTGGAAATTGAACTGCCTCATTCTCTCGTGCAGGTTGTCGTGTCCTGGAATATTCCTATGCACACGTGGCTAAAGCTCTGTTAGTAGAAAAAAGAAAATTCCTTCTATCGTTTATTTATTTAATTGACTTTGTATCATAATTTTCGTGATAATTGTAGGACACCATTTTTTTTTTCAACAATCAACAGATATTTTCAGACCATCTAGAAGACGCATTGGAAAATTTAGTGCCGTCGTACTTACGTATCTTGCGAGTTCTCTCCTTCACGGCTTGAATTTTCAATTAGCGGCTGTACTTCTTAGTCTTGGATTTTATACGTACGTCGAGTATCAATTGCGCAATGTACTGGCTGATACTTTTGATGCTTGTATCGCGGCGAAACGATGTCCCGAGGACAAATGTCCTCATGTTAAAAAAATGACAAACTGCTACTGGGTGACACTGACGAATCTTGGATTTTCTGCACTCACGATTTTTCATCTGTCTTATCTCGGGCTGATGTTCGACACTTCGGAGATTCAAGAGACAGGCTACAGTTACGAGCACACGATTGAAAAATGGTCACAGCTCGGATTTGCCAGCCATTGGGTAGCTCTCGCGACGTACATAACATATTTTTTGATACGATGAAATTTTTTTGTTTTTGATTTTCTCATACTCGAAGAATTTTTGTATATATAGAATAAAATTTATATTTTTTTCTCGAAACTTGGCCTCGTCACATTACTCCTGGAATTTTTAAAGCAAATACTCGTTTACATTTGTGTGATTTTTTGTTTTTTTTATTATTAAAATTGATAAAATGTTAACAGAGAATAAAACGACGCAGTGTGTGCGTCAAAAGCGCTTTACAGCCTCTCGATGATGTATTTCGTTTTTAAACATATGTAATGTATTAGTGTGACATTATTTGTCTTTCTGATTTTTTTCTTTCTTATGTGCCAATCCAATGAGACAGATACGGATTTAATTCAAACTCTGGGCCATTATGGGTGAGTTTTTTTTGTTTGTTTTCGATCCCGAATAAATTTCTGCCTAATTGATTATAAAAAGTTTTTTCAGAAAAAGACAGAAATATGACACGTTTTTTTTTGTTCTTCTACGTATAAGATTGATTACTAAAATACTGTGGATTATTAAGTCGTGATCATGAAGATTGTATAAAGAGAAAAAAAAAACGTTAAGGGGAGGACCGGAGAAATGATGATAGTTCTCTCCGTTTGCATGTGAAATACACGAGTGCTCAAGAAGTGGATAAAAAATTAGTATAGAATTAAATGAACGAGAGAAAGGACATTCATAGTGCGCGAGATAAAAGCGTTAATTAAAAAAAAGCATGTAATTAATGAGAATGCACATTTGTGGACTCGGTCACTAAATCATCATCATCCTTTCTCATATAAGATTTCTCACCATAAATTCTCTCTCTCTCTCTCTCTCTCTCTCTCCCTTCAATATAATTATTTTGCACAATTCATGATGTAATTCATTACTATAGCTTTATCGAGAGATGGCAATAAGGCCCAAAATCGTCAAGACAAATATAGTTCGTTTTTGTATGCCTACATCTTATTTTATCGTACAATACACGATATATATATATATAATTATAATATATTCTAATGACAATTTCACGAAATTCTACGCACTATGTACAATCTACAGGGACGTTTCGTCAGGAAGACTACCGCTAACATACTAAAAAAAAAAAAAAGAACGAAATATTTTGAAGTTTGTTGAGCGACGCAGACAAATTTTTGATACATTTTCTTCATCGTTACAATAAACGCATCGCTCGAAAAGCATAATCTAAATATCTGAAAAATCGTGACGCAATGCTGCATTTTAAAAAAGTATCTCTCACAATATATATATATATATAACTGTGTGTGTATTACGATACTAATATCAGCTCTTTCGGTGTCCCAATTTTGGGCAATCGTTGGCGCTTGACATAACAAAATCTACTCTATGATTATGATTCGAGTTTACGTATGTGTTTCTGTTTTCGTGTGTGCATTTGAGATAAAATTGCTGGCCCACGTGTTTACGAAACGGTCTGGAGAATGAAATTTTGGTCTCTGAGGGAATTGCAGAAAGCACTTTAGATGATGGAGGCTGTTTGAAAAAATGTAGGAGAGGGTTTCTTTTTGTGGTTTTGTTTTGGTCGTTATATTTAGGACGATTATGAGGCTGATGAGAGAACAGCCAGTGGATCACAGTTACAAATGCACTTCCATTCGGCCAATTATCCTTTTTTGTTTTAGTTCAGATATTAATTAATTTTTGTGTCATTTTCGTTTTAGCTATCTCAAAACCATCGAGTGTCAATAGTAAAATGATTTCATCCTCTCTTTATCACCGAACAGTATATATAATAATATGTGTGTATATTGTGTGAATCAACAGTGTAGCGCAAAGGAGAAACAATTAATAGCCACCCTGTTGAAAAAAGGGTGCAATAATTTTATAATCATCAAAGAAAAAAAAAAAAAAAAGAAACGATAAAAATCCTTGAATCCTGAGGGAATCTCAGGAAATCGTTTTTTTTTTCTCTCTCTTTTTTATTGAACGATGGGGTTCAAACGATGTGATCTTCTTCGCTGTCGAGATGTCGTACGGCTAATCGATCCTCCCTCCCCAACACCACTAAGAATATCGGTTAATCATCTGATAAATGTTGTTTTCGTACTTATTGTCGTGCGCGCACTGCAAGACACAAAAGCAAACAGGTTTTGGTTCGTTAGGCACCTCCGGTGCCACACGAGCGTTTTTTTTTCTTTTCTTTTCTTTTTCCCAAGCAACAAGGACACAAAAGCTTTTGTTTCTATTTGAAAAATAGAGGAAAATAGAAAATTAGGAGAAAAAACACTCCGATAGATTAGAGTATGAGAGTGCGATTGAGTTGTCAAATTTTTTGTCAGGTGAGTAGATTGTCATGCAGGCATGCTTTTGGTACAATTTTTGGAGGTAAGAAAAAAAAATTACAAACAGGATGTTCTTTTTGGTTTCACGCAAGATCTCAGAAATTTTCTCGTTACGCGGATATCCAATTCCCGGGATTTTTCGATAATACAATTTTTTTGCTCTTTCTACGGAGATTTTTTGGGCGCAGTATAAAAAAATAAAAAATTGGGATATTTAGAGAAATCGCCTAAATCAGAAATCGAAATCGTATTTTTCGTTTTTGTTTTTCTCGGAGGGTTGGTTAGGACAATAATTTTTCAATGAGAACTTACTGCCTCAGAGTGCTATACCGGCTGACACGATCGGCCGATCTGAGAATCATATTCATTCCAGGCTGCGTTTGTTGTATCGTGTGATTAGTCGATGATATCGTAGCGCGTGTTTCGGCGATGCAGCCAGATTCACTCCTGACGCTGGACCTCGTTACGGGTTTTGTAACAGTCACGGGTTCAACAAGGCTCGTTGAAACAACGCTTTTTCCTGGATGCAGCTGCGTCGTAGATTTACGCCTAACGTTGCACGGCGATGTTTTACAGTTTGCGCTCGCTCGTCGACCGTTTCTAAAAATTTCCACAAAAAAAAAGGGGGAAAAAAGGAGATAGAGAAAAAGTATTGTCCAATGAGGCAATTTCTTTTTTTTTCCCCCATAATGATGCGACAATGATGAAGTAGTAGGAGAGTACCAAGAAAAAACCACATGCCAGGAGCGAATGATCATGAGTCTTCAATCAGATGTATACTGGAGAACAAAAAAAACTACGAGAAAAAAAGCTACCGATTGTACAAGGGAGGAGATAGAGAACAGTCCAAAATAAAATCAAATGACCTCAAAATGGCAGGCAAGCTTTTTTTTTAAGAAAAAAAAACACAAAGGCGTAAAAAACAGAAAGAGATAGAGATAGAGAGAGAGAGAGAGAGAGATACGAGGGAGACGGACCTTTTGACGATCGTTGTCGTGGCTGTACGCGCAAGGAGACGTTTATTCGGATCCTTTTTTGATCCGACTAACGGGGCAATGGCGCCTTTCTGGTTTCTCGATTGCAGCAAAAGTCCTAAGTACGGACTGAAATTTCAATGAGATGAGGTGTTTGTGGATGTGTGATTGTGTATGCGATGATGATAAAAATTTAAGGGCCAATATTTCGCAGATATTTTGAGGGAATTTTTAAGGAGATAAAAAACAACCAGATTTCCGGATCGGTTATCGAGATGACGGTACTCTGCTAAGAAAATCCCATTGAAATTGATTGAATGAATAAAAAAAATTATGTTAAAATAAAAATGGATTAGTTCTCAATGGTATTTAGTATTTAATGAGTTTTAATAGGACTGTTTTTGAGCAGCTTTCTTTTTTTGCTCGTTAATTTTTTTATTGTGAAAATGGATTATAATACTCACAGCATAACGCTCGTTTGGCCTGTAGAATTTCCAACGTAATTTTGATTACACGGAAGTCCTCTACGTCGTATTTTTATCTCATTGAGTTTGTCGCCCTGAGTCAACAGGGCGAATCTTCCAGACCCACCAGAACTCGTCGTTGGTGATGAATCCTCGAGGCTTATACCATCAACACGGTGCATTATTCCCGATACTTTATCCTGGACGAGTCCCGAGCTTCTTGGACCAGCCAATGAAACTCCCATGGGTCGACCGAATTTCGAATAAATTCCATTATCATGGGGTGGATTGCCATTTTCAGCACGTAAAGGTTCCTTCACGAGGGAGTGTAGATATGCCTCTTTTCTGTAGAAATGAAAAAGGAAAATTAAGGAACAATCGCTTTGATGTAAAAAGTATAAAAAATTGAGACTACATAGTGAAAATAAAATTGAAATTAAACTCAGAATATTGGCGAATTCATAAGAAAAATTGTCAAATTGTTTATTTTTTAATATATATATATATATATATATATATATATATATATATATATATATATATATATATATATATGTATTTGTTTTTTTTTATCAATTCACCAAAATTTACGCACTCTTCGAGCCACAATTGTTGATGGCCAATAACCGATCCTGGCCTGCATATTCGTATCCAAGCAATAGTCTCGTGGGCGGAAAGATGATAATGTTTCATTATGTAACAGCCAATCAACGATCCCGTTCTACCGAGTCCGGCTTTGCAATGTACAGCGAGTGCTCCACTCGTGCTCTCGGATATCTTCAAGAATTGTCGTACAATGGAGTCGGTCGGTGTCGAGCCGTCCTTGAAAAATAAATCTTTGTGATCGAAGCCAGCTTCGATAAATCTCGACGCTTCATAAATTTTCTTGTTCAGTCTGACTATCGTTGTAACGTTGTTGCGACGAAAATACGTAAAATAAGATTCTGGCGCATGAAGTGGATAGCCTGAAATTAAAGGAAAAGAAAAAAAAATGTATAATCGACTCTGATGAGGATTAAATTTTTTTTTTTTTTAAATCTCTCAGGCTTTTCCCTCACCATTCTCGTTTTTCAATTTCGCATGAGGTCCACAAAATGCTAAAAATTTTCCTGGTACGATCCAGTTCAGATCGCCATTCTCGACCCTCTCATAATGCTCGTATTCTTTAACGTTAAAATCCTCAAAATTAAAGAATCCAAGACGATGACATTTGTCTACTGCACTTAGACACTCTTCGAGCGATATTTGATAGCATGGTGCACCTATGGAGGCATCTCTAAACATTACAAAGGGTGGACTATTTGGGCTGTTGATGAGACACTCGTAGGCTTCCTGAGCTGTGCTTTTCAGGTACAATATCTGCAAGGATAAGAAAAATTTACATTTTTCATCATGAAATTTGAACAAAACGATTAAACGATTATTATTATTATTCATGTAAATTCAATACTCACAGAATAACTTGCGATGAGAAAAGCAGCATTTACTCTCTTCTCAGGATCCAAAGTCGTGTAATGTAAAATTTTCTTTTTGCTGAGAGCTACAGTTTTGAGTTTCTTGTTGACTTTGTAGCAATAACGATAAAGCATTCCCAGATTCAAAGGTCCAAAATCGTAATAAAAATTCTCAAATACGAGCTCATCGTCGATGCAAAAATAATGCGTGTCGGCTGTACTTTTGGGCTTCACACCGGTCTGCAGAGTCACAAAGTAGAGCCGATCTATCGCGAGAAAAAGGAGAAAAAAAAATGTATTCGTAGAACAGACGAAATGTGATATAAACAAGTGTCGCAAGTGCGAATCGACCATGCGAAACTAGTGGTTTGTCTTCATCATACATAATGATAGTCCTTGACTCTCCCTTTTTTGAAAAAAGAAAAAAAAAACACCCACTCGCGATGTGGGATATCTATCGATGATGAGACTATCATTACGAATGGTGGAACAAAGTTGGATCGAAAAACTTTTTCATTGTTCATTTATCGTTCATTTGAACAAAATAGATGCAAAATCAATTTATATTGGTGAAGTGATAAAGGGCCGTTTTAGAAGCAATTCATATATTTATTTTTTTTACGTGTAAAATGAGGAAGTAATTTACAAATTGCACCTTTTTTTTTCCTTTTATAATATTTAATAACAGTTCGAATGGTGGAATAAAGATGGATCTTTTCATTACTCGTCTATATTTATGAATCATTTGAGCAAAATGGGTGCAAAATCGATTTATATTGTTGAAGGGATATATCAGGCCATTTCAGAGACAATTTATATATTTTTTATAAATAAGTAAATCACGGAAAAAAATGTACAAATTACGTTTTTCACTTTTTGTCTTCGTTTATAATATCTAATATTTGACATTAGTTTGACTTTGAGTATAAAAAACATTTTTTCCCAATAAGAAATCCTATGAAATTTGAAAAAGGCTAAAAAATTGCCAAAATACACCGGAGACATTTATTGTCCTATGTGTGCTATAAATTTTATACATTGATGCTAAAATCCTTTTCAAGATATCTTAGTTTATTTATTCCGAGTACATCACACACATATGAATATTTTTTATCATCATTTTTTTACTTCTTGCAGCTTTTTGGCTCGAATATCACAATTCCGCCCGCCCCTCTCTGAACAAAACAAAGTTTAGTCAACTAGTAAAAACCAATAATAAAACATATCGATACATATGTAGCGATTAATACGAGTGTAAAAATAAGTTTAATTTTGGCAACTTGACCAAACACACCGAATGATTTTTTCTTCTTTCTTTTTTTATCGTACTTTGTTGACTTTTTGGGGAATTTCAAACTCACTGTTTTGAATTGTCGCGAAATTTTTTTCGCAGCCCCAAAAAACAAAAAAGTTTCGTCTCAATAATGATAAAAATAATTGAAAAAAAAAAAAACCAACACATACAAGACAATAGTTGTGTATAGTTATAAAACATATGTATTATGGATATTAAATTACCTTTGATAAATTCTGTAGCACAGACGAGCACCTCGTCCGAGTCTTCCATCGTGTTGTCTTGTCTTGTATAAAAATTTTGAAGCAACGATGTGACAGGCAACCTGACATAAGTCGTATGATGCATAAGTATTAGTGTGTATGTGTGTGTATAAATATATATATATATATATAATATACTCCGATACTAGGTGAAACCGGGGCACCGTGGAGGGTTTGGGGGGAGAGGAAGGGCAATTAGCAAGCGGTAGTCCGTGAACGAGCAATATTGACTCTTTCGTTCTGCGCAACCTCTCCCGATAATGTTCCAAACACAAACGCTTCTATTTAATTCACGAAAAATTCTACTTTACACGTTCAATTAACAAGGTAAAGACTTGGTAAACTCGGAGTTATAGCGAGATGAATAATTAACGAGAGACGCAGCACGAAGCGTTTCTCGAGACGATAAAACGTTTTTTTTGTGATGCACACGAAGAGCTATTTCGTCTGCCACTTACTTGTAGAACGACCGTTACGGAATTCAAATCGCGCTGCACCCGTGGAATTGATGTGTATGAGAGACACGTTCCTCCGTGTGCGTGTAAAACCGCCAGTTTGTACACACTCGCGTTGTATGCGTATCCAAGCGCGTAGCTCCGCAACACTAAACTACTACAACGATAAATTCTCTCCCACCACTGTTTCTCTTTCCCCTTCCAGGAGTCCTGAGACTGCGAGAGTGGGGGAGAGAGAGAAAGAGAAAAAAAAAGGTGATCATTCAATGCTTTGTTATCTCACACTCGCATTATTCACCGATTTCACATGGTTATTCCATCATACTCGATCGAATCCATTATTATAATCGTGTGTTTATAACGAGAAAAGAGGAATTAATGCTGATGCAAAACAGAAACAATTTATCGCGACGTCATGTTTCATTGTCGCAGAGGCGCGAAGTTGTTTTTTGGTCCGGCTGCCATGTTGGGCATCTTTCGAGATCTCTCTACTACTTCACGGCCTCTCTCTCGTTCTCTATATGTAAATCCAACCTGGACTGTAAAATCAGCGTACACTCTTTACAACGCCGCCGCGACGACGATTGCGAATCGAAAACGCCCACACATTTTCCATCGTCGTCATGAGCCCGCGTTGATGCTTTTTTCACTTTACTCTCTGTTACTCATACCGCGTGTGAGCTCTCATACCAACGAGGCAAGTGAATCGATCCTTCTTCCTCGCCCTCTCTGCCCCGTTCTCGGACCTTTTCTTGCTATAAATGCGCGCGCGTTTTCTACAATTCGATCAAACATGTACTTTTGTTAATAACGAATATCCGTTTAAAATATGATTTTCAATAGTCTTTATAGCAGCCATTTTTCTTTTTGTAATTCTCCACATTGTTACATATTTTTCGATGGTACGTCAAATTTAAGGTCATTTGTGGTTTTCTTTCATTTAAGAAATTTATTCAAAATTGCTGACTAAACATTACAATTTCAGTGATTGATTTTTATTCATCCCCTCGATAAATTACAATGTTTTTATCGGTTTCGTGAACCTTGACCTCGTACATCAAACTCGGATCGGGCAGAAGCTTCTTCAGCTCATTGAAAATATATATAGCCACGTTTTCTGTGGTTGAAACGACATTTTTGAAATATTCGACATCCTTGTCTAGATTTTTGTGATCCAAACGATTCATCAGCACTTCGTTCATGTAAACCTTGAGATCTGATATATTCATAACCATTCCGGTCGTTGGATCGACAGGACCACGCACGGTGACTTCGACTGAAATTTTATAGATTATTTTCGATACGGCATAAAAGAGAAACATTTTGGTATTGCAATAAAAAAATTATTAGAATATTTTGTTTAACATTTTAATAATAATAATAATTGCTTACTGGTATAATTGTGTCCATGTCCCCAATAATTATTACACTTTCCATAAACTTTTTTGTTATCCTCGTCGCTCAACTGTGGACTGAGATATGCGCGCAAAAATTGCGAATGATCAATGTCATATATATATATAATATTAATGGAAATTGTTGAAAATTGTCCTTTGTTACCTGTGCAATCGATGACAAGACGAGATCGATTCTTTACGAGTCAAATATGCAATAGGCGGTGCCATAATTGTAATTTTATTTCTCAAGTCACGATTATTTGACTTCAAACGTGATTGTTTACGTGCGGGATGTAATTACTCCCAGGCTCTGGCCCGAAATATGTTATGTTAAGATTCTATCAAGATCACTTGCATACTGTCACTTCCGCGGAGTTTGTACTTCCCCCACTTGTTGTTATTAACAAAAGTTTGATTTCAAGTCGACTTTGCTCGGAGCATTCTTCCATTTCTTTCCACAGATATTGTTACGATGAAGATAGAGTTCTCTCTACCTTCGTTGATAGTTATTAAATATTATATCGTGATTTTTCTTTTGTTTTTTGTACCACGAAACATGCTCATAATTTTATATGAAACATAAAGATCGAGAGTACATGCTGTAATATAACACATGGAGCTGACTGGATTTTACGTTAATCTAGTAGAAATGAGAGCCGAGAGCTAGCGCCGCCACGATATAGCGGAATATTTTCGTACTTACACATAATATTTTTTTTATTTCCAAAATGGCGGTATCCGCTACAGCCGTGCTGTTGTCGCGGTTAACAAATATTCAGAATGTTGCTAGAATTATTAATAATCAGACGAATGTTACACCCAGTATTTGTCGCAGTTTGGTGAGTAAACTAAATATCATATTCTTAATATATGACTCTGTTTTTATGCGCACTGACGACGTGATTGAAAAAAAATCATGTCCCTAACCTATAAATCCGGTGTTATTATTATAAATCCGGTTATTGTGGAATTTGCAGTCTCTCATTACGAGAACATACTCCGTTGACATAAATGCCCTCATAGATACTGGCGATGAGGAGGTGAAGCCTAAAAAAAAGTTGAGCAAAGCTATGAAAGCTTATTTGGAGAGAGCCAAAGAACATGGTTAGTTTTTATCGAGGTTGTCTCATCGATTGTTGATCTTGCGCTAATTTACCATCAGTCAATAAGTGTTTGAATTATATTTCAGATGAATTTATGAAAAAGGAAATAACCGAGTATCAAATAGGAAAACGCCATTTGGCAAATATGATGGGACAAGATCCTGAAACTTTTAGCCAGCTTGATGTCAATGTAAGTGAAGTTTAATGAATTTCAGCAGACTAAAAAAGAAAAGTATACGTAGAAAATTTGTGAAATAAAATGGATAATGCACATGAACGATATTTTGCCAGAAATCGATAAAATATTTGTTCCCATCTGGTCTATATGACAAATACGCAAGACCAATAATGGAGGCGCCGGAAAAAATATTTCCTCCACGAAAAGCGGCTGAATTTGACGAACACGGTAGACCTTACCACACACTGTTTTACACATGCAAGCCTAATTACTATCAATTGCTTCATGTAAGTAAAAAATAAAATCCCTTTTTTTTTTCATTTTTAATTTTCGACCCTGCATGATATTTAACAAAATTGTTTTTTTTTTTCTTTTTTTGCCAGGATATCGTTGCCCATATTTACAATTTGAACGATATTGAGGACAAAGCTTTGAAAAATGGAATCCTGCCACGTGAAGACGATAAAATGTGAGTTTTGTGTTTGTAATTATGAAAAAAAAAAAGAATACTTTTTTTTTAACTGTTCAATTGTTCCTTTGCCTGTTGCAGCAATCTGTTGGGCACGGTATGGTTCACAAAGGTCGAACTCGAGAATTATTTGTTGGAAACACTTTTGGATGAGGAAGTGAGTTGAAATAAAAATTGTATCATAATTAGCTAAAAAATATTCGAACATATTAAAAATTGATCCATCTCGATGTTTAGTACGACAAATACGTTGGAGCTGCCGATCGATTGGCCGAACATCCTTACGCCTTTCAAGTCCAAGATTTTCTTATGAAAATGAGAACTCGCAAAGTCCTGCAAACCGAGAATTTGATAATACCTGAGGTGAGTTTACGATTTGAGAAGTTCTTCAGAAGATTTATCAATCGATTTGTTTCTTCAAGTATGGAAATTTGTTTTCAGCCTCAATACACTCCTGAGGGACGGCCCTATGTTACCGTAAAGGATTGCAAGCGAAAATCAGCGAGAGCCAACGTCACTGTATTCGGCAATGGAACAGGAAAGATAACGATCAACGGCCAGGATATCAGTTACTTTTATAACATTCAGTCTCGAGAGCAGGTCAGTGACTTTTTTTTTTTTTTCGAAATTTGTATTAAAACGGTTAATTTGATCCTTTAATTATATTTTCAAACAATCGACTAATTTAATCCTTTAATTACATCATTAAAAAAATCGGTTAATTTGAGCCTTCAATTATACCAGGAAAAAAAAAATGCTCTGCATAAATTTATCAGTCCATAATTTTTTCTCTCATTCATTATAAATTCACAAATATTTCTTAAAATTACAATTCTTGAAAATTTATAATGAATTGTGTAGAAAAAATTTGTAAGCTTTGACAGATTGTAGAAATTTTAGAAAAATATAAAAATTACATATATTGAAGAATCGAATTTAAAAATATTGCAAATTTCAAATGTACGAAATTCCAATAAAAAGTAGATGTGGAAAAATACTAGTGGGATTGAAAAAGTGATGTGATTAAGTGAAAGAAACGTAAATCATAGGTAAGTAAATTTTTTTTCTTATTTAAATAAATAGAATGTTAAAAGCGAAAGGAAAATGAAGTCGGGAAGAATCAATAAGATGCTTTTCCATTGCCTTGGAAAAATACGATAAGTAGTACAAAGAGGGGGAGCGAGAGAGAGAGAGAGAATTCCGAAGGAAACATTCCAGATGAGTATCACATCTCATTGAGCTCGACAAAATTGTACCCGCCAAGTTTATAGAGTCTCTCGCTGGATTTCAGCACTTTGTCCGCTCATCCGCAAGCTACGATTGGCCAAAAGGCCTTACGAAGTCTTTATCGTCATCGTCGGCTCTCGTCTTTCGCTTGATCAAGTGAGCGCGAGCAAAAAAGGGGGTGGGGGGGTAGTAACGTCGAAAAATCGTCCAGTCAATCGTCAACAGCGTTGGCAACCGGTACGGCGAATACTCAGCTCTAATTAACACTTGATAAACGTGTGCGTGTATTTTACAAGGCGATTCGAGTGGAATATCAAACCAGAGGAAGAAAAAAAAGTGGCGATACGTGAAAGGAAAAGAGAGAGAGAGAGAGAGAGAAGTGATCGATGGATCATCGACGATCGAGAGTGCTTTGTACCATACAAAATTAATTGGCCTCTTTTAAAACCAATAAATGATCCAGCATAGTTTTTGCTGATCAGAAAAAAACGATATTCTCACTGAGAAATTCGCTGTTTCTCTTTCCGTTTCTCATTCTCTTGCAATAATTCATCATCGACGATCATCAGCAGATTTTGTCCTTGAGGAAAAACATTCGCAAAGGCCACTCTGAGCAAAAAAAAAGGTGACTGTCACGATAAGCCGATTTCGATCCATCGGCCAATGTTTGTCGCAAAAATTACGAAATCTTTTGCGAAAATGATCGAATCCTCGTCAATGCATATCGCAAAAATCGCTGATACGATTGAATACAACATGATTCGTATTGTTGTTTAATCGATACGAGATTTATCGAGCGATTCATGCAACGATTCTCCCTTATCGAGGCATCAAAGGATCAATATGGGTGGAAAAAAAAACAATTCTGTTATTCGTCAAATTTGACGAAAAAAAAAACATATTTTGTTCGAAATGAATCGCGAGACATTTTGTTGGATGATTCCCCCACAATATCGAGAAATCGAGAGTAGAAGAAAAATATTATTTTGTTATCAGCAGAATTTTCAAAAAATATATATTTTTCGTTGTATGATCTGTTGCTAACGCTTGAAAATAACACTTCAAGTGGACAATGTGCGAGGACAGAAAAAAAAGGTTTTTGTTATCAGTAGAAGAATTAGAAGAAGAAAGTTTCTTGCCTCTATTTTTTGCGAAGCTTCAGAGATTTTCGTCCAATATTGCCTTTGAAATATAATATTTTCTTGGACAATGTGGGAGAATAACAAGAAAAAAAAAGAGTTATTGCTATCAGTAGATTTTTTTTTTAAATAGTAATTTTCTTATTCGATTTTCGGGGCAAAGAGTAAGAAATTTTGGTCGAATGTTGCCGTCCATAATGATACTTGTGGACTAATTTCTCTCGCTCATGTGTCAATAGCGAGTTTCGGTGTAGCGCAAAAGTGTGTAATGTCATCAGATCGTTTAATTCTCTCTCTCTCTCTCTCTCTTTCCTTCTCACTCGCATCTCTGTATGATAATAGAGAGCGAGAGAAGAGAGAAGGGGGAAGAAGAGAAGCTCATGGGCGAAGAAATGACCCGTCCTCAGGCAATTTATTTGCACGATTTTCCACTTGACATTCGTAGCTCTCCGTAGAGACTTCAAACGCACACGTTTCGTCCATTTGATACGAGGATGAAATACCTCGTGTTCTTCTTAACGGTTTATGACGACGTTTTCCTATCGTCCAATATTTTTACATCTCTCTCTCTCTCTCTCTGTCTGCCGTTCTTATTATGAGTCTTATCTTCTTGAAAATTTGCACTATTTCGACATTGAGCTATGAAAAGATCTTCCCAACGATATCTCGCTATCGGTCATATTCCTCGAGCGATACTGACTCGTCTTATAATCAATACATGTTAAAAGTAACGAGAGCAAAAAATATTCGTTAAAAGTAACCGAAACTCTAAACACTCGTCGAATGAGTGCTAATTTTTAGTACAATATTTTTACTATTTATCACGGACAAACTGAAAGCATCGAGATTTGGTCTGCAAGACAGAGCATGTGATTGTAAAATGTAACGTAACTCATAGCTAATTTGCAAATGGATTTAGTGATTTTCTTTAACTTGCCAACAGATCACATTTTCTTAAAAATCATTCCATGACTAATTGAACCGTGACCTGTAAGACAGCTTGTAATTTTAACATGCGGAATTATTAATTGCCAGTTTGTAAAAAATTTTAGGGATTTGGGCCAATTTTATAAATTTTTAGTTCATTTTAGTTCAGTTAAAAAAAAAAATTACTTGTTGGTCCAATTTGAATTTTCAAGAGGTTCTGTCATTATTTGAAAGATACTCTATCAATTTACTGATCTAAATGTTTTCGATAAAATTTCTCGATGTAGATTTTTTCGATAATTCTGAGTTTTGCGTTTATCAGAGCAGATTTGAGCTACAGATTAAAATCGAAATCTTCCATAATCGAAGAATTCAACATGAAATATAGCATGACGATTTCAACCAACAAAGTTTCAAATTATTCTTCGAAATAAATTTGACGATAATTCACCTTTTCAGAAATGGACGAAATTCGTTTATCCATTCGTCTATAAATTGCTACGTTAAAAAAACAAATAAAATCACGCTTGGTCTAATTTATATTTCCAACAGCTTCTTTGATTTGTTGAATGATACTCTATCAATTTCCTGATCTAGATTTTTTCGATAACTTTGACTCTTTCGTTTATCAGGACAATATTTTAGCTATAGAGAGAAAATCTCTCATAATCGAATGGATCACACATTCAACCAAAAAAATTTCAAATTATTCTTCGACAAAAACTCGATGAAAATACATTTTTCTTTTTAATTGACTAAATTTACTAATTTGCTTACAAATTGTTATTATTATTATTTTGCTATATTAAAATCGCAGTGCATCAATGAAAATTAATCGTTAAAAATTTGAAAAAATCAGTTTTGTTTAAATTAGTTTTTTTTTTCATTGTATAGTGCCATATAACGAGCTCAATGTCATCATGTAGTATCGTGTCACTGTCCGACCATCTGGCAAGTTGAATACCGCAAACATTCGAAGGTTACTTGTGCACATCCGTGATCGTTTCTCCTCGACACAGACACAGACACACACAAACACACACTTTTAACTGATTATGAAATCTTCATCAATGCGGATATATTGTTATTCTTTTAATTTCTTTCAAACAAAAAGATAATAATAATTAATCGTACAGCTCTCTTGAATTCTTAGTACATATTTTTCAAAATATATTCCACTCGTGAAGAAATTTGTGTAATTAACTGGAGCACATTAAGAGAGTGCTGTATCAGCGATAAAAATGGTCATGCGAGACCGCATGAGAGGTCAGATATCAGTTTAATCGATTGACTCATTGTCGTTAAATGTTTGATCTACGATCATAAGTATCCGATAAAAATCGAATTTTGATGGTCGTGCGATATCTTTTGTTTTTTTTTCCTCACCAATCATTAAAATACAAAGGAAAATTTCATTATTGTATTTCAATTATTTTCCAGCTATGTAGAAATCGTCCTTGGTAAAGTTCGAGGATGAGCCACGCCGATGAGAGACGTCGAAGCGTCCCGATATTACCGCCACCTCGAAAACGCGTTCAACTTGAGCGAAGTCTAGGCATGCAAAATGAGAAGTTATCGAGTCCAGAAAATCGAAAATATCGTCCAAACGCATCTTTGCTGTTAACTCGATGGCTCGCGTCGAGAAAAGCTTCATCGTCCTCGTCACAGGAGAATCACGACGATATATGGATATCAGAGGATCATTGTATGGATTATGGAAAACCTCCACCCGTAGAAGAGCCACATTGTTACTCGATGTGTTTGAGCGAAAGTTCAGGCTGCGACGAGGGAAATCCATTATTGCCAGTAAATCGTGATATAATCAGTAATATCCTGACTGAGCATATGAGATACGTGGGTGGTCGTTTGCAGCTTTTTGAGGACCTCGAAACTGGCAAGATCGATACGGAAAATGCCGAGAGAACATTATCAGCTTGTCGACCACGTGAAATTAATGCTCTTCTTCTTCATGCGAGTTTTCTCGCTCGAGATGATCTTCTGCCAGCTTTGATATCAGCTGGAGCTGATCCAAATTACACCGAGGACGAGAGAGGCTTGACAGCTCTTCATCTGTGCGCTTATTCCGATTGTCTAATTGGCCTGCGTTATCTCATAGCTCAAGGAGCTCGTGTAAATCCTGCAAGAATTCACGGACCATTTCATTACGCAGCATTTGGAAATTCTATAAACGTAGCTCGTTATTTTCTGAAGAACGAGATGAGCCAGGAATTTGGACAAAACGAGGAGACAGTTTTGCATGCCGCAGCACGAAGTAATTCGCCAGATGTCCTGAAACTTTTGGCAATTAACAATTCCTCGTTGAATCGTTTAGACGCGAGTGGTTATGCGGCGATTCATCATGTAGCAGATCGAGGCGATCCTGCTTGTTTGGCAGTTTTGATCGAGGCAGGCTCGAGGATAGATCAGAGAACGAGACGCGGTGATAATTCTCTTCATCTCGCTGCCGAGGCCGGATGTACGGAAAATGTTGAATTACTGGTTGAAAAAGGCACCGATGTAAAAGCCACAAATCATCGAGGTCAGAGCGCACTTCATCTAGCATCACGCTCGCACTCGCTTGATTGCGTCGAAATATTATTACGAAGTGGACGTTGCGACGTTAATGCCGAGGACAGCGATGGCCGTACACCATTACATCTTGCCCTGGGCCGATCTTTATTGGCTTACGACGTGACAGAGTTTCTCATTAGTTGGCGAGCTGATGTCAACAAGGCCGACAAGTACGGCTATACGCCGCTACATGTCGCGGCGCTCAATGAACTTTCTCAGTGTGTCGATGTTCTCATACATCATGGAGCTGATTTGAGCGCTCGTACGAGAGGCGGAACAACAGCACTCTCGATAATATTAAGAAAAACACCGACGTCCCTGAGTGTTTTTAAAAAACGCCTCGACGCCTCGATAACGTTACATCAGCAAAGTTCTGCAGCTGGTGAAATGGAATTGAGACTTGATTTTCATCCATTGTTGCAGCATCGTCGAGATGGAGAAATTGGCTATTTGGGAACTTTTGTCAAAGAGGGCTACAAAGAGATTCTCGAGCATCCGTTATGTCAGTCTTTTTTGCATTTAAAATGGGAAAAAATACGTAAATATTACGTTGGAAGATTGTTCTTTTATCTTTTGTATGTTGTTGTTTTAACGGCATGGGTTATGACGGCATTGGCTCATAATTGTTACAACGAGTCACATGGGCAAATTGTTGAAAATGGGAGTTTGCCATTGTGCGGTAGTTCGACAGGACTGAAGGGCTTCTTTCATCGACATCCAATTGTTTTAGACATCGAATGGTACTCGCTCGTTGTACTGACGATACTCGAGGGACTGAGAAAAGCTACTGGTATATTAACGTATCCGTCGGTAAGGCAGTTTTTCACACAACCGGAAAATGTTGTCGAGTGGTGTGTGATATTGAGCGTTTTTGCTACCTCTTTCGTTTATACCGGAAGAACGTATACGTGGCAGAGTCACGTTGGTGCTTTTGCCGTATTGTGCGGATGGAGCAATCTCATGCTAATGATTGGACAATTACCGATGTTTGGTGCTTACGTCGCAATGTTCACCAGTGTACAGGCACAAGTTTTTAAGCTTCTTTTGGCCTATGCTTGTCTCCTTGTTGGCTTTACTGCCAGTTTTTGCGTCATTTTTCCACGATCAAAATCATTCAGCAGTCCTCATACTGGGCTCATCAAAGTTCTCGTTATGATGACTGGAGAATTAGATTTTGAGGAATTATTTTTTCCGGGTGAGGAGGACGTTGGTCGTCATGTGGACGTTGGAAGCACCTCGTGGATACTTTTGCAAGTATCGGCGCAACTCTCTTTCGTTCTTTTTTTGCTCTTTGTCACAATTGTACTGATGAATTTGCTCGTTGGAATTGCCGTTCATGATATAAAGGGCTTGCAAAAAACTGCTGGACTGGCCAAACTCGTCAGGCAAACGAAATTAATTTGCGATGTTGAAAGTGCACTATTGCTCGCACTTTTGCCAAATAAAATTATGAAAATTGTCAGATGGACGACACTCGTTTTGCCATCACCTCTTCGAGCTGTTCTCACCGTTCGTCCATTAAATCCAAGGGAAAATAGACTTCCGACTGATGTTCTCGCTGCTGCCTACAGAGTCGCCAGAGATCGTAAATTCATCATTGGAACAGCATCGAGCAAACGGAGCAATAGCGTCGGTTATGCTCATCGAAAAAGCGACGCTTTCTCGACACTTCGACGCGCCGATAATAATTTCGATATTGAGGAAAATTTTGGTGATTTTGTCGCGAGAAATTCGAAATATCGTTTGGCCAGTGAAATTGCCGATTTGACGAAAATCTGCGAGGACAACAGAAAATTGATTCAAGATCTTGCTATTGCACTGGCAATGGACAAGCGATTCAATTCACAAGATGACGATAATGAGGAGAAGATCTAAATAAGAATTGCTCAATTTGTCACTTTTATTTTATTTTATTTTCTTTAAAGAAATTTTACTGATCTACAAAATTATGTCTTCCAAATATAGAATGTGAAATTTTTGAAGAATTGTATTTTTAGCCTATGGAAAAAGTTTTGTCGTCGAAAAATATTTTGGACGATATATATATATATATATATGCAAGTATTTGTCATTGGAACTCAAAGTTACGGGCCTCGTGGAGGTGTAACTGGTTTTTACCGACTGAATGTCTACGAAATTGAATCGTAACGAACCATAATTACGTGTATATATAGTTATAGATATAGTTTATTATATTGTATAGTTAATTCGTTGCAACCCCTCAAGGGCTTGCCCGAAGTTAAAGCTTCGTTTTTATACTCGAGACAATAATGGATGTATAGCCGATGTCGTAGTAATTTTTTTGAATAAAAAGAAATTTGAAAAAAAAAATGACAAAAGACGACTTTATTTATTTTTCAACTGCCAAATTATCGAAGCTCTTATCCCAAACGAAAAATGTATCTGTAATCGTGAGTTTATCGCCAAATATTCGCGTATCACAGAATCCACAATTGTGGATGTTGGAATTGCTCGCGTGGGTAGCGATAATTTTTGCGAATAGAAAGAAATTAAAAACAAAAAAAAAAGGGAAAAACAAATTACTTTATTTTTTAACTGCTGAAATCATACATTTTAGTCACACACAAAAATCTTTTGGGGATTTTGTGATTTTTTCGCGAATTATTTGCGTTTCACAGAATCCACAATGATGGACGTTGACATTGCATATATATATTTTTTTTTTGCGTCGGCAACGATAAAGATGAGCTGGATAACGCAACGATCCATTTGACACGTATTCTGTTGAATTTTTCGAGACGTTGTTATCCTTGAGACACGCGTGTCGTCTCGCGAGCTCAGGTTCATCGAAACTCGAACTGTTTCCTATTTCAAGAGGGAGCCACGAGTAGCATACTAAATCGTCATAAAAAGTTATTCTGGCACACCAAGAACACACTGGCCGTTGACCAAAGTCGAGCTAAAATCGAAATAACGCGCGTCTTACGTGGAATAAAAATATTGCTCAATAATATAAAGAATCGTCATGAGGCGTCTTGTTCGGAAATAAAAACATAAACCATCAAAAAACTTCAAATTTTCCTTTGTGTGTCTCTTTTGTAATCCAGATTGAGCGATCTTTTTATTTGTTTTATTCCTCTTGAACGCGACTCAATTGTATGTTGAGAAATAAATAAATAAATAAATAATGGCAACAGGAATTTCACCAGCTACAGAGTACATTTTTAATTTTACATGTAGAGATCGAAGAATATATGAACAAAGGAATGTGAATTTTAGAAAGCGTTTCAAGTCTTTATCGTAATTTTCGTGCATGACTCGTTTCCGCGGTTTATTTACATACAAGCGTGGAAAGGTCGAAAGAACCACTCAAAGGTCGAATCGTCATAGTTAAACCGTTATGAGTCTCGTGAGGAAGAGTGAACGAATCGACCGAAGATCAAAGATAATGGATTGCGATTCATAGATGCAAAAAAAAAAATGTGGAATCAAAGAATAGTTGATCGAAGAAGTTGGTACAGTATGCTAATTTTTTTTCTGACTTTACAACTTTGAAAATTTCCGTTTTAAAATTAATCAAAATCACATGTGCAACATTTTTTATATTTGCATAAGTTTGCTGCAACATTGAATCGCTGGTATATTAAAAATAATTAAATTATGAGAATCAAGAAACACTGGGAAGATTTAAATCGTTTTTCAAAAATTTCCTTTAGATTCATTAACGAGAATTCTGTCATATGCGAGTATCATTCAGCCTGCTCGCCATCTAGCGGCGAATCCAATTACTAAATTTCGTACATTCCTAAAATGGTAAAAAATGATATTAAATATCAAAATGTGATATTGAACTTACGAAATTATGTATTGATTTTAATGCCAGGAATTAATGGCCGAGTTGTAATTTTTTTATCTTCGTTTCATCAGTTTGGGTTCGGTATATATATATATATATATATATTGTATATTAACTCTTAACGTATATTAACTGAAATTTCTCAGGCCAAGTTGATCAATTTCATGTACATTTTTGTATGTTAAATTTGAATTAAATTTACCAATATTTTTAACAGTCCTGATGATAATCGATTTTTTATTTTTTTCAATAAATTATACTCTGGTGGTTTAAATGTGATATGCTACAGGATTGTACAATCGAGTTCGAGTCTACCTGAAAAGTGTACCGTCAAGTTTACGTTCACAAATTCCAAGAATTTCGTGGTATTGAGCGAAGAAACGGTAAATAGACCGATTATCGATCCTGTAATTGTCATCACAAGATCGTATGGGCTTGCACACAGGCTCAGCCAGACGGCAACGATAATTAACGTTAGAAAAACGATGATGGATAATACGTTGCTTGCCTATACAGAGTAACAGAGCTCAAAGTCGTTGGAAAATCACGTAATCGTTTGAGGAGTTGCGATAATAATATCATTGATAAGATTCAACAGATTTCGACGTTTTTTTTTTTATTACTATCTGTATTTTTTTATTACTATCTGCGGGCCATTGCACAGTTGTCAAAGTCGCCATGCATTGCCATTGCCAGAACAAAAAAAAAACATTTTTTTTTCTCTTTTCTAAAAATTTCAAGTCTATCAGCTCAATCTCGCGCATACAATTCAAATAAATTCGAGTAAGCCAAGAAAAGAAAAAAAAATGTAACAAGAGTCAGGCCGCGTTACACATTCAGAGACTCGCAATATCGCCACTTACTATGTAAATTTGTCTAAATCGTTGAGACTAAAAGAGAGAGAAAGAAAGAAAGAGAGAGAGAGAGAGAGAGAGAGAGAGAGAGAGAGAGGCGAGGAAGGGCGATATGTGAATTTGTACAAGAGGAGCGTTTCGTGAACGAGGAGGAGCATTGCTGCTCGAGCAGTTCGCGTAGAGAGATTGTGTTATTTTTGTCGTGTGGTGTGCGTTCCGTAATAAAAAGAAAAAAAAATGAAATTGAAATTATTGAAGAAAGAACGTAGGACAATTTTGTGACGTCTTTGAAATTGCCTAAAGTGTATACATCCATACATACAATATTTATAGTATAATTACATGTGTACATATATATATATGTTTCTAACTCAACAAGTGTTTGTGACTTCAGGAGGGAGAAAACGAGCAGAGAGAGAGAGAGAGAAAGGAAGTGCGAGAAACTCAATGACTGCTTGAACTCTTATAGCTGATAATTCTCCGGACGAATGAGTACCAGTTTGGCTACCATCTTTACACGAACAACCAACAACTTCTTCGAGTCGATTCTCATCTCGTAAAAATCTGAGAGTTTGTCGAAAGAGAAAAACGTCAAAAATGGAATCAAACGAAATGAAGACACTGAGTCCACCCTCGAGCAATGACCGAGCATACAGACCTCGTCACTATTCAATGGGAAATTTGACCGAGCGAATAGAAACTCGAGAGCCACTATCGGTTCGACTCTCATCGACTTACAGATCAGCAAAATGCCTGAGACGTCGAGAATTACCGGAGAGAGTAATCGTGATTGACGAAGAACCAGAAGATTCACCAACAAAGTACGTGCAAGAGATTGACGCTGGTGAGCCACCACCTGTTGACGAGAGTTTATTTTTCGACAATCTCGAGGCTCTACGAGACGCACAAATTAACGGAACGAGTTTAAAAACTGCCATGTGGTCGGCAGTGAGTGTGGGTGAGATGAAAATTCTCCTTGAGATGGAACGAGGAGATCTTGAGGATGTATCGGAAATGGAATTGCCAGCTGCTGGTTATCAGGAGAGATTTAAAAATATTGCCCATGTATGGGCGTGTTTTCGTGGCTTGGCGAATTTATTGCCAAAGCTGGAAGCATCCGGTGCGAGTCTTGATTATGTCGAGCCTTGTACCGGGATAAACGCCATTTTGGCCGCAAGTCTCTCGGGCAGTGTCTCATGTCTGAAACATCTCATTGAGCATGGCGTCGATGTAAATTACATCAGTTGCATTAATAATTATACTCCTCTGCATTTCGCAGCTTTTGGAAATTCACGGGAAGCTGCTGAATTATTACTCGATAATGGGGCAATGATGTTAATCAACAATGGACCGGAAGTTGAGCCTGTACTTCATTCGGCAGTTCGCGCAAGATCACTGGAAGTTGCGATGCTCCTTTTGGAGCGTGGCGCTAGTGTCGCTCTTAAGAATAATCATGGCGAGACACCTTTGCACGTTGCTTGTTTCGTACAATCGATCTCTTGTGTCGAGGCATTATTGGCGAGCCCTGGAACTGATGTCAATGCTGTCGATCGTGCACACAGAACTCCATTACATTTGGCCGTTATGACGACTAGCTCATCTGCCGAATTGGTCGATTTGTTGTTAAAGCACGGTGCACACGTGAATTCGAGCGACAAGGTCGGATTTACGCCGCTCCATATTGCAGCACTTAACGAACAATCACAGTGCGTTGATAGTCTAATTTGGGCCGGTGCGGACGTCAGTGCTACAACCAATACCGGTCTCTCCGCTTTAAATGTTATTCTACGTAAAATACCCGAGTCGCTTCAAGTTTTTCGACAACGTCTCGATGCCTCAATACGATTAAAACGTCCTGTTGCTCATAATCGTGAATTTGAAATGAGATTTCATTTTGATCTTTTATTTCCCAGCAATAATCCATGCGAGACTAGCTTCATAAATACATTCGTTCAAGAACGTCGTAAAGATCTTCTCTCGCATCCACTCGTGATGGCTTTTTTGCATCTTAAATGGGAAAAAATACGAAAATTTTATCTAATGAGAATATTTCTCTATGCAATGACCGTTATTTGCATGACAACTTATGTTCTCACAGCACTCGCTTATAAATGTTACAATAATGAAGATACAGGAGCGGCAAAAGTTTGCAACAGCAAAAGACTAACGGGATTTTTATTTCGTAAAACTGTCATTGAGATTGAATGGTATTTGTCGTTATTTTTAACTTGCATTACAATACCGAGGAAAATTTTTGGTTTCATGGTGTACAAATCGGCGAGACAGTATTTTTCAAATATTGATAATGTTCTCGATGGTGTTGTTATCGTGAGTGTTTTTGTAACATCCTTCGTTTACACTGGGAGAACTTATGATTGGCAAAATTACGTTGGTGCTTTTGCTATTTTGTGCGCGTGGACGAATCTCATGCTGATGGTCGGTCAACTTCCGGCTTTTGGCACATACGTCGCCATGTTTACTCACATACAGTTTGAATTTGCAAAATTATTGCTTGCTTATTCGGGACTTTTGATAGGATTTACCATAAGTTTTTGTGTTATTTTCGTTGGTGAACCATCATTTGGTAATCCATTCACGGGTCTCATCAAAGTTTTGGCCATGATGGCAGGTGAATTGGATTTTGAGGGATTGATAAATCAGGCTGATCAAGTCAAAGACGGACATTTCGTTTTGTATCATCCGCTCTCAGTTTGTTCGCAAATTTTATTTACCCTATTTCTTGTATTTGTTACTGTCATACTGATGAATCTTCTCGTTGGCATAGCAGTTCATGATATTCAGGGCTTGAGAAATCATGCGGGACTCACTAAGCTCGTCAGACAGACAAAATTAATTTTGTTCACGGAAATGGCTCTTCATAATGGAGCTATTCCGTACACATTTCGTAAATGGATGTCTGATCATGATATTGATGTGGAAAATCGTAAACAGGTGCTCGTCGTCAAGCCACTTAATCCATTGGAAAAACGTTTGCCAAAAGAAATATTAAAAGCTGCCTATGAGATTGCACAGAGAAGTGTTCCATTGACGAATGACGAGGATGTCACTCTGAGTGAGCATGTCACCTGGATGAGACAATACGACGAGGAACGTCCAGATACAAATCTTCACAATTCCGTTGATAAGCTTTACGTCGAGATGGCTGCAAATACCGAAGATCTTCGTGTAATCAGAAAACAATTACTCGATAATAATCGTATACTCGCCGATATTCTCACGAGACTCGCTGGAGAGAAAAAAATTTGATGTTTGTTCATTTCGTTAAAAGGATTTTCGCCTCGAATGGAGCCCAAGTGAAAAAAGTGCGTGGAAAAAAAAGAACAATCGAGAGACTGAAGAAAAATCAAACTAGCCTGGTCTGAAATTGATGAGAATTTTTTTGTTCTTTTTTTTTTTTTTCCAAATCATTCTACATACTCTTACGGATTTTCCGTATTCAGTGTCAATTTCATTTTTCATGGTCGTTCGATGTATTAAAAAAAATATGAGAGATGGAAAAATCTGACTCGCTTAGACTGAAATCGACAAGAGAAACTTTTTGCGACGATCCTGAATACTTTTGTAGGATGTAGGGAAAAAACTGTGTGATAGAGACAATTGCAGGGACTTGCTGGAATTTATGAAAAATATTTTTTTCGTATTTCTAATATTAAACTCTAATTTCATTGAGAATGTTACCAGCATTGAAATTTTGGTAGGCATCCTTTGATCCTCGGCTAATGGAAGAATAATTTTTTTTTTTTAGTCTGGACGACGAGAGAGTTGAGAACGTTTTTTTTTAATCGTGAATTTTCTTTATTCTTTATTGTTTCAGGTGATATTTCCACTGATATTCACGGGACTTGCCGATCAAATGGACGTCGAGGCGACAGTGGAAAATGGAGGATACACGGGTCAATCGGGTGCATTACGTTTCGGAATCTCCTGGGCTCTTCGTAGCTTCGTTGATCTGGAGACCGTGGAAAAAATGAGAGTTGGTGAGGGAAAAAAAAATAAACGAGACAGACATTAATTCTCGGTCGATGCGTCAATTTCGTTGTAATTTGATAGATTTCATTGTTTTCAAAGATAAAGAAAAAAAAATGTATAAAGTCAATTAAGATATGATAGGAAGATGATGCAAGCAATGAGTTTAATGAAAATTAAAAGGAAAGTGAAATAAACGTTGAAGAATTTAACGGAATATTGAATATTAAATACAATCCAAAGTAAAATTAAAGTCGATTACTGAACGAGGTGAGAATTGCTCAATTTTGGCCTAAAAGATAGCAAATAAACCCAAAAAAATTGACAATATTTCCAATAAAAAAAAAATCACTGAAATCGATTTTAAAGTTCCACAAAAAAAAATTACATTCTCAAGGGAATTTTTTTTTTTTGCTCACCCATAAACTTGGAGCATCTTATTTTTTGTTACAGCCGGACTATTGACCCGAGATATTAAACGAAAGGAGAGAAAGAAGCCCGGACAGGAAGGTGCGAGACGAAAGTTTACGTGGAAAAAGCGTTGAAGTCATACGAGACTCAGCAATCTCTCTGTTACTGTCGTGAAAAACTCATCGTTTGATCCTACTCGAGACATTTATCGCGATAATTTATCACATTATCGTGGATTATGAAGAAAAAATAAGATGAGAATTCAACTTTGTTGGGACGATAGTACCAATTTTTACCGAGATTAAAATATACGATTATGGAAGAGATTGTTTTTTCGTAGAGGGCGATCACCTATCAATCCGGCGAAATTGCCCCTCCAATCAAAGAGTTTCATCAATTTTTCTTATCGATACGTGTAAGCTTTCTTTTTGTTTTTTCACATTTTATCTACGGATTGTAGAGCCAAAAGTCTCATTCCTTTTTGGAGAATGTTTCTTGCGATCACAAATTTGCGTTGGATCAAAGATCTTCATCAATTTTATATTATTCAATATATCGAAGTTTGTATTTTTCCACATTTTATCAAGAGACTGTAGAGCCAAAAGTCTCATGTTTTTTTTTTTTTGGCGAATGTTTCTTGTGACCGGCAAATTGTGTTGGATCAAAAAATTTCGTCATTTTTTTCAATATTTTCTTATTCGATATGTACAAGCTTTTTTTGTTTATTTATTTTTTACATTTTATAGAGAGGTTTTAGACCCAAAAGTTGCATTCCTTTTCCGAGAACATTCCTTGCGACCTTGTAGAGCAGTAATCGTTGAGATCCAACGTCCTGCGATTCACCCTTGACGCGAAGTTCTTTGAGTGTTTTGTTCACAATGTGACTGCAAACAGGATTAATTATTCAATACGATGAAAAGCTTCAAATTCTTACCGAACGTACCTTAAGTCGAACAGATAATTTGCCAAATAACAAGGCTCCAAAGTTTGATACGATGAGATAATGACTTCGTCGAATTGTACGATTTTCATCACGAGATCATTGACGATCGGTTCTCTTAAGAGTGATGGATCACACTCCGTCGGTAATGCAGCACCGCAATTTTCCTCAAGACTAACGAGACGGCAATGAGTGTATTGCAATTTTACGCCAGTATTTCCTTTGATCTGTCGATTAATTAATTTGTTTGTTACACTTATTGATTACAATCATATCGGGTTTTTTTTTTTTTTTATCAGAGATGAGACAGAATGAAGAATCGAAAATTATTTTCAAGCAAAATAATTATTTTATCGTAATACAATAATTTATTATTCATATTTTTTGGTTTTTTTTTTTTATTTGAATTTCCGTTCCGTTTCAATTTTTCTTTGATTTATCGATGAAATTTATTTTTCGATAAAGTTTCAACGATAATCAAATCGTTTCGAACAAAAGAATTATTTTACCTGGACACAATATTTTATTATAAAAATTGATTTCGTCGCATTTTTAATTCGAATAATATTAAATATTTGTGAAATACTCACATCGAGCGCAACATTCCAATTGAATTCATAATCGCGTTGTCTCTTTTGTTTCAAATCGTGAATAATAACAGCAGACATTCCAAGGCTATCTGAGCTGTTGTCATTCACATCGAGAGACACCTTGGTCGCTAAAAAATTATCATATAACTTATCGGTCAGTGTCGTTTAATTGCAACATTTTTTTTTTGTTTTCTTAACTCGTCGAAAAAAAAAATATGTTTCCTCACTTACTGAGAGAGTTTGTCTGTTTTTCTCTCATCGAGTCACGAGCCTCGTTCAAAAAATCGCTCAAAAAAATGGCAGTTCCTTTTCTCGTACTCATACCACGTATTTTGCCAAATTTTACATGACAAAGACGCTTCGCGCAAGGTTGTCCCATTCTCTCGAGTATCGTGACTAAATTTGTAAAATGATTGCTCTGCGCATTATCCACGACATAATACATTGAATCGAATTTATATTTTTCCCAACGATCAATTGCCGCAGCAATGTCTCTGGTCAAATACAAAGTTGAACCATCGCTCTTTATTATAGGAACATTACGATTTTCATTCAGAGCCACGACTTTTCTGTTCTGATCATCGATTTTCAAAAGTTTGTGTATCTCCATTTGTTCGATTATCGGGCCAATCTCTTGTGAACCATACATAGATTCCCAGTGATATTCGTCGAAACTAATGCCCAATCTTCCATAAGTTTTGTCCAATTCGTCAATAGTGTATTTTCGAAAAACGTTCCATTTTTGCGAAGCAGCCTCGTCGCCATTTTCCAAACTTTGAAAAATTTGCCTCGCGCGTTTTGCCACTTCCGGATCCGCTATTGCCAAATTATTAGCATGGACGTAAGCTCTGTAGGATTCCCCTATGGGATCTGATTTAAGCGCCTCATTCGATATGTCAAGTAAATCAGTTCCCAATTGAATATAACCAAATTGTGTGCCCCAATCTCCGAGATAATTAATTTTCTTTGTTTTGTTATTGACAAAAGTGTGCAAATTTGCTACGTAATTGCCAATTATTGTAGAACGCAAATGTCCAACGTGAAAAGGCTTTGCAATGTTCGGAGAACTGAATTCTACTATTATGTTTTGCTCATTGGAAACAATACAGGGCGCTGATACATTTTTTACATTATTCTCTAGGATTTTCTTCACGAATATGTCCCTGGGAATTTTAAAAGAAATCACAGAATGACCTCTAGAAGTGATATCGATTTCTGGAAATACATCGCGACTATTTTTCGCAATATTTTCAGCCTCCTTCTTTACATCGTACTCTTTTGTTTTTAGAGGCAGGGAAAAAGTAAAATTACCAGAAGTCTCACATTCAGCGTACAAATTCAAAGGTATTTCAGAGATTTTTGCAGTATTTGTATTGCGCAAAGTCTGTGTTATCTAAAAAAAAAAACAAAAAAATAATCTTTTGTCGGATCGGGTATAAAGTAATGCGTTTGTAATTTGTAAAAAATATCATTTATTTCGTTATGAAAAAAAGTAAGGTTATGCCGGTACATTAACAGGATTATTGAAAGTCTAATACCTTTTGTTGTATCACGTTTCTTATACCACTGCTCATATTTGTTATTTACAAAGTCTCACATAAATAATAGTCCTCAACTCGTCTCAATTCAATGAGGATAAATCAAACTACAATCGAACTTGGTCACGGGTTACGCTTTTACTACACAGTCTTGACGATCATGGGCGCGGCCATTTTGAAGTTTCCCGCGCTTGACTAGCGGCGTGGGTCGTAAAATTTGAATGATTTAAATCACAGAGACAGGGTGACAGGTGTTTTTGTCTCTCCTGAAAAAAGCGATCGTCACGAATGAGATCAGTTCAATGGTCACGCTTGATCGTAACATTTCGATCATTATGATTATCAAAAAAATGCCAAAATTTATTTCATCAAAAGTACAGATTTTGCAGTATTAACGAGTTGCTTTAGCGAGACTCCCACTTGATCAATGTGGTATGACGTCATGAAGAACCGCGCTGTCTCAGCATAGAGGGACGTAGGGAGAAACAGGAGGGCAAAGGGGTTCACGTTCGGGTCAGAAGATTCGCGGCGTGTCCAATGTCCAAGTGAAAGGGGGAGCGAGCAAGAGAGAGAGAGGGAGAGTTTCTGGCGGTGGTTAGCTGAGGTCGCGGCGTGTGCGCGCGCGCGCACTCGCGAGAGGAGGGAGGCGCAGCACAGCTCGAGGAGAGAGTCAGCCATTTTCGCTGGTCGTGGTCGTGGGAGCAGCGACAGCGAGCCTTCCGTCGGCGCGGTGTGGTGTGTGTGTATGTGCTCTGAGCTGTCGTCCGTCCACAGCTGAGCTGTTAAACGCGGGCGCGAATAACCCCAAGAAGCCCGTCCGTGAGAGAGCAAAAGAGAGATAGAAATAAAGATCTCGTGGTCCGCATAATAATTGTCGTATACTCCGGGCTGTATTATCAGTGATTGCGATAATCGTCAAAGTATATAAAAGTATATATGTAGATATACACACACACATATATATATATATATATAGATAACCGTCAGAGCAGCCGGTTCTCGACAAACGAATTGAAGTCGTGAGATCATGAGAAGGGTGTGCGAGGGGAGTGAAAGGGTAAAAGGATAAGAGAGAGATAAGAGGGTCTTTGAAGGGCTGGTCGAAGAGAGAACCGAATCAACCAAGTGAAAAAGTATTCTGGCATTTTCGACAGGTAACATTTTCAGTTGGGTAGAGAAAAACGATCGTATTGGGAATCGCGGATTGACGTGAACTTATAAGCAGCAAAATTCTTGTCGTTTTTCCACGCTCTCGTGGGGCCAACGAACGACGAGGTAGCAGGTTAACCACAAAGTTATAGTTATACCTACTTAATATTGTTCGGTGATTCGGGCGAGGCCAGTCATCCCGAGTTATTGAACGACGTTGTCGTCGTCGTGAATCCGTTTTCATGTTTCGAACGTCGGTTTTCGTACATACGCGAGTGTGATAGTTTAATCTTTCGACTGTAGTGACATATATATATATATATATATTTTTTTTTTGGTGATTACGAGAGAGATGCGCGTGGTGATTTTCGTGTAGTGGGTCGCGTTTTTTTTCTCAATCTAACGAGGTGCTTCGAAAAGTGGAAGAGGAAGGAAGTAAGAGAGTGAGAGAGAGAGGGACAGGCCGGTCGATCGGCGCGTCGGAGTCTCTTGGCAGTGCCCTACGTTTTATCAACGGAGCAGAGAGAGAGAGAGAGAGTGAGAGTGTAGCACGTCGAGGGAGAGAAAGAAGCGAGTATACAGGCGCGCGCGCGCGTGTAAAGTGGAAAAAAAAACATTCTGCGTTCTTTCTGCCTCTGACAGGAAGGTAGATAGCAGGAGGAACGAGCCGGCTCTCTGGCATTATAAAAAAATACACCGACACACAACGACGTAAAAGAAAAAAAAAATAACTATGATGGCAGGACAGACGATAAACGACAGACTGTTGGCCGCCAGGCACAGCATTGCCGGACAGGGACTAGCAAAATCCGTATGCAAAGCAACAACCGAGGAAATGATTGGACCTAAGAAAAAACATCTCGATTGTAAGTTCCCTTTTTTTTCCAGCCTCGCTTCGTTACATCTACTTTTTATCGTTAATCATTACGCTTACGTTAATCATTATCGTTAATAATACGCGTAAGAATCGCGATTTGAAATTTTCTCGAAGAAATTTGCAACTTTCGAATTACTGTGAGGGATCAAGAGAGAAAGAGGGCGAGAGAGAAAGAGAGAGGGAGAGAGAGAAGCATTTGTGGGCGCCGGTTTCGAAAGAACCGGTTCTCTACTCTCTAGGTGTGCAGCGTGTATAGATCGCTTCGTGCTGGACACGAAGTCGACCAACGGACAATCTTTTTCTGGTTCTTTCGTGCCGGTCCCGCGATTGACAATCTTTCTCTCTCTGTCTGTCTCTCACGAGAGTATTATGGATATGTGTATTATGTACATATTGTAAGGTTACGTGGCTTACCTGCCTATACGAGCTCTCAATTCACGATCGGATGGTAATTTCTCCCGTAATATCTACAGTAGATATACGAAATTTTTCTTCGGAATTTTTCTTCAAAATATACGATAGATATAATTATTATGATTATTATATCCTCTAGTTTTTGCTATATAAATAATAATCATACACACAATTGCGTAATTTGAACGAAACAAAAATAATTTGACCTCGAAATACTTTGCGGAGAAATGGGAAAATGAATCTCAAGATGCGTCAAAAATAGATTTTCATTGAGCGGGGGAAGGACGAGTAATGGAAGAAAAAAAAAAGGTCATCACTGAGGCGCAGGTCGCGGGTCAATCCTTTTTCATTCGTGCGGTTCAGCGAGCTCGCAACGGGGTAACAGACCGTCGATCATCCATTCTAGTTGAATTTTTCAAATTTTTGCTCTTTTTTTTTTGTTGTTTTTTGTAATTCCGAACACTATGAAAATACATGAGAAAGGGCGGAGAGAATAGGAAAGAGACATATGGGAGGAAGAATACGAGGCGGCGAGAAGCCAAGACAGTGCGGTGCCGGTGCTATCGATTTTCACAACGTTCGAGTTAAAGAGCAAGAGAGCGAGAGAGAGAGAGAGAAAGGATAGGCGCCACGAATTGCGCGCACTCTCTCCAATTTTCATACACAATATCTGGAATATTTTCGCGTTGCCAATTTCATTATGATCGACGATATGATAATTTGAGATACTTGAACGTGGAGGATATTACATTTGATTTTATACGCATTTCATTTGAATTGATCAAAATTCATCTGAATAAAATAACGACAAATAATTTTAGGTCGATTAATATATATAATAATTTATTACCTATATATTTATTTATTATTTTTCTTTTTTATTTAACTTTTTATTCATGAATAAATTGAATGTGGACTAATATCAATGGAATTATGTACACACGTACATATATATGTATATATATATTGAACGTCTCCACTCGAGAAGATTAGGAACTTATTTTTTGACGTTTAGCCAAAACGAGAGATACTCGGTCTCCAATCACCGTATAGGAGGAACAGAACAATTCTCGTTGGTTCTGTATCGATTTTTAAGGCGTTTGAGGTCGTTGTCAGGCCGTAAGGGTCACGCGTCCCAATTTCATCTCTACTGTATTCCTTATTCGGTGTTCGAGATGATTTCACGATCGTGAGGGAAAAAAAAATATTCCATCGATGAATAAGATTGCAAACAACGCGAGATGACAGGGTGAGAAGGAGAGAGAGAGAGAGAGAGAGAGAGAGAAAAAAGAATCTCATTCACTTTCCGAGATCGAGGTCAGGGCCGCGCGAGGCTGACCAACCAACTTGCGACTCTCTCGAAGAGAATCAGCCGCAAAAAAAACGTGTTACATCCATCGAGACTCGAAACTTACGTATTTTACCCGTAATATCATTATTATGATTATTATTATCAGTCGTGAGTCTTACGAGCGAGGAGAAAGTACTTTAAAGATTGATTCGATAATTTAAACGAAACGCCGCGCTCTCCAGTTACGCGAACATTTCGCTTCTTCATTTTGTTTTTTTTTTTTTCCCGCAAGAGAGAAAAATATACGAGAAGTGAAATTGAATCGTGACTGGGAGAGCACGAATTATGAGACTGTATGAATAATTCTCCTCTATAGGATTCTTCCTCGAAAATTCATTTATTAATTAAACCGAGCAATTTTTTTCGAAAAATTTATTATTCATTAATGAAATAATTTATTTTGTTAATTACTCGTTACAATTTTTTGGCCTAATATTTATTTAAAATATTATAGACGAGAATAATCGGTATTAAAATAAACTTTGTGGAAATAGTTAAATTTTTTTTTCAAGCAATTATTAATTAGATGATTCATTTATTTTCGTAATTAATTAATTTTTTGGGTTGTCAGAATTTTCGTTCGGAATATTTAATAATAAAAAAAAATATCGAACAAAAATAATCAATAATAAATAAATATTGGCCAAATAATGAATTTTCAAAGTAATTGCCAATCCTGATTCTCACAGAGTCGAAGATTCATTATTAAGGCGCGTGTAAAAGTCCAATTCTCGGTTCTCTCGGTCTCGAAAGTGAACGCTGCACATGGTGCGTTCTCCTCCTGCTAAGCTTATATATATATATATATATACTAATATATATATAACTTATATATATACGTTTAACATATACGCTGTTATATGTTATATATATATATAGCTGTTATATATATATATATATATGTAGCGCTGATACACATATAATTCCGCTTATGGTATCGTGAGGCTCTCTGAAAAGAATTCCAGTAGTGTACTGCGAGTAAACTATACCCATTCGAACTTCACAATACGTTAAAATAATCATAATAAATAATAATCTTATATCATCAACCACTTAGAGCTTGTTAGTAAAATATTAATCAAAAATTTCTCTCGTCAATATTAATTCCATCTACCATAAAATCGTCCACACGCGAACGAGGAAGAAATAATTTTTTTCTCGAAAAAAAAAAAAAATCATCCGGAAGAAAAATCGTTAAGCACTTTTATTCAACATTATTTACAGTAATAAAATTTTCATTCGAAGGAAAAAAAATGCTCATTTGCACTCGCAAAATCTCGTACTCTTAATGATTTATGAATAGGGATAAAAGAAAAAAAAATCTGCGACAGAGTCACGAGGGTCATAAACCCTCGTTAAACGAGGCATTTAATTTAAATTGGTTTCGGCTACTCGTACGACGAATTACTGATAGAATTTATACGTTGATATATATATATATATATATATATATATATATATATATATACTGTTGACAAATTTCATTAATTTCGTGTCAAAGCTCTTCGAGTGTATAAGATCGAAATTTCGCTTGAGTCATACAGAGGGATAAGAGAGTGAGAGCAAATTATTCGTACGCTCGAGAAAGCATACAAAGTTTACATACGTACATTTGCCACTCGTAAGTTTAATAATAACGAAAGAGTTTTGTGGTTTGTGAGTTTTTCGCATCAAAGCGCTCTCGTTTCTCACTCTCACGTTCGTTCGTTAAGCGAGAGATAGGGAGAGAAAGAGAGAGAGAAAGAAAGAGAGTGAACTAGTCGAGAGAGTTATGCCTTCCTACACACGTTATGCACAAATCTCTCGTTCTCGCCTTAGTCCCGCACAAGTCTCCAGAATGACTCTCAAACAGCAGCAACAGCAAGAGAGCAGCAGAAAACCACGTGCAGTTGGCAAACTCGAATGACGTTAATGGGTTTGCGTGCCTTGCGGTGAAACGCCCGTGGGCCTCGACAAAGATGTTTTTTCTTTTTTTTTTCTTCGCGAAAGTTTTATAGTCCATTATGTTGAAATACTGATGAAAGCTCCCTCGTGAATTTATTCACGATGAAATAACGTGTGATTGATACGTATAATTCGTAGCATATGATAGTTTAGGTGGGAAATTTTTTAATTTTTATAGTTCCAAGTCCATTGAATTTCTTTGCTATATAAAGAAAAATCTATGGGGCATTCCGCTTCAACTACAGCATTGTGTCTGGCCGTAATTTAGATTTGGTCTATTATTATTTTTTTATACCGTTTGCTCTAAGGAGTTTTTATTTTTTTTCACAAATGTAGCCCATTATGTTGAAATACTTAGGAAAGCTCCCTTCTGAATTTATTCACGATGAAATAACGTTCGATTGATAATTATAATTCGTAACATATGATAGTTTAGGTGGGAATTGTTAAATTTTTATAGTTCCAAGTCCATTGAATTTTTTTGCTATATACAAAAAATCTATGGGGCATTCCGCTTCAACTACAGCATTGTGTCTGGCCGTAATTTAGATTTGGTCCATTATTTTTTTTATACCGTTTGCTCTAACGAGTTTTTATTTTTTTTCACGAAAGTTTTATAGTCCATTATGTTGAAATACTGAAGAAAGCTCCCTCGTGAATTTATTCACGATGAAATAACGTGTGATTGATACGTATAATTCGTAACATATGATAATTTAGATGGGAAATTGTTAAATTTTTATAGTTCGAGGTCCATTGAATTTTTTTGCTATATAAAAAAAATCTATGGGGCATTCCGCTTCAACTACAGCATTGTGTCTGGCCGTAATTTAGATTTGGTCCATTATTTTTTTTATACCGTTTGCTCTAACGAGTTTTTATTTTTTTTCACGAAAGTTTTATAGTCCATTATGTTGAAATACTGAAGAAAGCTCCCTCGTGAATTTATTCACGATGAAATAACGTGTGATTGATACGTATAATTCGTAACATATGATAATTTAGGTGGGAAATTGTTAAATTTTTATAGTTCCAAGTCCATTGAATTTCTTTGCTATATAAAAAAAATCTATGGGGCATTCCGCTTCAACTACAGCATTGTGTCTGGCCGTAATTTAGATTTGGTCCATTATTTTTTTTATACCGTTTGCTCGAACGAGTTTTTATTTTTTTTCACGAAAGTTTTATAGTCCATTATGTTGAAATACTGAAGAAAGCTCCCTCGTGAATTTATTCACGATGAAATAACGTGTGATTGATACGTATAATTCGTAACATATGATAATTTAGATGGGAAATTGTTAAATTTTTATAGTTCGAGGTCCATTGAATTTTTTTGCTATATAAAAAAAATCTATGGGGCATTCCGCTTCAACTACAGCATTGTGTCTGGCCGTAATTTAGATTTGGTCCATTATTTTTTTTATACCGTTTGCTCGAACGAGTTTTTATTTTTTTTCACGAAAGTTTTATAGTCCATTATGTTGAAATACTGAAGAAAGCTCCCTCGTGAATTTATTCACGATGAAATAACGTGTGATTGATACGTATAATTCGTAACATATGATAATTTAGATGGGAAATTGTTAAATTTTTATAGTTCGAGGTCCATTGAATTTTTTTGCTATATAAAAAAAATCTATGGGGCATTCCGCTTCAACTACAGCATTGTGTCTGGCCGTAATTTAGATTTGGTCCATTATTTTTTTTATACCGTTTGCTCTAACGAGTTTTTATTTTTTTTCACGAAAGTTTTATAGTCCATTATGTTGAAATACTGAAGAAAGCTCCCTCGTGAATTTATTCACGATGAAATAACGTGTGATTGATACGTATAATTCGTAACATATGATAATTTAGGTGGGAAATTGTTAAATTTTTATAGTTCCAAGTCCATTGAATTTCTTTGCTATATAAAAAAAATCTATGGGGCATTCCGCTTCAACTACAGCATTGTGTCTGGCCGTAATTTAGATTTGGTCCATTATTTTTTTTATACCGTTTGCTCGAACGAGTTTTTATTTTTTTTCACGAAAGTTTTATAGTCCATTATGTTGAAATACTGAAGAAAGCTCCCTCGTGAATTTATTCACGATGAAATAACGTGTGATTGATACGTATAATTCGTAACATATGATAATTTAGATGGGAAATTGTTAAATTTTTATAGTTCGAGGTCCATTGAATTTTTTTGCTATATAAAAAAAATCTATGGGGCATTCCGCTTCAACTACAGCATTGTGTCTGGCCGTAATTTAGATTTGGTCCATTATTTTTTTTATACCGTTTGCTCGAACGAGTTTTTATTTTTTTTCACGAAAGTTTTATAGTCCATTATGTTGAAATATTGATGAAAGCTCCTCGTGAATTTATTCACGATGAAATAACGTTCGATTGATACGTATAATTCGTAGCATATGATAGTTTAGGTGGGAAATTGTTAAATTTTTATAGTTCGAGGTCCATTGAATTTCTGTGCTATATAAAAAAAATCTATGGGGCATTCCGCTTCAACTACAGTATCGTGTCTGACCCTAATTTGGATTTGGTCCATTATTATTATTTTTATATCGTTACTCGAACGAGTAGCGTGTACTTAATTGAAAAAAGTCCTTTCGTTTCAAGAGTTAACATTTTTTGAAATTTTGTTTGTAATAAAAATTGGGTTATTGATGAAAAATGTTAAAAAAAAACCACACATTTTCGGGGGTTGAATTTGGCACGTAATTATATAAGACATGTTGCTGTGTAATCAAGAATGGAAAATTGTGGCAAATACGAGTGTACGCATTGGAAAAAAAAATTATTATATTTTGGTTTCGAGTTAGAATTTTTTTAAATTGTCAGGAGAATGAAATTTGAATAGTTTACATCGTATAAATTATTGCCAGAGTGAATTGATCTTTTGAAAAATATTTTTTAAATACAATCAAATGAGCGAAAATATTTCAACTATGTCATTAATTGTCCCATATTTTATACACATTTTATGTATTTCGTACATCAATTAATTCCCACGAGATATCCAAATGGAAAAAAAAAGGATTTATTTCAGTTCTTGATGAAAAAGAAAAAAAAACATTTTTTTCCACAATTTCGCGGATTGTATCTGACACGTAATATATAAGGTATGCTCGTGTGTAAAACGAGAACGGAAAGTTGGGGCGGATACGAGCCGGCGCTGTTTATCTCATATCGACAACAGACGGGGTTACATACATATATACATATATATATATATACTTTTTTTTTCTCGTGTTCGCGCTTCCTCTTTCCGTTATTGGTACGCGCTTATTTTTCTCTTCTCCTTCAATTCTTTCAAAGCGTGAATTTTATCGAGAATTAAATGAATTTTCTCTCTTGTTAGTTCTATATATACGGAACTGAAGGAGTTTCTCGTGAGTTCACGACGAAAAGGAGCTTTGATCAGTACCGAGCTCACGATTTTCCTCACGAGTCTTATTTGATCGAGGCAAAGAGAAAGAAAGAGAATGCACGTTTTAGTTTATACAGAATGAAATCAGCCCAAGAGATTCTCGGATCTTGAGATTTTCTCTCTCTCTCTCTCTCTTTCTCTTGATTCGAGAATGTTGCAGAACTCGTCGTTAGGTCAGCTCTCACGTATCGTATATATAGGACATCGAATGGCTTAAAGTTATAAGGGCGTATCTAATGCGCATTAGCATAGCTCATCTGCCTTTTTGGCATTGAATCATCAACGTATACAAATATATTGGAGCTGCTCAGATAGTTTTCTTAGCACTATTTATTTTTCGTTGTTGCGGAACTTTGAAAGCGGAGGTCGTGACCTCTCCATCTTTTCTCACCCAGCGTTTCATCCCTTTAACACGTTTTGTATTCCTCTTATCTATATATCCAGATCTTTTCACATAATTAGCCTAACAATACGAAAGATTTGTTTAATTTTGTGAGAAAACAAAATTGACATTTTTGCCACAATGAATGAAACTTTTGTTCGAAAAATTAATTACCTCTAATATTTCAATAAAATAATTATAATAATTTGTTTTTTTTTATCACGAGATTAATTTTTGGAAGGAATTTTGAAGGTGACACATGTATGAGTGGCGTTGAAGAAAACAGTCGACGTCATTATATTTCTCATCCGTACGGGCATGTCTGCCTCGACATTCTCGTCAAACAAAAAATAAATTTGAAAAATTAAATCAAATTAAATTAAATTGAATTAAATTAAATTAAATTAAATTAAATTAAATTAAAAAAAGAGGACGAAACGTTGACGAGCTGCGGACGCTCTGATTTCCATATAAATCCGATATCGCCTATCGAATAACCGCGGTGGCTGTGCGAGCTCTCACTGCTGCTGGCCGCTTTCTATCAAAAAAACTCTATCGAGCTTGCCAAAACACGCTATCGCGCATACGCCCCCTCGCGCCACGTTCTTCACAGGCTGATTCATAATGTCACACTTTATTTTCCACTCGCCCGAATTTCATACAAAATTCATTTTATTTTTTTACATCTCACAGACGATCTTGCCTATTTAATTTATTTCCTATAATTTCATTGAAAAGTCAGACAGGGTAAAAAAAAAAAATCGAAATGAATTGTTGAATGGATAAATTTTTTCCGCCAAAATGTACAGAATATTTTTCAAATATGTGAAATATTTTAAATATTTTAGCAGTATAATTGGTGTATATAAAAAATATTATTTTTGGCTTCTCTTGAATTTATTTAAAATCTCGTAAAAAAAAAAGTTTTTTTTACACATATTAGGAATATTTAGTCATTTTTTTTGGTCTTATACACAGAGATAAATGTGTTTTGAGTGGCACGCGCGCGAGTGCAAACACACACACACACGGACTGTTTTGTCGCGTCTCCACCCCGATTATCGTAACAGAGCACGTATTGAAAAAATAAAACGCCCAATGTATGTATGTCGAGAAAAATTGCGCAATATGATCCGGATTTGGAGTTGGATGTTTGATAATAGTTTGGTCTCCGAGACTCGTTCAATGTGCACAAAAAAAAAATTATAAAAAAATCATTTCACAACAAGATAACTCCGAATTAATCGACGACGAATTAATTAATTAATTAATTCGTAACCCCCCACGGAACCCGTCTTTTTTTTTTACTGCTTTCGCGGAATCCCCGGATCTTTTATGTTCTGTGATTTTTTTTCTATGTGTTAAAGGCTTTTAAAGAATCTGAAAAAATTCATAGATACTCCCCAGAGTCTCTACTGCACTCTTCAATAATTTTCAAACTTCAATGTATCAAGATTTTCGCAATAATAGTCGGAATTTAAACAGTAATATTTGAGCGAAAAATTTGGGTTGCGCCTTAAAAGACCCAGGGGTACCGTGGAGGATTAAATAATTTTATGAAGCTATTTTTTTTTTTTTTTCCGATGGAAGCTAAAAGAAACGTTTTTGTTATTCGAAGAAAAATTGCGCAATATGATCCGGATGTAGAGTTGGGTGTTTGATAATAGTTTGGTCTCCGAGACTCGTTCAATGTGCACAAAAAAAAAATTATAAAAAAATCATTTCACAACAAGATAACTCCGAATTAATCGACGACGAATTAATTAATTAATTAATTCGTAACCCCCCACGGAACCCGTCTTTTTTTTTTACTGCTTTCGCGGAATCCTCGGATCTTTTATGTTCTGTGATTTTTTTTCTGTGTGTTAAAGGCTTTTAAAGAATCTGAAAAAATTCATAGTTACTCCCCAGAGTCTCTACTGCACTCTTCAATAATTTTCAAAATTCAATGTATCAAGATTTTCGCAATAATAGTCGGAATTTAAACAGTAATATTTGTGCGAAAAATTTGGGTTGCGCCTTAAAAGATCTAGGGGTACCGTGGAGGGTTAAATAATTTTATGAAGCCTTCTTTTTTTTTTTTTTTTTTTTTTTTTTTCGATGAAAGCTAAAAAAAACGTTTTTGTAATTCGTTAAGAAAAATTGCTCAATAAAAATGGTGGATTGAAAATATAAGAATGAAACTTCAGAGTTGGTTGTCACACGGCACGCTTTACACGGTAAAATGTGTGTGTGTGTGCGTGTGCAAGAGAGAGAAAGAGAGTGAGAGAGAGAGAGAGAGGGAGAGAGAGAGAGAGACTCGTAATCGTAAAAAGCATCGTAGCACGACGCCACATGTGTACTCTACAAGAGATTTTCTCGTTCCCCGATGAGACCGGTTAGAATCGTTGGCTCGTTTCAGAGGAGGGCCTCGAGTGTTAGTTTGTTGTGCGTTTGTCTGTGCCCTCGCATATAAAACCGGCGTATAATATAATAGGTGAACGACTCACGTATAATGCAGCCATCGCACGCGGTCAACTAACGCGTGGTTTGTTGCCTTTCCTCTCTCGTTAATGTTAATATATATATATATATATATATATATATATATATATATATATATATATATTATGTGTAAGCATTTAAGCATATACGAGAGCTCCCTTGCAACGGTGCATCGAGTCTCGACTGAACGACAACGAGAGACGGGGACGCTGACACCAAGGACGATTAAATGAGAGAGAGAGAGAGATGAACGGATATTCGAGAGAAAAATAGGCGAGAGAGATGTGCACGTGGAACGAAAAAAGCGGGGGAAACCATTTTCTATTTTCGCATTGTTTGCGTAATGGGCATTCTTTCACATTATATGTATAAATACATAAATGAAAGAAAATTTACGCAAATTGGATCTATCAATGCTAAAATGTTGTATACATACTTAAATTTTAGGAATTAATTATTAATTTCATGATGAAAAATTGTAACGACAATAATAATAATAAATCTTTAAATATTTAAATAAATTTTGAAAAAAACAAATTGCCCATTTGTTGATGGCATCTTCTCGCAAATAAAAGAGAGAGTGCCAAATGTCAGTTGGAGAGAGACGATGCATTGCGGTGCATCGAGACAGAATACACACGAGAACTAAACAAAACAAAAAGATCGAGTTCTATAAATGTCCGAGTTCGAACACGTATACAGACAAAGATCGCTGTGGGTTTCGGCACAAACGTTATAATTGGAACAGGAAGGCTGGCAAGGTCGATTGTACTCTCTTGGCTTTGCCTCGTTCGCTTCGACCACTCGAGACGAGCGCAGATAGCACTCGATGTCACTTTGCATCAGCAGCGCGAGTAAAAAATGTCGAGAATACGCTCTCTCCCTCTCTCTCTCTCTCTCTCTCTCTCTCTATATATATATATATATATATATATATATATACATACATGTGTGTATGTATGTGCATCATCTCACTTCCTCTCCGTTTCCCCATCCCTGCCAGAAATATGCAACGTTTGAATTTTTTTACATATCAAAACTATTTTACGATAGAAATGAAATAATTATTTTTAAAAATTTTAAATTTAGTTTGAAGGTTTTTTTAAATGATTTTTCGTTTCAATGAATATTTCTGATTATTTTGTCCTCATTGATGCTACAAGAATTGAAGAATCACGGGAAATTTAATCAAAGCTTATATTTTTTTTCGCTAGCCTGAAATTTCAATTACAATTTGATAAAAGGCTTGATAGATTCGAAGGGTTTCAAGTATATTTGTAGAGAGAGAGAGAGAGAGAGAGAAAACGACTGCTGTGTTCTGCCGGTACTTGGCTCGATATACTATATAATATAATAATGTAAGCCGGAGATCGACCATCACCCTCGAGAGTCTCTTTATCAGGATAAATCGGCATAGAGATAATGAGATCGAATCATGGCAACGGGGTCTATTGTATTGTCACAGTTTATTGCAATTTATACATTTTTTAATTCAATGTGATTTTTTTTTTTTTTTTTCCAAACAAATATTTGAGCTCAATCAAACCTGTTGTTTCTAATTAGACTCACAATTTCCGGATTGTTTAGAAGAGAGAGAAACGTCTTTTGTTTTTATTATAAACTCGTCGATATAGAGTAAATGACGAAAGCACAAAATAGACGGAGAAAAAAGCGTGGGTTTGACGCCTATCCCCTCGTTCAATGTTATATATATATATATATATGCGTGTGTGTGTGTGTGTGTGTGTAAATAGCACACACGAGGCTCTCGATCAATACTTAAAGGCGATAGAGTTGACTCTCGTATAGTTTCTCGACTGTGACAGGTTTTCCCAATTGTTCGCACACAATGATCAAGAAAATCGCCTCATATTGAAATTTCCAAGAGCACGTAGACAGTTTGAAAGTCTTCTCGGAGTGCCAGAAAGTATTAAATTGGATGGTAAGAAGCTTCAAAAATGAAAACATTAAATGGGCAATTTGACGCTATCGTTATGGTGAAATTTGAAAAGAAATTTATCGTTTTTTCCTTCTGGATCAATATTGAACATTCTATTGTGACTACAAAACACATTTTTACACCTACATTATACGATATTATGATGTGCATTATAAAGTCACAGGTGACTATAAATTGCCCCGAGTGTGACACAAACACACACACACAGATTACAATTTATCGCAGACACGCAAGGTGCGCCGGAATAATCATCGACAAAGAATCTCATTTGACAAAAAAAAATCATTCTCTTTTGTACCACGAAAAATACCAACCTGACATATATTTCGTATTTACACAACGAAATACTGTCTCACGAAAATATATATTTTTTTGTACGCTGTGCAAGTTGACCTTTACGTCCTTATCACAAAATGTGTGCGCGGCCATTTGCATATTTTCTTAGCGTGTTCCGGAAATTTGCACAGCCGGAAATTCTCTCCTCTTTTTGTTTTCGACTCGTTTTACAATGTCTGCCACGTTTGTGCTTATACGACAACCAAATTATCGATTTATCAAATCCAAAGAAATTTAATTTTAATACGAACAAAATTTACTTATAATCAAATTAAATTTAAATTTTATTTAAATTCTATTTAAATTTTATTTAAATTTTATTTAAATTTTATTTGGCTTGCCAGTAATTTATTAGAAATTTCATACGTATTCGTAAAATTAATTTTGTGATAATTTTCACGCTTAAAGAATGAAAATCGTGTTACGATCGTGTTCTTCTACCTCGTTTATGTTGACGGGTCGAACGAAAACTCGAATGCGAATTTGCGTTTATGAGCACTCGGGATATGAGTCATTCCATCCGATGCAACGTGGACTCGTATCGCGTAGGAATCGTAACACAGCAGACGAGAATCATCTATATAGTTATAGTAACACGTTCCACAACGGGAACGTGTTACTCTTCTCTCTCTCTCTCCCTCTCTCTCTTCATGTCTCTCTCTCTCTCTCTCTCTCTCTCTCTTGCCTGTGTCGCAGAGTTTTGTATCGCGAACGTACGATAACCCGATGAATCGTTTCGACGAAAACCTGCGGTGGGAGAGGAGAATAAAAAGAAAAAGAAGAAGAAGAAGATGAAGAAGAAGAAGAAGGAGAAAGAGAAACAGAGCACGAGCTCTGGTATCCGTGCTAACTCGATCGGCGCTTTCGGGGCAAGGCCACGTGCCAGAAAGCTTGTCACTTTGCTCCATTATTTTTCTCACTTCTCTCTTTCTCTCTTGACGTGCGCACCACGTCTGTTCTCTCGCGACCGGTATGTCAGGGGTCACACGAACAATGACGTTCCTCGAACAAAAAAATGCAACTAATATTTGAAACTAATTATAATTGGATTATGAATTAATTAGTGAATTGTTAAAATAAAATTAATGGCTAATCGATTAATCAAATTTAGAAACCATAACGAGGCGAGGCGACATTGAAATATTTATGCTCGGAAAATATTTAATGCATCATAGAAATTGGAAAAAAAATATATATATCTCTCAAATATACGCTAAAAAATATATTTCTATCCTACAATTTTTTCGCATATAATTATTTCCGGGTAGGTAAAATTTTTTTATCAAACTTAAAATTGTATAATTTAAGCATACTTTATACTTGAAAAAAAAAAAAAAATATTATTAAACTTTTTTCAAGCTTTTATATTTATGAATATTTTTGGCAAATTATTATTATTATTTTTTTGGTCGAAACTGAAATAACTTTTTTTTTTTTTATGTATTTGAATTCTGCTCACTTACTTGTTAATTTGGATGACAAAGTCAGAGAGTTGCACGAAAAGAGTCAACTTAATTTCTCCTAGGTAGCGGGGGGCGGGACGAGGGGGGGGGGGGGGGGGGGGCAAGGACACGTGCCAAAGAGCTGGTTCGTCAATCTCCGGAATTCCGGGTCACGTTTTATACTTTGCCTCGAGAGTGGCTTAGGTGATTGAGAGGTCAGGATTTGTCTCATCTCCGTGAATAGAATGAGGAGCGATGAGGGCCGAATTAGATTTGAGGAGCGAGAGACGAATATGTGTAGATATAGAATGAGAGAGAGAGAGAGAGAGAAAGAGAGAGAGAGCGCGCCAAGGGGTCCATGTCAAATCAGTCGGGGTTAATCGATGGAATTGACGAGCGGATTGTCAGCCGTTCGATTCTCTTATTCACGTTACTCTCTCATTATACCGATATCTTCCGACCCACGTATTATCTGTCCAAGGCACGTCCATTTTATTCAACGCCGTCGTAAATTATTTGTATAATTTTATTCGATCGGATAAAATGATTGTGAAATATTTTATACTTTATTATTAATATGAATATTAAATATACATACAATTTTTTGTTTCTTATTAATAACTCTTCATTTGATAAATATTTTTTTGTCCAATTGTTGCCAATGTCTGATGTTTTATATTCTGTGAATAAGAACGAGAAAGTAAAGCGAGCGAGTCGTTAAATTATACTTAAACGAGAGAAAGGAGTTTGGCAATTAACAGAAAAAAAAATAACAGTCAGACTTTAAGCCTCTCATTTCTCTCTCTCTTTACCCCTCTCCCCTCCCTCCCTCTCTCACTCTTGTGTCTCATTCTCACTCTTCTATTCTCATTTCACTCTCGATTCGTCAGTGGAACAAAAGCACGATTGATTTCACAACACCGATAAGAACGAATGAAAACAAAAGTTGCCCTCTCCTTCCTCAATTTTAAACAGTACAATTGAGCAGCAGCTGTAAACTCAAGGCCAATGTTAATTGATGTTAGGGTCGTCGCTGTCTTCTTCCCCTCTCATAAATCTTGACCAGATGATATTCACGTCAAACAGAGACCTCTTATGCGATGTCTCCATCTACTCTCGTTTAATATCCGGATTCTTCCTTGAAAAACGATAAGCTATATAATAGAGAGAGAGAGCAAGATGAAAAAAAAATCAATGGAACTGCATTATTATTTATTCTTGCTCGTTTGAGCAATAATTTACGAGACGAGCAGTAAATAAGATTTTTTTTTCTTTTTTTTTCGCCCATATGTTTCAAGATTTGATACATTATCGAATATTTTTGTTTATATTTTTCTCTCAAATATATGAAATTCATATCTCAAATATATCAAATTAATACTTTTCTCTTAATTTAAATATTTCAGATTTGATACATTGCACGAACGAGCCAAATGTCTCGATACCACAACTCGCGAATTTACTCGTCGAGAGATCGCAAAACACAAATTGGACCGTCGTATTCAAGGCACTCATCACTGTACATCACATGCTCTGCTATGGAAACGAGGTGAGAGATCAATTCTTCTTGATGGAATTTTTTTTTTTTTACTCAATTCAGTTCGTTGAACTCTTTTTATCTATTTGCCTTTATTATTATTATTTTTTTTTTTCACAGAGGTTTACTCAGTATCTTGCATCGAGCAACAGCACATTTCAGCTCAGCAATTTTCTCGACAAAAGCGGCGTACAAGGTGAATAATTCTAGATGAAAAAATAAATTAACATATTCAAGCCACGAGCTTTGTAGAAAAATATTAAAAAAAAAAAGGAGAAATAATTTAGCATGTAATATCGATTGTAGATAAACGCGATTGTAACAGTCAATCTCGATACTAACATCGGTTATTCGCGCATTAAAAAAAAAACAAAAAAAAAACAAAGCAAAAGACCATTTCTGTTTTGCTCATATTATTCTGAAAAAGTCCAAACTTTCTGATTTACTAACACTTAATTATATTTTTATCTTTCTCTCTTTCAAACAAAAATCTCGAACGCTTGTGGAAACAGCCGGAGCTCGGGTGGGTAAGTAAAACAACGAGAAGGCAAAATTAAAATTTAAGAAAATTACACGTGAATTTGCAAATACTTCTTGATGATTGAGCTCGAGAAAGATGTTAAATGATATTTGCTTGTCTGTTTGTGGGTGTGTGTATGTGTCGATCGATGAACAACCCCGCTCCATCGAGCATGACGAATAATCAGCCGCGTTCAACGAATATATTTAATTAATTCCTGATTCCATACAAGATATTCGAATTTTGTTAAATCGTTCTATGTGTCAATTATTATCGCCAGAAACAATAATTTAGTCATTTTCATCGATCGATTCACAGCCCAAAATTTTTTTTTTACTCACAAGATTATCCCCCAGGGAGAATGATTTTTTTTTTTCACGATATATAAAATTTATAAAATACCACAAAAATATATTTCTCGAGATACGTAATTTTTTGACAATTTTTCATATTTTATATATTTCTCATGGAAATTATTTCCATGGGGGTATGCATACAACTTTTATTAAAATATTTTTCGTTTGTTTTTTTGTTTTTTCTTTCTATTAGGATACGACATGTCGCCGTTTATCAGGCGATACGCCAAATATCTTAACGAGAAGGCAATGTCGTACAGAAGCGTGGCCTTTGATTTCTGCAAAGTCAAACGAGGGTACGTATCTCGTAATTGGTTGCTGATCGTCGCTGGCATCGATTCAATCATTACGATCGTCTTTCCTTTTTGCTCTTCTCTCTCTCTCTCTCTCTCTCTCTCTTTGTCGCTTCACTCGATAGTTGTCGATGGAAGCTCGTGGCCAACACGTGCGTCTTCGTCTCGGTTCTTTGACTCTCGGGCACTAACAAAATAAATAAAAAAAAACAACCGCGAGTCTCCAGCATTGAAACAATCACGTGGAACGATATTTTAATCATTATGGATTTTTCTCCAGGAAGGAAGACGGCACATTGCGCACAATGAATGCCGAGAAACTTCTCAAGACATTGCCCGTACTCCAAGCACAATTGGATTCGCTACTTGAATTTGATTGTACGGCCAACGATCTCACCAATGGCGTTATCAGTATGGCTTTTATGCTTCTATTTCGCGATCTCATAAGGCTCTTTGCTTGCTACAATGACGGGATTATCAATCTCTTAGGTGAGTCTCGTCATCTTCTCGGTTTTTCTTTTTTTTTTTCTTTCTTTTTTAAATTGAAAATTTATATTTTTTTCATGAGAAATCGTTTTTTTTTTGTTCATTATTTTAAAAAGTATCTTTCATTCGACAGAAAAGTACTTTGACATGAATAAAAAACAATGCCGAGACGCCTTGGATCTTTATAAAAAGTTTCTCATACGAATGGATCGCGTTGGAGAATTTCTCAAAGTTGCAGAGGTCAGTTGAAAATTTAATAAATGAGAAATATCCTTGTAACAACCGATATTTGATGATGTTTTTTTTTTCTTTTTTTACAGAACGTCGGTATCGACAAGGGTGATATTCCGGATCTTACCAAGGTTTGTTTTATGCACGAGGAAAATATTATGACAATTGCAATGAACAAAATAAAAATGAAAAATAATCATTTAACAGGCCCCAAGCAGTTTGCTAGATGCATTGGAGCAACATCTCGCATCACTGGAAGGAAAGAAAGGCTCTGCAGCAAACACCCCAACTCAAACAGCAAGGTACATATTCCCAATTACTCGCATAAAGATCCTCGAAATAGAAAAAAAAAACGCTTCTTACGAGTTGAGAGATGAAAGATGAAGAAAAACAGAAATTAAACATTTATTTTTCATTCAATTGTAATCTGGCCATTATTGTTTTGAATCCAAAAATTCACCGATTGTACACCTTTTTGATTCATCGCACCGTCCTCGGTATTGTATTATATAAATATTGAGAATTATATAATTTCTTATATTTTATCAGTTTGTTTCGTTTTTAATATTTTTTCTTTTTATTTACTTTCATTGAGAATTCGCATCTTGTCTCGTCGTCGGTGTATACACTTGTATACGTTTTATTATACATATATATATAGTACTGCATTATTATTTTTCGAGCTACTGTCGCATTTTTTGTTTATGTCGTGTTATTATTATTATTATTTTTAATTTTTTTTTTTTACGTTTTACGATTTATTTGCCGTTCTCAATGAGAGATTCGTAAAACGTTTGTTAATATCTCAGCATACACTAAAACACATACACAACAAGTAGAGCTTTAGCCGATAAAAATATCGACGCAAGTTTGTCTATCATCGCATATACGTATATCACGAGGACATTTTGCCTTCGAGTAGATAATTTTTGTTCATTTTTGTTCATTTTTTTATTTTCTATCTTTCTGTATAATTCATAATGCCAAGTAAATGTTATCCAAGAGTACTTGATAAGTCCTTCGTACAAGCTTTTGCACTCATTTTGTGCATCACGTTGGTAAATAAATTGCCATTAATTATAATGTAACGTAATGCGTAACGTGTACACGCTGAAAAAAAAAAAAAAAAAAAAAAACCATTGCACTTGTGATTCGTTGGTGTGTGTGTGGCAAATTGTTCTACAGTATTCGTAATTCGTTTAGTCGTTGAGGGAGAATATTTCTCCCATCATTTGTAAACAATTGTATATCATAGCTTTTGAGAAAAAAAAAAACAAATATTAGACACGTGAAAGTTTTGCACGATTGGAGTGAAAAAAAAAAATACAGAAAATGAAAAAAAAAACAATCCTATACGATACATACATGGAAAAACACACACACGCGCACGTAAAATAAAAACAAAAAAAAACATATTTGGTGAACGCGTGTGGGCATCCTGTAAATACAATTTTTTGCGCATTGTTGCATCTATACGTACTACACAATTTCTTTGTTTTCTGTTTGTCTTTTCCTTTATTTACAATTATCAACGGTCCTTGTCGTTCCTCCTATCTCTTTCTCTCTCTCTCTCACAAAAACGCACACACACACACACACAAAATCTCTCTCTCTCTCTCTCTCTCTCTCTTTTGTCTGACCACCGCTAACTACGACACTACTTGTCAACGTTCAAATCGGCATCCTCCTTTGAATCCTTATCCACTTTTTTTTTCCATCTCTCGGACGCTCCTCTATCCGCACCGAGAACAAACAAAATACCGCCAACCCTTTGCCCTACCCCCTTCCCTCCCTTCAAACCCCCTATCATTGCCCAAGCAGCAATAGAACGAATGTTAAGTCGGGAGTGTCCGCCCTGTCTTCCACCAGTACGGCGTTTGGAACGGCAGCCAGTAACGCTCGACTCGATCAGACCGGAAATGGACACATTGACGAGGCACTTAGACAACAGGCCCTTGCCGAGGAGGAGGCAGCGATGAATCAGTACAAGGTATTTTTTTTTTAATTTCAACAATTTTTTCAATAATTTCTATGAAATTCTAATTTTATTTGGACGAAATTATTTTTTAACCAAATCATCGATTAAATTGTTATTGTTTTTTTTTTTTTGTTTTGTCGCGATACAGGCAAAGGTACAATCACCCTCGGGTGGTCCAAGCACGAATCCATTCCTGAGCTCACCAACCGGAAGTGGCAACAATCAAACAATTGTGGATTTATTCGGTTCGGCGCCATCAACCGATTCTCAGGTATGAAAAAAAAAAACAAAACAAAAAACAAACAACTTCGATATAATGATACATGTGAAAAATTACGACAAAGAGGAAAAAAAAACGATTAATTTCCATAACATCTGTAGTTAAAGCGACCCCGTCCATACGCACAATTCCCAAATATACGTTTCAGTCTCAGAAAGCTTCGGATGACCTGCTCCAGCTTGCAGGAAATCCATTTGCTGACATGTTTGGTGCACCACAACCGGTCACAGCTCAACCAGCCCAGCAACAGAACAATATGTGGATGACCAACGGTAATGGTAAATGCAACATATTTTTTTTTGGTTTTTTGTTTTTTTTTTAATTCATAATTTTTCGTTTTCTTTTTTTAGTTTGCCTAATGAGAGAGATAAAATCAATGATTTTTTTTCCTCCATATTTACTTAATTACGGCACCTTGATTAGCAAGTAAATTAGTACTTAGCGCTAGACAAATTTCATTTTTTCATTCAAGCACGTTTGTGTTTTTCTGCTTTTTTTTGTTTGTTTTTCTCGTAGGTTTCGCTGCAGGACCACCGGCAAGTAATAACTTTGTTACAGATAACAATTTCTCATCAGTCTTCGGTGGGCAGGAACAGCAGTTGGGTGAGTTTTGTGCTTATCCAATATATTTAAAAAGTAAAAATAAAAAAAATAAAAATCTCACGCTTAAAAAAACCCTTTGGAAGGGAATTTTTTAACATAGGTTTGTTAACGAGCTTTAAATCAGCACGATTATGTACTAATTATAAATCTCACATGGTTCACATTTGTTTCTTTTTCTTTAAATCTTATTTAATATAATTATTGATCAGTTCTACTACTTTTTTATTCACAATTTTCGATACGGTCAATTGTCTTGCACACAAAATACACAAACACACAAAGGGCATATTTATCAGCAAAATATCAGAAATCCCTCTAGGGTTGAGGGTGGGTCGCGAGTTGTGAAAAGTCGAATAAAAAAAAAAAGAAGAAAAAAAAAAAAGGTGGAAACCATAAAAATATATATATTAAAAAAACCGTAAGAAAAAAAAAATGAAAAAACGTAATCTCGCGATCGCGTTTCTCTTTTATTTCCGTGTTTATCGTTGGCTAACCAAAATCACCTTTATTGGTGATTTTTTGCGCAAGCTGCCGCCCCAGGATCGGTTGGATCCATACCTAATCCCTTCATGAACGACTTTTCCGGTCCAAATTCCCAGACCGTAAATCCCACATCGGCGACGTCACTCGGTATGTTCGATAATAACGAGTCTCGTAATAATGCCAGCGGAGGAGACCTGTTCAGTGCTAACGACAATGGCGTCGGACAGGCAGCGGATATCTTTGGGGGCGACTCTGCTATGATCAGAGCTAATAATACGGATGTTATTGACGGAACGGATTTTGTTCACGGTGGTGGTTTAGGATCATCATCGGGCTCAATGTCCGGTGCCTCAGTCGTAATAACTGGCAAGTCCATTGCAACGCCGCCACCAAGACCGCCGCCTCCCGCGCCATCTGGGGCACAACTTAATAATAATAATAATAATAATAATAATAATGCCACAACACCAAGATCAATGTCACCGGCTATTATTGGAGGATCATCACCTGGTGCAAGACAAAATATCGCTACTGCGAATAAAAGTGCATTTGATGATTTGAATGACAGCATTCGAATGGCCTTGGGTGGGTCTCCTTCGCGTCCAGCGCCCGCTGCTTCCGCAAACGTTCAACCACCTCAGCAACAACAACAACAACAACAGCAGCAGCAACAACAGCAACAGCAGCAACAACAACAGATGGCAACTGGAGGAGGATTTGCCATGTTCGACATGCAGGGCGGAGGTGGTGGCGATTTAGCGATGGCGGCGGGCACTGGACAGGTCGTTATGGGTACTGGACCGAATGCAGGATACCCTCAGATTCCTACCCAGACCCAAGTACCCGTGGGATACGGCTCTCCGGCAAAGCAGCCAATGTCAGGTGATGGGAACCAGCTAAATTGAAACCGCTTGTTTTGCATGCATCGTCTCTCTCTCTCTCTCTCTCTCTTTCTTCTTCTTCTTCTTCTTCTTCTTCTACTACTTCTTTTTCTTCCTCTACGTCACTCGTTTGTGCACCGATCATATTATCAAAAATCTCCGTCTCTCCTTATTTGCTCAAACAATTTTTCCCACCCCACAATTTTTCAAATAATTCAACTCATTTACTTGACGACAATCGTACGTACAAAAATCGATAAATTCTTCGCGTTTCATCAAATCCTGTACTTAATTATACAATATTACCCAACTAGCTCACGTGAACACGTTTTATTTACGAAAAAAAAAAGGAAAAAGAAAAGAAAAAATGGAGATTTGAACGTATTTGCTAATTTCTTGTTATTTGATTGTGTTGTATATATATATATATATATATTTATTGTTGAGACTGTTGAAAACGTCTTTTATCGTCGAACAAGGCTAATGTATTAATCAGGTGAAATATCACCGCGCTATTATACATTTCTCGCTAGTATAAATTCATTCAACGCCCAATACTTTATATTAATCTACATGAAATTATTAATTGTGACGATAGATCGTAAGCCGCACTCCTCTCTGTTGATCTCGTATGTCTGTTGGATCGTAGAATACGCGAATCCTGTATAAAATAAATTGATAAAATGTAGCACTGAGATAAAAAAAAAAAGACGAGAAAAGAAATTTTTGCTTCAAACAAATTTATCATGAGTTTACACAATAATATCATCGTCATCACCATCATTCATCCATCCACCATCGACATCGTCATCTCGTAATTCGCATATTCTTGTGGTTATTATAAAAAATATCGATAAACTACTCCTTCCTCGGGGGATTGATGGAACTCTCTTCGGCTTTCTCGGCGCGCGGGGGTAATTGGGCAAAAAAAAAAAAAGAAAAAAAAAACACGGGGCTATCGCTTTTGGCTAATGTAGGTGTTGCTTAGGTTTTGACGATATGGGCTTAGTGCTGATACCCGCAACCACCACTGTGTCTGGAGCTAATAACGTTTCAGCAGCGGGTCAACCGGCGACAACGACAACAACAGCAGCAGGAAGCAAAGTATTGACCGGTGATCTTGACAGCAGTTTGGCCAGTCTAGCGCAAAATCTTACCATCAACAAGAGCGCTCAGCCTCAGGTCAAGTACGGGAATCTCAATGAAATTTAACCAATTGATCAAACCGATCAGCCTTATGAGACAAAAAAATAATGCTAAATATATAAAAAAAAGTACATAAAATATAGAAAAAAAAAAATTAATCTATTTTGAATATATTTTAGCATAAATTTCATTTTTCATGAAGGGTATTTTGTAACTTTTGGACTTTCTACCCATGTCAAGTTTTATCAATCAATTTTTACATACTCGTTTTTAATTGTTGCCAATTGTGATCTTTTCAAGTTTTATATCGTTTTATCGATTATTCACTGAGAAAATATTTCTAAAATTATCACGAGTATTACGCATTAACTCGTTGAAGAAAAAAACAAACAAAAAAAATTTAATGAATATTAATTCAATAATTTTTTTCGCCAGAAGCATGCAGTGGAACTCGCCGAAGAATACAGCAAAAACTGGTGGTCCAGCTGGATGGACGCCTCAACCAATGGCAGCGACAACCGGTGCAGGATATCGTCCTATGGTAAGATCACACGAGAATTAATTAAAAACAAAAGCCTAATATCCCCGAAACTCTTATATCTCTATATTATCTATAAATATCACGAAGCAAGTCTTTTCCTCATGAATATTCGTAAGTACGTAATTTGAGGAACAACATTTTTTTATCCCCTCTAATGCCACATTTTCCTGCTCTGCGCTTTACCATAATGCAGAAACTATATTAAAAAATAAATAAAAAAAAAACCATAGCATATAATCGCAAGCCCAGCACTGTTGTTAGACAATTACACTCTTTTTTTTCCATTTGCTTTTATCGTCACCTATCCGTAACGACCCCCCCCCCCCCCCCCACACACATTGACAATTTTTTCAAAAGTTCAATCACGTGAAAAAGATTTCTACTGCACCGTAAAAAAAATAAAATAAAATTCATCATAAAAATTTCACCAGTTCACGTAGATGAAAATTTTTTAGAGCTGCTGAATTGCAATAATTGGCATATTTAGTTTTTTTTTAGTTTTTTTTTGGTTTTTTTTTTTTTTTTTTTTTGAGTGATGCATGCATGGCATATGGCATGTTGCCGGCTGTTACAGGGTCAAGGAATGACGCAACTCCCTCCAACCACTACTTTGGGCTTCTCCTCTCAAACTGCACCGTTGGTGAGTCTTGATCGTGATCACACCGGATTTAAATAGCGTGCACTCGATCACTTTTTGTCCAATAAAAAATAATTTTTCTTTTTATTTTTTATCCGCTTCAACGATACTCTAAATAATAAATAACAGCATTATCCCAGTAGTGATAAAACATTTTTTAGTATTCATAAATCAACCAAACACGCTCAAAGTCCTCGAGTGTTTTCAATTGAATAAAGTTCAAAAAATAACTACTAACTTAATCATTAAATCATTCTCTTTAATCATTTTCACGAAACATTTGCGTAAATTAGCAATAGGCGGGGCATATATATATATTTATCATATTTGTAGCTTCGAGATGCGACTTTGAGCGAGAATTGTTTAAAAAAAAAAAATTACAATTACAAGGTCGATGAGCTTTTTACTTTTTTTATTTACGAATTTACTCTTCGCATACGAGATTTCTTTGTGTTTTTTTTTCATCAAACTTCTCTTTTGTTAATCTGGTGTTTGTAGGGTATGCAAAATATGCCGATGGGCATGCAGGGTATGCAGGGTATGAGGCCAATGATGGGTGTCATGCCTGGTGATCCTGCAGCGACGTCTGGTGGTATGATTATAACCGGTGCTGGAAATGCCCCAATGATGATGAGTGGCGGAAATCCAATGATGGTTCCCGGTGGCCAAATTCAACAGCAACAGCCACAATCCGCGGTTGGTCCACAGTCCGGTAATGCTGTTCAACTTGATCCCTTTGGTGCTCTGTGAAAGGATCTCTAGGTATCTAAAATGTATTTACTGGAAAAAAACTTAAATCTCAGCCGGTTTCGCGCCAAATGGCGATATATTGACGGAAAAAAAAAAAAAGAAAACATGGAAAAACCAAATTTTTATATCTCACCACGATCTCCAAATCTATTTCTCTCGCTCTAATTCGATAATCGTGTTCATTAACGCTGAATCTCGTAGATGAAATAACACTCCTTGTCTGATAATTGGGTGATTGGTAATGTAGAAAAATTACACAAATTGTTCTTACAAATATTAAAGGAGAAAGAATTATTTTTCACGTTTATTCGTATGATACGATCGTTTTTTTTTGTTTGTTGCTGTTGCAGGAATACAATCGTAACTGAGAGAGGATGGGAAGCATCTAATTTGTAAATACTGTGTAATATGCCTATATACAACTCAAAATGGGCTCTGCTTTCTTTCATCGAGTCCCTCACGAAAATTGACGATTATCCTTCCTCTTACATTGTTTATATATATATATATACGTATATATTTCTTGTCCTGCCTTATTGCCCACTTTCAAGCCATGCCAAACGAGCTCAACGTCGCGACGAAAATTCCAGTCGCTTTTGTGGGTTCGTTTCATGGCAATCGGAGTCTCTTTTAGGTTTTCGCCTAGTTGTGTATAAAAAAACAAAAACAAACAAAATAATAACTTGTAATAAAATGGCCCATAGTGCTTAGAGTACAGAGAGTTCGGGCGATTTAAAGGGTGCGATGAGTTACGAACAAAGAGAGAGAGAGAAAAAAGGAGTTATATTATATACATAAACTATATGTAGTTGTAGTTAGATGAGATTGTGGGATGTGCTCCTCGGAAAAAAAAACGTTACCCTGGTCCAGAGAGTCGCGTGTTACGTTTTTTGGTGACCAAGTAAGAGAATGAAAAGAGGGAAAGAAAAGATGAAGAAAAAAAAACTTATAACGCTTGCCAAAGATATATAATATTCGAGATATCCTATAGTGCGACGTAAATTCGCCTCATTGTATTCGCAGGATAGTTCGATTTTTGTTTTTTCAATGTGGCCGAAAAAGTCCAGTAAAATTTCATGGAGATTTTTTTTTTGTTCCGAGAGAAGAAAGAAGAAATTCACAATCGCCAAAATATCATAATTTAAACAAAAAAAAAACGTAATTGCTTCGATTGCCAGTGGATGCTGAGGAGTGCATGACGATTCGAGTAGCAAAGAATGAAGAAAATAAATGAGAGGTAGAGAAAAAAATACACACACACACTCCATATCATGCGTCTTATACAGTCGCATTATCCATGTTGTACATTATTTTTTCAATTCATTTGTCTCTTTTTCCTCGATAAGCACTCGCTGAGAAAAAAAAAATAACGAGGGCAAAAATGAGCGTTGGAGAAGCAGCGACAACACTTTGTTGAAGTATTATACATTAAAATAGATATATATATATATATATCACGGAACGAAATATTATACGCATTATACATGTGTATATAAGATATATAGATATGTACAAGAAATCGTCTACGAATAATGCAATTATTAAAACGATAAATATACAAATGTGTAGACGGGAGAGCGAGAGAGGGAGAAAAAGGAGCGCGCGCGACCGAGACAGAGAGGGAGAGAGAAATAATTAATTGATAGTCCCAATGTCATTAATGTTCTTTCATTATATACCGTTCCGACATATATATATATAGTATATATTAGTTAGTACGTTAATTATTCATGTTATAGGAGAAAGAAAAAAAACGAAGAAGGATAAAATTAAGACTACGATACTCATAATTATAAATAATAATGTAAAATCTATGATTGTCATTATGGTTACCGCGATATGATATGAGAAGTTCTAAAATGTGTGGCTTCGTTGCTCCGAGTACGCAGTTACGATGACTTATTGAAACTTTCTCTCTTGGGAGACGAAAAAAAAAAAAACAAAAAATCAAGGAGGAATTAAAAAAACAACATAAAATCATATATTTTATACGAGGTGCGATGATCGTGGAAAAATTTGACGTTAAAGTTTTCATCGTGCCTGATCAATTGGCAAAATAATTAAAGATGTGTATAATCTCGTTAAAGTCGCTTCGAAAATTTTATCCACGCGTGTTATATATTTGCATGTATTGTAACTTTTTTTTTTCTTTCGAGTTAAATGCGCAGCCGATCAATTAGTAGATATAGCTGCGTGCTGCAAGAGCAAATGCGCCAGGAGGATTTTTTTTTCTTTACAGAAAAATCAGACTAAATGAACGAGAGAATGAAAACAATTTTTTTTTTGTTCAAGTAAGAAGCGTGCAGTGCTAGTCTACCCAATCTTTGATATACATTTCGTGGGAAGGCAGTTTTTTTTTTTTTATAATCAACACAAATTACGTAACGAGCGAAGACAAATTAAGAACATCAGGCCGCTTCACGATACCCGCGTTTCTTACATTCTTATTTGTATTATTATCAACCGTTAATATTAATTTCATACTGTAATCTCGTTGTTCGGCTGATCGAACACAATTACGATTCCTGCACACGGAGAGAAGCATTTTTTTTTTCTCATACAATCGAAGCAGGGAAGCAGGTTCAAATGAAGAAACGATCATGATCGAACAATCAGCCGAACGAATGTAATTTAAAAAAAAAAAAACAAGAACAAAACAATTTGAAATTAAATTGTAAAATATGTATTACAAACGGGCCGATGTGTAATGGCATTTAGAAATTTCGTAAAGTTACGAATAATTGTATTATACTTATACAATATATATATATATTTTGTTTGCTTTCTGAGGTTGCTCGATGTGACTGTGACAAAGTGAGATAATTATGATTAGCGCGGCGTTAATATAAAAAAAAAAAAATCATGGAAGGCACATCCGTACAGGGAACAGAAAAATTGAAATATTAAAAAAAATGAAAGAAAAAAAAAACATCTCCGGTAGGTTTTAGTCTAGTTGTGGCGAACGTTCGACCTGCGCATGAGAATTTACAGAAACATCTTGGTAGAATTGTAATCTTTGAATGATGTTAAGCTTGTAAAATGATGAGATTGAATGGAAAACGTGAGATTTAAGTTGAAAGAAGAAAGTCAATGTGAAAGATTCCTTGGCTATGGTTTATCGCGCACAATGATAATGAAGAATTATAAATCAAGGCACGTTAACTTAGACGAGGTCAGTTCATCATAGCCGGTTCTCGGATATGTTCTTTCAATATTGAGATGAGGTTCTCCCGAAAAGTCCCACAATTACCCATTGTCCATAATTTACCTCGTTCCATTTCCCAAAGAGGAGGAGGGACGTGAAGAAAAAACAAAACCGAAGAAGAAGAGGAAGAAGAAGATTAATGAGAAATCCAAACCTACTGGTCATTAAGTGTAACAGGACAATATTACGTGTATAATCCGTATATATTCTATCAGAGAACCTTAACTAATCTAATAAGAAAGCTGTACTCCTTCTTAGGCTAGAGATGTATAAGTTATTTCATTATAAAGAGAATGAGAAAAAATAAGAGCAAATTTGGAAAAAAAAAAAAGCATGACATAAAATATGAATGTAACAGTCTTATGGCTATAAATTGTTTGACGATGGAAAATAATGTCGTCGAGAGGTGAAAATATATAATATTATACTGTACAGATATACATGCATACATACATATATATATATATATATATATATATATATATACATATATATATTCTAATTCACCGAAATCGTTTCAATCACGCTAAAACGAGATAGGATTAAAAAAAATGGATTTTAGCTAGCCAGCAGCATTATCCCCGATTCATAAGTGAAACGTTAATAAAATGAAGTGAAAAAAAAAATCCAAAATGATATACGGAGAGGATTTGTTGCAGCTTTTCTGTTGACCAAATCCATTATGCTACTATTTGCCCATTTAAACGAGAATACTCGGTCGTTATTTAGTTTTTATGTGTCTCGCGTTTATTTCTCACGCTTATTACACTATACGTAAAACGTTCCAACATCATTTTACACGCTATTCTTCGCTATTTCTATACATATATATAGAAGATAGTTCGAAATCGGCGAGCTGCGAAAATTGTTGGAGAGTAATAAATCAGAAATGGGCTTGGGAAATGTTTTTGAGAGGCGTCAAGGGTCCCATTATTCTTATGTTACGCGTAATTATCGCTGAATGGGCGTCATGTGGCATTATACTCGTGGTAAATCTTTTGTTTTTTTTTTTTTTTTTTTTTGATGGTGTTACAACGAGAGAAAGAAACACACAAGCAAGATACCGTGAGAATGTTAAAATGATTTAATATTTAATGGGGAAAAAGAGAGGGAGAAAATATTTGTAAATTGTAGCGATTAGTAGCGTAATCGTCGAGATCCTCACGGTCAGTCAATAATATACGTAATGATTCGAGTGAATAGTTGAAACCGCAGATTTAATTGACAAACGTGGAACAGATATATAACAATAATAATAATAAATAATATTATGTACCAACAGCTGATCGTTAAGTTTTATCTGTGTTTTCGCTGTAGATGTCCTCACACCATTGGCTTTTTTTTTCGCAATTATTTGTAAGTATATTATACACATACTATATATATATATATTATAAAATAATGAATAAGATAAGAAATGTAGTAGATGTAAAATAAATCATCGAGGAGAGGAACGTTATATAATTTCAAAAGCCTAAATGATAAATGAATTTGTAGAATTCTGTATAGTAACTACAGAATGGTAAGTGCAGTAACTACAAGAGAATTACAGTCACGTTTTTTTTTTCATCCACAGGAGAACAACAGTTGTTCTCCTGTAGAGGATGAAAAAAAAAAACGTGACTGTCCAGCAGTGACAGAATGATTTAACACAGTATAGTGCACTTTGGAACAATTATTTTCTATGAAAAAAAAAACGAAGGAGGGGAAAAAAAGTATTAGCGATTTTATCTCTATGACAAAGTATTGTATTGTAATTGTAGACTGATCGATGCCGTTCATCAATAGACGATTTATTAAAAATCAATCAATCGTCGGCAGAATTTATATGACCGATCATTTTTATATTGATCTATAAGTATCGATATTTCAATCGACTATCGCAGGGAAAAGATCGTTTATCGTTTATATCTCTCTCTCTTTCGGCTCGGTCGGACAAAGAAACAAAAAGCTCTTCATGGAAAAATCTCTGAGAGATTCGTCGTTCGCACGCACATGTCGATTAACTTCTCTTGGAACGATCGCGATCGTCGAAAACGTTTAGAGAGAGGCAATTAAAAAAAAAAAAAAAGAAAAAAAAATTGAGAAGAAAGAGGGGTCAAAGGTTGTGTTACCCTCTGCGCCCACATCTCGATCGTACGTTGCCTCCTGGCAAGATTGCTTCTTCGTTGCATACAATACTCAATCGTGTGCAAATCGTATATCTATATACATATCTATTATTACTATATGGGTCATTTCATCTCAAATTGACCAATTTTTCAGTATTCTTCTCTCGGATTTCATTAATTATTTTTTATATTGCAAACACTATTGAGTTGATATGTTCAATTTTAAAAAGATTTTTTTATGCCCTCGCGATCGAGAGTTTTAAATTTTCAGAATTTTCATTTCAACTTTAATTCGTATCATATTTTCAAGTGGATCCACTAGAAAAAAAAAAATGATTATTATCCAGTTACAATATTTTTTTTTCGACATTAAATTTGAAAAATTGATCAATTGATTTTATAATAAATTGCAATTCTCGAATGTGATGTACGAAAAAATAGAGCAAAAAAAATAACTACACTCTGAACACGAGTGGAAATAATGTCAAAAATTATGGACCAAATTCGAAGAGGATCAAAATCAAATGTTCGTCGAGTTTAGATCGAATTGCCTATATATATATATATATATATATATAATATAATAGAGACGAGATGAAACACTTTCTCGCTGCTGTCATACTCGTAAATTCTTCGAGAGATTCGACGGCGTCTCGCGATGAACATCGGAAATTTCTATTGTTACCGGTACGAAGAGATTTTTACTAGTAAAAAAAAAAAAAAAAAAACGAGAAGAGAATCTCACCGAAGAGGTGGCGAGTCTGCGAAGACCCGGGGGCAAGCAAAAAAGAGGACGGTGACTTCGGAGGAGCTGCGAGTGATAAACAGACGAGAAAGGTCACATTTGTCGACTCTTTTAAATTCGTACAAGACTGAAGAATTTCACGTATTCATTTTAACCATTTCCGTACAAACATATGAGTCTTGTCTGTCCGGTCGATTCAATTTATCTCCTCAATTATTCATTATTCTTCATTAATTAAATGATACTAACCGTAATTTTTTTTTTCAAAATGAAGTAAAAACATTTATTCTACTCAAACTACTTCTACTTTACTTCTACTTCTACTTCTATTTTATTCTACGCATTTATTCTATTCAAAATTCAAAGTACATTCACAAATTTTTAGGGTTCATTTGTCTCTTTTTCCTCGATAAGCACTCGCTGAGAAAAAAAAAATAACGAGGGCAAAAATGAGCGTTGGAGAAGCAGCGACAACACTTTGTTGAAGTATTATACATTAAAATATATAGATATATATATATATATATAAAACAATTATGATATTTCAATTTATCTCCTCAATTATTCATTATTCTTCATTAATTAAATGATACTAACCGTAATTTTTTTTTCACAATGAAGTAAAAACATTTATTCTACTCAAACTACTTCTACTTTACTTTACTACTACCCAGTTTTTTTACTACTCTACTTCTACTCCTATTTTATTCTACGCATTTATTCTATTCAAAATTCAAAGTACATCCACAAATTTTTAGGGTTCATTTGTCTCTTTTTCCTCGATAAGCACTCGCTGAGAAAAAAAAAATAACGAGGGCAAAAATGAGCGTTGGAGAAGCAGCGACAACACTTTGTTACATTAAAATATATATATACATTAAATATATATATATATATATATATATATATATATATATATATATATAAATATATAAAGCAATTATTCATTATTCTTCATTAATTAAATGATACTAACCGTAATTTTTTTTTCAAAATGAAGTAAAAACATTTATTCTACTCAAACTACTTATACTTTACTTTACTACTACCCAGTTTTTTTACTACTCTGCTCCTACTTCTACTTTATTCTACGCATTTATTCTATTCAAAATTCAAAGTACATTGACAAATTTTTAAGGATTTTTAGGATAATTTTGAATAGGGTAAAAATGTGCCAAACTCGAAAAATTCATGTTTGGATGGATGAGGGACAGTTTTTCACACATGGTATGGAAAGAGTTAAATTCAGTAATTAAAATATTTCTTCATCCTCGCACGTGAATAACATATAAAAAAAAAAAAAAATCCTTTTTCTTTCCAAAGTGATATCTGCTACTGTAATAAAAATATAATCGTATAGAGGAAGAAATACTTTTGTTGCCAAGCTCTGAACTGCTGCTGTTCTGCTGTTGAATTTTTCATCATTAATCGCATTTCTTGGCGAACAAACAGAGTTCCATTTCGTGCTTTCTGTGTGTATGATCGGCGTCCTCGAGTGCGTTACATACTTTCTCAAATCTAAGATCTGTTGAGTTTCATTGACCTCTCAACTGAACACACCGGTGTACCAACACCGACAAAAAATAAAGAAATCAAATGAAAAGAGGAGAAAGAAAAAAAAATGAAATAAAAAAGAAAGGAGACGAGATTTATATATATATATATATATTGATTGTTGACTTTGCGTGTCTCGCAGGCCATGTCAAAAAGCAACAAACGTGATGGTCAATTCGGTGATCTCTCCTGACTGTTATTTCATAAATATTCCATTTTACAGAATGTCAAGTACCTCGATGACGAGCTAAAATGTTTTTCATTCGAGTCATTAAGCTGTCTAAATTCTCTTCATGGGCATAAATTTTTTTTTTTTTTAAACTACATTTATGGATGACAATTTTTTTCAAGGTGCACGTTTATGAGTTAAGATACGAGCATCGATTTATTAATAACAATGAGACACACTGGTACAGCTTATATATTAAGTCTATGCAAGCAGAGAGCTGAGAAATCTTCGTGGAGAACGATAGATCGAGTTGGTGGGGATGCGCATAGATGCTACTAACAAAAGTTTCCAGGTGAAAGCATCTCGACCTATGACCTGACGTCGAGACCGCAACGGTTTTGTGCTCACCCTACCGTTCTTATGTCGCTGGATTTACTTCTCTCTCTCTCTCTCTCTCTTCTTCTATCTCGAGTCGTTGATGTACCTCCAGACCTCAGCAAGACTGGCTTGTAGCCTCGAGCTCGTGACTACTATCCTATGTAGTATATATATATATATATATATATATATATATATATACATGTATATATGTATATATGTATATATGTATATATGTATATATGTATATATGTACATATGTACATATGTATATATATATATATATATATATATATATATATCTGTGTGTGTACAACACTGAGAGGAAGATCCCAGGATTTATACCAGGCTCACTTCGATCTCTTTTCTCCTCGATGTAGCTTCATGGGCATAATTTATATGGAAAATATATCAAGTAGAAAAGTGGCAAAAAATAATCCATTTGATATTTTATACATATGATTTTTTTTTTCTCGTAAAATTTCATGTGTTTCAAAATATATCTCTTTTTTCGTATATAATAAGGAAAAAAAAATGTTGCATAATTAAAAAAAAAATTATTTTTTACTCATATTTTATTTTACAAATGAATTAATGAATTATATTTTATTCACCGGGCAATATGGGAATTAAATGTTTTTCTTTTATTCATTAGCTTTGTCTTGGCGGTCTCGGGTCTTAAGAATTTTTTCATCGTAGAAAAAAAAAATGTTTGTTGAACAGCTGCCGGCGAAAATAAACGTCAAGTAGCCTAACTCGAGTGTCACGCGAGCTAATAATTCCCGTTACCAGAGAGAGAGAGAGAGAGAGAGAGAGAGAGAGAGAGAGAGCCCCTTTTAAAACTTAAAATCGAGGGGAAGAGGCGAGAAAGTAATTGCTCACGCTTACGCGATATATAAAGTATGGCATCCCGGACGTCCTCTCACGTCCTCCAGGTGTTACATGACCTCGTACATACATGAAAGTATCCCGGTAGCGTTATTCGTGGGAGTAGCGTGTGCGATTCGGTCGCCTCGTCGTTTAATTACTCTCTCTCCACTCTCTCTCTCTCTCTCTCTCGCTCTCTCTCCTCTCTCCTCTCTCTCCTCTCTCCTCTCTCTCTCTCGCTCTCTCTCCTCTCTCCTCTCGCTCTCTCTATTTCTCTCCTCTCTCCTCTCGCTCTCTCTATTTCTCTCCTCTCTCCTCTCGCTCTCTCTATCTCTCTCCTCTCTCCTCTCGCTCTCTCTATTTCTCACCTCTCTCCTCTCGCTCTCTCTATCTCTCTCTCCTCTCTCCTCTCGCTCTCTCTATCTCTCGCTCTCTCTCTCCTCTCTCTCTCTCCTCTCTCTATCTCTCTCCTCTCTCTCTCCTCTCTATCTCTCCTCTCTCTCTCTCCTCTCTCTCTCCTCTCTCTGTCCCCGCTCTCTCTCCTCTCTCTCTCCTCTCTCTATCTCCTCTGTCTCTCCTCTCTGTCTCTCCTCTCTGTCTCTCCTCTCTGTCTCTCCTCTCTGTCTCTCCTCTCTCTCTCCTCTCCCTCTCCTCTCTCTGTCCCCGCTCTCTCTCTTCTCTCTCTCCTCTCTCTGTCCCCGCTCTCTCTCCTCTCTATCTCCTCTGTCTCTCCTCTCTCTCTCCTCTTTGTCATCTCTTTGTCACCTCTCAGTCGCCGCTCTCTCTCTCTCTCTCTCTCTCTCCTTCTCTCTATGCAACTGTATTATACCTATAGACTACTTCATATCGACTGTTATTTCATCTATTTTTTTCGGTCTCTCTCTCTCTCTCTCTCTCTTTCTCTCAGAGAAACATTCTTTGCGTTCTGTTCGCGCCCGCGAACCTCACGCTTTTTTTTCCCACTCTCCTCTCTATCCGGTTGATTATTAAAATGCCGGAAGGATATTTTTCTCTCTGGTGTACACTGTTGGTTCTGTCATACCCTCTGTTACTGCGCTTGTTACGTGATTTTTCAATGGGAAAAACACCATTGTTTTCTTCTTTTTTTTTTTTTTTTTAAAGATTCATACAAACGATTGTCGTATTGCTTACGACTCATAAATGAAATGACTAAGAAGATCCAAACGTTCTCAATTTCTTTTTTTTTACATCGTTAATTCGTTCGATTCTTTTTATTTTTTTGTTTTAATTCAACAAACTTGTCATTATTTATCCTGGAATAACATTTAAATGTTTATTAATTAATTAATGGCAACGAGTGAAGTGCCAGCGTTCGTATATTCAATTGTCGAACGACGAGAGTGCTCAGTGAGCGCTTTTCCCGAGACCCTAATTATCTCGTAGCCTCCATTTCTCACGTTACTCAAGCTATTATGATTTTCACTCGGTATCACATCACACACACACACACACACACACGTATACAATAGCTAACCATAATTCTATTTCATTCTGTTCACTTCGAAATTTAATTTCAATGAAAAGAAATTAGTTCAAAGAGCCTGCCCATACGATTACTATATGATAATATTATATCGTCATTATCGAGCGTACATGAGTAAATGAAATTAAAAAAAAAATTTCACTTTGAATATTACATTGTTATTTATAGCTCATACCGGAAGTGTATATAGAATTACTCTCGAATCGGGAAGTGATATCAGCGATTTCGCCGAGTGTGTGTCGCGCGATCGTCCCGAGACAGGCGACATAAAATATCGCGAGACAGCCAGAGACAACTCGTGAGAGTTGAACATTTTTTTTTTTTTCATTAATTTTTTTTCCATGTGTACATCTCATCCATTACAGAGCTCATACGCTCTCCCTCGAGAAATCACGATGACAAATCTCTCCATGTATTTGTTAGTATGAAAAAATACTCGTTTCTCGATTGATTTTTTATTTTACCGTAATTATTCAAGACCGGAAGGAGAGAATGAAGCCGATTAAATTCTCAATTAATATATTTTCTTATCTTTTTAATATTTTTTTTTTGTCAAATTTGATTGATTTTTTTTTTTTTTTTCATTCATTAGATAATTAAAAGTACGATGAACCTTTGTAATAAATAAATTATGATATGTGAAATTGACTTTTTTTTCGATATATAACTTTGTCCTATTATTATATTAATTATATTTCGGGTAATCTTGTTGACAACTCGTGAGAGTTGAACATTTTTTTTTTTTCATTAATTTTTTTTCCATGTGTACATCTCATCCATTACAGAGCTCATACGCTCTCCCTCGAGAAATCACGATGACAAATCTCTCCATGTATTTATTAGTATGAAAAAATACTCGTTTCTCGATTGATTTTTTATTTTACCGTAATTATTCAAGACCGGAAGGAGAGAATGAAGCCGATTAAATTCTCAATTAATATATTTTCTTATTTTTTTAATATTTTTTTTTTGTCCAATTTACGATTATAAATGTAAATCAATTTTATTAAATTGATCCTATATCGACGTGATAAAATCGCTCTCGGTGAACTCATAAATTTCAACCGGCTCCTCATAATATATAATATATAAAAAGATTGATTTTTTTTTTTTTTTTCATTCATTGGATAATTAAAAGTACGATGAACCTTTGTAATAAATAAATTATGATATGTGAAATTGACTTTTTTTTCCATATATATCTTTGTCCTATTAATTATATTTCGGGTAATCTTGTAGAGGGGCCTAATAAAGCACCGAGCGTGTTTAACGAGGCTCGCTCGTACGTTACGGATATTAAACGACTCGCGTATATCTAAAAGGCCTCTCGCGTTAATCTGTCTCGGTCTTGCACGCAACGCCGAGAACTGAACACACCCGGTGCGTTTAAGTGCCTTTGCTACGAAGAGAGCATCAGCTTGCAGCGAAAAGTTCTTCTCCTTCTTCTTATTCTCATGACAAACGCTATATATATATAAATAAATATATATATATATATATTTATAAAAATATTGTTTGTAATATTATATTATAATATAAAATATTTATAATATATATATTGGCCAACAATTCGTCTATTTTCGTTATAGATAACAGAAATACACGCGTGAAAATAGTCGTACTTGGTTGGCACGAGACTATGAAAAAATATTCCATAATATTTATTCCATTTGACGATTATAAAATGAATTATTTTATTCAATTATTTTGGTTAAATAATTTTTAATGAATAATGGTAAAATGGTAAGTTAAATGAATGATTGATTTAAAAGAAAGTTTGTGTCATTTTAGCCATTGAGCTCGAAGCCTTTGGAACGTTATTTTGTTTCTTGGGTTTTTACCTCCGTAATATTAGGTAAAGGCATAAAACGAAATTGCCAAGATCGGATAATAGGATTACAAGGAGGAAACAGCCTGTCTCGGGGGCGGGCGTGTCGTGGTCTCTCAGTCTATTGCCAAGCTTTCGTCTTTCCCATCATTTGTCTGTATATATATATATATATATATATATATATATATAGACAAATGATGGGAAATATATATATATATATATATATTATAGACAGAGGATAAGGTGAAAGCACCATCGTGGACCGCAAAGACCGCGAGGGCGTCTTCGAGGGGTGACAGAGGGATCACGAGAATTCTCCTCCATTCGCGTATTAGCTCTCTCGTGTTTCATCTTCTTTCGACAAATTACCGAGTATCGCGCGCTCCATGGAATTCGTTATAGTTGCGCGACGATGGAAGCACTCAGAGAGCATCAAACTCTTTATGGACTCAAAGTATATAATATACGATAAGTATATATAGCTACCTGGGAATTAATATTGAGTCATCAAAAGGAAAAAGAGAACGAACGGGGGATTATAAGAGCTCGAAATAATCAGTGATGAAATATATAATTTGCATGAAAGTGCGCGATGATGCTATCACAAAACGTAATAATGACTCTTAATACCACTTTTTGTGGGATAAGAGGCAGGGAGAATGGGAACGATATATATGTTTTTTTTTTGGAAAACGAAAGATCTTCCAGTTTTTTAAAATGATGTGATGAAACTTTTCATAGTCTCAGAGAAGGCAAATTCGGTGAATTAATATAATGGGTTACCAATAAAGAGAATTAAAGAGAGAGAATTAAAGAGAGAGAATTAAAGAGAGAGAATTAAAGAGAGAGAATTAAAGAGAGAGAATTAAAGAGTGAGAATTAAAGAGAGAGAATTAAAGAGGGAGAGAGAAAGGGGGTAGCAGCTCGAAATAATCAGTGACGAAATATTTAATTTGCATAAAAGTGTGCGGTGATGATTTCGAAAAATGTAGCAATGACTCTTAATACCACTTTTCGTGGGATAAGAGGAAGGGAGAATGGGAACGATATATATATATTTTTTTGGAAAACGACTTTTCATAGTCTCAGAGTAGGCAAATTCGGTGAATTAATATAATGGGTTACCAATAAAGAGAATTAATGAGAGAGAGAGAGAGAGGAAGGGGGTGGCAGCTCGAAATAATCAATGACGAAATATATAATTTGCATAAAAGTGTGCGATGATGCTATCAAAAAATGTAATAATGACTTTTAATACACTTTTCGTTGGGGTAAAATGAAGGGAGAGAGTAGGGGTGGTATTATTATTATTATTTTTTTAAACACGAAAAATCTTTCTATTTTTCAAATGATGAAACTTTTCATAGTCTCAGAGTGTGCAAAACCTGTAAATTAATATGATGGGCAGCCAAAAAGGATAATGAGAGGGGGCGGCGGGGGAGAGGGGTAGATGTTGAAAATAATCATTGAGAAAATTTTGCAATTTGCACAAAAGTGGAAAATGTTGAAATTATTCATTAATAATTAATTATTAATGCCTCTTGTTAAATATTTCGTGGGATAAGAGGGAGTAAGGGGAGCAGGGTCAAAAATTTCTTTTTGAAAGACGAAAAATCTTATTTTTTTTTTAATTAAAAGAAAGGAAGGAAAGAGTGAAAAAAAAAACGAAAGTTTCACCAAGGCGCGAACGAGGGAGGTGAAAAAGATTGTATCTCGTGGGTACAGACGATATATGCGTAGTATTGTTTGGGTTACCGAGTGGTTTGCGCGACATGCAGCGAGCGTTTGGTGAGAAAGGAACGCCGCACGTCCCGAACTTACGCCCGGATAAAATTCATTTCAAGTTTTTACGTATAAAATTTGTCCACTTGACGCTCGTTTTTCGTTTATAAATTTTTCTTCTCATTGTACATTTAATTATTCGCCAGTAAATTATCTCGAGACACTTTACACCCTCGCATTATCGTATAATGATATATATATATATATATATATATATATATATATATATATATATATATATATACATACATATAAATAATAAATACGAACAAAAATCTGCTTCTTTTTAGTATTTATTTATTATTACGATAATGCGAGAAGATTGGAGCAATTTTCAGACACCCCGGAGATACGAAAAAAAAAAACCACAGCCAGTTTAGCTGCGAAGATGAAGAGTGAACGCTCTCTTCTTCCATGTCCCTCTACTTCGATTACGTTATACAGGCAAGGGGGAGGCTCGAGCTAGAGTTTTGCAGCGTTGAGCTCTGACGAAATATATTGTGGCTCGATGAATTATTCTCTATCAGAAGATTTTTCTATTAGCTCTAAACGTCTTTTGTATATATGCCAATTGCTAAAATTGCCAATTTCATAAAGTACTTTATCTCGTTTACGACAATTTTTTTTTTTCTACCCATAAAAGCGAAAAAAATATAAATTTATTTTGTATTTATTGTTTTATTATTAAAAAAAAAAAAAAAACAAAAACAATCTTCGTGTAAAATTAAACTACATTTTGCCAAATTTGTGACGAAATTTGGCGTAGTTGAAGAAAAAGTTTGAGAGGAAGATTGCCAGGCTGGCGTTACGCCACATGAGGTCGTAATGTGCGTTACCATCTATCTATTGTTCCGAAGTATATATGCATAAACTGCTCGCACATCGACATCACGATGGGGAAGAGACTGTAGCATAATTGCCTATACATATATACACACACACATATATATATATATATATATATATAGGCAATGATGGACTTCCATCAAACGCAATTCTGGCAGAAATATATTTCGTTACGTTCTTGACCCAAAAAACAAAGAGCAAGCGAGAGACAGAGAGAGAGAGAGAGAGAAAGATTCGACGTAGACTACGGAAAGATGTCAGAGATCGGTGCTCTCTCTTGATTCCTCTTATATATTTATGAACTCGTCGAGTATTATAGACGCACTTGTTACAGAGGCGAACAGAGTCGCTGCTCTCCCCTTGTTTGCGATAAAAATCTACATAACACGAGAAAAAAAAATAATACCACTGCTGGTAGTAAAAAAAAAAAAAAAAAAAAAACCCGCAAAATGCATCTATATATATGCATTTTGCAATGTCATTGAAGGATAAGTATCTTATTCGCAGAGAATTTTGCAAAATCCTGCATGGCAACGAAATGCGAGATGCATCGAAGACAAAAAGGAACGAAAAATTTATAATTGAGCCAGTCTCGAAGAGTCATTAATTATATTTCGAGCCTTGTAATTATATAACGAATTAACGACGAGAGGAGAACGAGCAGAAGAAGAAGAAGAAGAAGAAGAAGAAGAAGAAGAAGAAGAAGAAGAAGAAGAAGAAGAAGCAGATGAAGAAGAAGAAGAAGAAGAAGAAGCAAAAGAAGCAGAAGAAGAAGAAGAAGAAGAAGAAGAAGAAGAGGAAGAAGAAGAAGAAGAAGCAGAAGAAGAAGAAGAAGAAGAAGAAGAAGAAGAAGAAGAAGAAGAAGAAGAAGAAGAAGAAGAAGAAGAAGAAGAAGAAGAAGAAGAGGAAGAAGAAGCAGATGAAGAAGAAGAAGAAGAAGCAGATGAAGAAGAAGAAGAAGCAGATGATGATATAACGACGAGAGCAGAGATGATTTTGTAGCCCTTCGACACGAAATTATTGATGAGACCGGGATGAACTTTGCCGAGGGTGCAATCAATGACGAGACTATAATCTGACTTTCCCTCTCTCTCTCTCTCTCTCGCTTTTCTTCGTCTTGCTATGGGCAGGATAGACGATGAGGACGTGTAGCAATTTCATATTATGAGGGGAACGATGAGAGGCACGTGAGAGGAACCGTGACGAAAATTTCACGGAGGTTCAATTGACATTTTGCTGATGAAACAGAACGATTGAGCGAAGTGCTGAATCCTGTGGATTTACTCGTTAACTCTGTTATATCCGGCAAATTTATCCCCTTCCCCTCGTAGATGAGGAAAGAGGATGGGGTAAGTTTCCTTCATATCGAACGCAGCAATCACGATTTAATTTCACGGATTAATCAACGATATTATGAATAATAATAATAACAATAATAATAATAGTAATATTTTCAAAACGTACAGGGGGGAAAATACAGATTTTTGTGCGAAAAAAAAACATGGACACGGTTCTCAAGATATTTGTGCAATTTTTCTTCGATCGAGTTTGAAGATCTTTTGACATTTCTTATTCGTTGCTTGATTTTTTTTTTTTTTTTTTTTTTTTTTTTTTCCAGGCTTACGGACATTTTTGCTTCTTCGCTGCTCGTGCGTATCGGCATTTCTCCTGATCGCACATCCGTCGCCAATTACGGCCCGCTATTTTAGCGACCTTAGTAACCGGACAATCGGGCATTTTTTTTAATACTTTCAGATAATAAAGTATAAAACCATTTTTGCGTCTGCGTCTTCGAGATCGACAACCGCCCCTTCTTCGACTCGCCATTATATTTTTCTACTCTTCTATTTAGTTTTCTGTCGAATTAATCGGCAAATGGAATTAAGGAAAATCATTCTTTGATTAAAATAAAAAAATAAAAAAATAAAAATTTAAGTAATGGCTGAAATTCTTACGTATTTTTTTGCCTCCTTCCTGTCTCACGTTGAACGGCCAAGTTCCTTGTCCCTTTTCATTGGCTCGTGCGGTTTTTTGTCTTCATTATTTTTTACATTAATATGTGCGATGGATTTGCGCGAGAAAATAACTGGCAATTTTGTACTTAATTTTTTTTTTAATTTTTTTTTTAATCAACGGAGAAGGACAGGAAATTTTGTTTTCATAAAGTTGTGAGCATCTCGCCTACTCGATTCACATTTCGAGGATGAACGAGCGTGAAATAAGTCACAAATTGCGTTTTTCATTTTTACGCGTAATTTTCCATGCCCAGAATATTTATTATCGATGAGAAAATTTGAAATTTTTTAACAATTTATAAATATAAATTTTTTCAACAATTTATAAATAGAAATTTTTTCAACAATTTAAAAATAGAAAAATAAATATTTATTGAATAAATAAAAATTAGCTGAAAATTTATTCATCAATATTTTTCCTCTCCTGAGTGTCTCAATTTGAGGCTTCTCTCCTGCCTGTGCGAGCATCGCCAGACGTTATTTCACAATTTACACAGTGAAATAAGACGCTCTCCGAATTACCTGGTAATTGTCCGGTGTTGGGATGGGCGTCTTGGCGCCATTTGGGGCGTTTTAACTGTCGGTACTTTTGTGGATTATCGCACCACAGAATTAGACACGGGGAAAAGTGACGAAAATTTCCGGCTCTATCATCGTATAATTTTCTCTCATATATTAATTGCTCAGCATCTTTTAAACTTTCATCGGAATTTTATCTCGAGGAATTTTTTATTTGAATTTAAAAAAATTTCAATGGGTGTCCGAAATAAATAAAAAAAATTAACATATGAAAATTTTATATTTTTTTATATTACATACTCATTAGAATATTGTGAAATATATTCCACGTACATTTTTCCATTAACATTTTATGTATCTTAAATTTTGTTTTTTTTTTTTTCATCAGACCTGTGACTTGAATCGATGAAAAAATTATTTGTACCTAAAAACTTTCATTTTTTTTTTCTCAATCATCACTCAAGATACAGAGTGGACGTTTACTGTCACGCCCAGCCAAACCACACCCATATTTTCAACGAATTTTAGCGTAATTGCGAGAGGTCACAAAATCCAAAAAAGGTCAGGCAGAAAGTTCGTCCGAAGTTTCGGGAGAAAAGTTCGTCCCGTTAGTTGAGAATAAAAGTTTCTCGGCCGGTGCACCAGAGTCAAAGCGTACGGTGTGTATAATTAATGCAATTGGAAAAACAGAAAAAGAGCTTTTGGAGAATCGAACAAAGAAACTCGAAATGCCTCGAGCATTTCGTAAAACTCTTTTCATTCCACTATCATGAGCATATTATATTGCAGTCTTTTCAAATGAGTATTTTTAAACTGAGTCGTTGTTTTTTAACACTATAAAAAAAATTGCTACTATGTTAATTTAGATCAGTATATACCAAAATCAAAAATAGTAAAATATTAAATATTTTCTTACATTTATATTAATATATTATTTTCCTGTATTATTATTATTTTTAATTATTATTCACGATCGATCCAAAAATAAAATTTATTGGCATGTAAAATGTAAAAGTCTGTCGAAAGGGTAAATCGCCTCGTCGTCGAAATTTATCAAATATGATGAAAAAAAAGAAGGTTTTGAAGCTGATATAAGAAGACGTGGAATTTCTAATCGAGGGAAGATGAAAGATTCGAAGAATTCGTGGAGGTCACAGAGTGGGTCGATGGAATTGACGAAGCGAGATGAATCACAATTTCTATATATATGTAGACTGAAGTAAGATCGTGATAGCTGATGGAGAACCCAAGAGGGAGAGAGAGAGAGAGAGAGAGAGAAAACGATTTGAGGTCTTGGTGAACTTCCGACCGATCCGGTTCCTCCATTATTTCACCCTCACTGTGGAGTTGGTGCTGGGGCGAGAATAACGCGTGTATGAATTCACTGGCTCGAGCAAATCCGCCGTCCCACCATCCCCTAATATACCGACCTCTGGTCCTGTTATCGCTCTCGTGTTTCTTGCTCGTCGACTCTCCGCGAGACTTCTCGAGCGCAAAATATGACCCAGTCCGAGAAAATACGTATAACATTGCCTCGAAGGTCTTCGAGAAACGTGCAGACTCACATCTTGACCAGATCGCGGGGGAAGGGGGGGGGGGGGGAGGGGAGGGGGAACCAACCGCGAGGAAGCGAAAAGGAAACGTTCGATTTTATGGGGTACGATGGAACGTATAAAATGGCATGGCGACCAGTAAAATTTCATCTATGTATTCTACAAAAAAGTATGGATATGAAAAAAAAAAAGATATGAAGGAACTCACGTCCAGAATTTTCTTCGAGCAAATGCGATATGAGAAAATATATTATTCCACTTTGTCGTTGCAGTTTATATTTTTCTTGGAAAATAGAAACGATGTTTCAACATATATATATATATATATGCATGTGACAAATACAATTTATCTCGAGTGTCATATTTTAGGAAAAACGTCGAAAAAGACACAAGAGTATAAAGATTTCATTCTAAATTTTCTTTCAGCACAAAAGTTATGCTAATTTTGAAAAATTAGGATAAATTATACTCATGAGGCTTTAGCACTTTTTTTTTAAATCCAAAACTCGACTGACATCTGTCTCATTTCTCGTCACCCACTCAATCCATATCAGAGCACGAATAAAAAATCAAAAATATTTGCGATTTTAGCGACAACAATACTTTGGATATTATTCTACTTTGTCGTTGCAGTTTATATTTGTCTTGGAAAATAGAAACGATGTTTCAACATATATATATGCATGTGATAAAAAATTCCATGTGACAAATACAATTTATCTCGAGTGTCATATTGTAGAAATACGTCGAAAAAGACACAAGAGTATAAAGATTTCATTGCAAATTTTATTTTGGCACGAAAGTTATGCTGAATTTTGAAAAATTAGGATAAATTATACTCATGAGGCTTTAGCATTTTTTTTTAAATCAGAAACTCGACTGATATCTGTCTCAATTCTCGTCACCCACTCAACCCATATCAGAGCACGAATAAAAAATCAAAAATGTTTGCGATTTTAGCGACAACAATACTTTGGATATTTCCATATTCAATTCCGTCAACTTTTTAGAAGATTGATGTATATATATAAGAATATAGGAGATGTTTCCTATCGAAGAAAAGTATGTAGAGATGTGCAAACACAGAAAGGCACGTTTGTGCATTCGAGGAGAATGCTCTCACCGTGGCAAACGAAGCACACAGAGCTTGCAGCTTGATGGGGTCGATAGGTATCCGTGGGTTTCACCAGATACGACGTAGGTCCGTGAAGAAGGAAAGTGAGGGAAGGGAAAGAAGCCGATTGCCGGTGTGGGTGACGGTAGAAAAATAAATGAGAGACCGAGAGAAAGATTGCTGCTGGCAAAACTCGAGCACACGAGATCTTTCTCTCTCTTCCTATATATGAACATATATATATATATATATATTCATCTTCCCTCCACGGTGTATACCGACCTCGAGCTGCACCTCGCCAGGATATGGTTCACCAGGGTTGGCCCTCTGCCCATTTCTCAATTGGCCTCTGTTTGCCTGTCTCTTGTAACTATTTTTTTTTTTTGTTGCACTCTCTGTGTCTCTTCTTCCAAATGTGAATCGATGCAGCAGTTTCAATTTTTTTACACGACAATGCAGAGAATAAATCAGCCCCTCAAACGACTCTGATGGAATTTATTTCAATCTTTAATTTGCAATAGAAATGTTAAAAAAAAAACTTGTAATTTTACACGATGTAAATGTTAAGAACAATTTTTTTGGCGACAAGCCAGAGTCATTTGATTTGTTTCCTCTTCGCCCCCCCCGCCCTCCTCTTGACGTAAAAGACACTAAACAAAGGAAACCGGAAGTCGAAGAAGAATAAGGGCAATCGTGATGTTCAATTAGATGAGGTGGGGAAGATGAAAGGTCGTGTAAGACAAGACTGTATGGATGACCCTGTTGTAGAAAAAAAAAGAGATCAGAAGATCGAGGGAGTGATCCGCGAGAGCCTCTTTAAGTCGGCCGAGGACGGAAACCGGATGGTTCCTTCGATTGTTTTGTTTTTTTTTTTTTTTTTTTTTCCTCTCAAAGGGGCCAAAGTGTGTACCAAGGCCGCGAAACACACGCGAGAAGAACATGCACGAGGCACTCCTTTGGTAATATTTTTATTACCCAATCGAGATACGTCTATAGACGTCTCGTCCCGTGGTCGTAATTTTAACTCACCTGTCGACGCGCATCGACGAGCCAGTGAGCGAGTACGCGATGTTTATACCAATAAAGACACCGGAACGCCCAACAAAACGATTTTTTTATGCAACTTAAAATTTTTCCTTATTTTTTTTTAGCCACAGAGAGACAGGATCAAAATGGAAAAAAAATAAATTAGAAGCAATGTTCATGGGAGCGTGCAGAATCCGGTGTAGCTGGGGGACACATCTCATGCGCGAACTGAAAAAAAAAAAAAAAAAATAAATAAAATTATGGATTCTCTCTAAGCCGGAATCTCGAGTGGGCCCAAAGAGCTCCAAACCGTATCGAAAAGTCCCTCAAGAGAGTGGCTGATTTTCTATCGGTTGCTCAAAACTATTTGAGAAAGAGAGAGAGAGAGAGAGAGAGGGAGAGATTCACCATCCGTTAATAATTACTTTTATTCGGCTACTTTTCATAGTATGGAGATTATATCTGTCTGAGAAGGTCGCACTTAACTAATCGTCCAACGAGATTCAATTTGCCTACGTAATAGTCACACACACACACACACACACACACACACACACACACACACAATTCCTAATCTCATCATACAACTAACGATGATAGAGCTCGTTGAAAGGAGCCTCGAGCGTTACACCAAAATCATGTTTAAGAGATATGAAATTTTTTATGCGTCATTGGTATATGTTCGATATTTGTTTATCGAACCCTAAAATTTCCATACCCTTTTCGCGGAAAAAAAAGATTTTTGGCCCTTTAGAACTCCATTGTATGGCAGTTTGTGATTTTTTACATATTTCAAGGTTAATATAATAATTAATTCATTCATCTTGCAAACTAATTATTTTTAATCGTGGGCGATGCAGCATGAGGGTGACCAATGTGAAAATTTGAAATGTGACAATGGATCGGGAATTGGTCTTCTTTACTCGTGCACGCTTTCTGTCGCATTCTGGCTCGTACAATCAGCCCTTCCCTATTCAATAGCCCTATTCTATAAGTATATTATTATTATTATTATTATTATTATTATTATTATTATTATTATTATTATTATTATTATTATTATTATTTATTATTATTTATTATTATTATTATTATTATTATTATTATTATTATTATTATTATTATTGTGTTCCACGTGTATCCTCGCTGGTTTTTACGTATGAATCTTCGAATTCCCCTCCTAACAATCCTTAACCACACTACGCCAAGCTAAGCTAACTTCCGGTGAGCCCGCAGCCGAGTTAGCTACACTGCGTACAGCATTCGCCATCGGCACAAGGGTAAGCTTCGGAAAAATCCGTGTCGATACAGTCGACTCATTCGACAGCGTTTTTCGTGTTCCTATAAGTAATCATCAGACTCAGAAAACAAGATGACTACCCGCTGAGCGATTTGTAGCGCCAGCTACAACACAGCTACAGGGCACGGCGATGCGGTCACCTCACCAAGTACTGTCCGCGTCCAACTTTTCCGGAACTTTGGTGATCGCCAGAGCCATACACGCTGACTGGACACTTATCGCTCTTGGCATTCTTTATTTAGATTGGTATTATTTATTTGGTATTATTTATTGGTATTATTTATTTGGTATTATTTATTTGGTATTATTTATTTGGTATTATTTATTTGGTATTATTTATTTGGTATTATTTATTTGGTATTATTTATTGGTATTATTTATTTGGTATTATTTATTTGGTATTATTTATTGGTATTATTTATTTGGTATTATTTATTGGTATTATTTATTTGGTATTATTTATTGGTATTATTTATTTGGTATTATTTATTTGGCATTATTTATTTGGTATTATTTATTTAGAATATTATTTAGATTTGTCACAGAATATACAATAACGCAGAGTGGACGTATATTTGACATTCTGCTTCGATAATTTCGAAATTGCTTTTGTACGTTGCCTATTATATTATTGTCACGTATGCTTGATTGACTCTCATCTTATTCATTGCCAAAGTATTTTTTATTTATTATTATTTCGTAATGGCATAAATTAACCATGGAACGATGTAATCGAAGATTAGAGAATATTGCTCGAGAGGAATATAAGAAAGAATAAACATCGAGATGATATTGCATAACTAATTCGCCTGCTTGTTCCACAATCCGCAACTCGATACAAATATATATATGTATATACAGATACGTTAAATATATTTGTATATTTTATATATAAATATGTGAAATTTTATTTATGACGTCAGGGAGAATCGATTTATTGCTCGTGGCTCTTGGACGTTCATCAATTCCATTTTTCTCGCACACGATCGTTCAGAGTACTGTGCTTCGCTCTGTTTTTTTTTGGCTTTAGCGCCATTCGGACTCGCTCGCCTGACCACGTTCTACGCTGGTCCATAGAGAAGTAGGTATAGGGGTTGAGTTTCCGTCGCTCCCGCATTTTCGACTCTAATTTAGTAGCTTCGGGCATACATACACAAAATCGCCAATGGAAACACTCGCTGGTTCGAGAAATCAGGAGTAAGAGTGAGAGAGAGAGAGAAAAGCCCATACGAGTTCTCTTTTCTCGCTGGAGCATCGGGGGTGGCTCGCGCGTGCACGACGTGCACGAAAATCTATCGTTGAAGTTTTGTGCTTTGAGACTGCACAGCCAGAGTATTTATATGTATATAATGAATGTGTGTGTGTGTGTGTGTAGGATGGAGCCAAAATCGGCGAAAAGCTTCGGCAGGTTATACAGTGAAAGTGGGAGCAGGATTCGATCTACGATCAACGATCAATGCTCGCTCTGCTTTCGCTTCTTCTCTCTTCGTTTCTTCCAGGCTTTAGAGGACGAAAGAGAAGAAATGTATAGACAGTAGATCTTGTCTTGAAAACTCTGGTGCACTAACGCAAAACGATTCGAAGAGAAGTAATGGCGGAAGTTGAGAGTAAGAAGAGATTTAGCGACGAGATGAAAAGAGCTTAAAAATATTCATAAATTCCATTTTAAGACAAGATGAATATAACTGAGATAAAGATTGTTTGAATCTCATAAAGACATTAATTTTATTTTTAGCAAATGAATCTCCAGCCTAATGGACTCGATTTAAATAAATTTTATTTTAGGCAGAGATTTATTCGACTGATATAAAATTTATTTTCATTAAATATTATTTACGAAAGAATTTCTTGCTTGGTGCATGATATATTATTATTTTTGCTAAAAAAAAAAAAAAGTACATTCAAATATTTCCGTAATCTTTAAGTACGAATATGGAAAAAGAAACAAAAAATTACACAAAATATGAGCTACTGGAGCATGCAAGTTGAGCATTAACGGTGTATTAGCTAATATGTGAGAATCAACAGCACATATAGGAGGCCTGAGGCTGAAGATCACTCTCACTCTCTCGTGGCTTGTCGTGGGGTTCACACAGCACAGCAGAGAGAGAGAGAGAAAGCCTGTATAAGCCAACGAGCATCAGGATGATGGTCGTAGGCATTGATGACCTCTGAGATGGCCGGAGAGTGCACGGAGAGGGGGTTGAGACGAGCTGGGATTTAATGTTCCGCAGTGGTAACTCTCGCCTCACGGAGATCTCTCTCCTGTATATCTGGGCTTAGGCTCAAAGCGGGTTCTTCTGTGCTAGGAGAGCCTGTAAAGAGCTATATATATATATATATATATATATATATATATATATATATATATATATATACGTATTCTCGTTGCTTGATGCTGATATTGGAGATGAAAGTGAAGGCGAGACTACAAAGTGGGATGTTTGAACGGGAAATCGAGGATGAGCATTTTGCCTCTGCGATACGTTGATCCTCTTTGGTCTCGACGGCGATCTTTAACCGCGCGATATATATATATATATATATATATAGTGGGGTAGTATTTTTTGTATTAGTGTGTACCGGATATTATTCGGAATAGACGGGTTGATAATCTACCCGAAGCAATATCTAGGATAATATATATATATATATATATATATATATATACATATATATTGCACAGTAGATATTTGAAAAATATACATTATGTAGTCACGGTGCTTTTGTATTGATGGTAAGTCGGACAATTAGGGTCAACGTGGGTTAATGTTGACCTCGGGGTAAGAGTTATAGCGATGTTTTTACTAGAAACGACACATTGATTTTTATTACCTTTTTTTTTCATTCAAAAACATGAAATAAGTATCACGATTATCCTAGACAGAGATAAAGTAAAAATTACCAGTGTAGTAGAAATTATCATCGAAGGTGGTTTTCGGTAAACACCGTGGTGAATTTTACCATAAACTGTAGCAAAACTTGACGGATCATAGCGCACGTTTTGTCAGAATATATGATAAAATGTATCGAGTTATCTGTATGGTGGCATATGAATGCCATTTTCGTCGATAATTTTTACCATATTGCCTGCTGGTAGTTTCTACCAAATATTCTCTCCGTGCAGTTTACCCTGCGTAACGATGTCGTAGTGCGGTATTTTTTTATTACCGTGTACCGGATATTATTGGGAGTACACGGAGCGATAATATACTCGAAACAATTTTTACTTTTTATATATAGTAGATGTTTGTGTTTGGCGTGGCGTTTTTGCGTTGATGGTACATTCGACGATATGTAGACTGTTTAGTAGGTTAGTATTTTTTTATTACCGTGTACCGGATATTATTGGGAATACACGGAATAATAATCTACTTGGAGCAATCTTCAGAATCGTTACATGTATATATATATATATATATATATGGTATCGTACACGGGATGCTATATACGTATATAAGCATATCCTCGTTTGTTTCTCACGGACAGACCCACCGAGAGAAGACGATCCATCGATCGTCAAAGAAACGTGGGAGCTTTGAGCGTTGTCATTCACAAAACGGAAAACGAGACGCGAACACGTTGTCGATCCATGTCCGCCCCCGGGGGATGTGCTAAAAGACACGCAACATAATTCGCGAGAGTCTCGTGCGAGAGAATGAATTTTATTCAAACAAGATGAGAATCTCTTTCTGCGCCAACGCTCAATCGCCCCCCTCCCCCCCTGCCCCTACTTTAATTGTCGTATTATGAATAAGTTTTGTTGTACGATAATGGGTCATGGAAATCGATAAATTTTTGACGATCGAGAGTGGAGAGGCTCGAATTTTGAAACTAATGAGAATCAATTCTGCAAAGATCTATCGATAATTTTTTTTACGTTTAAAAGATTAAGAGAGTGTTAAATTGAGAGAGTTTTTGTTAATAATTCATAGTAATGCTCAAATTAATTTTTCAACTTTTTTGAAAATTCATCAAGATTATCAGTTCTCGTCCATTGTTTGAATAATGGACATAAAAATGTAACAAAAAAATAATTTCTCAAATTTCACACCGATTTGAGTCCAAAGTTGTTCTATGTACATTAGAAAATCTATTAAAAAAACAACAAATAATAAAATAAACGTATCAGTGAGCGAACATGCCATGTTAACTTATACCTATATACATATATTTTTCCCATCAGGTTATAAGCACAGAACCGTGCGACTATTGGTTAGTGTTCAGTCACTGGTACGTTTACCTTAATTATTCACGTGTTAACAATAATTGTTTCTTAATAATTTTCCCGATGTTAAGCCTGTTATCGCATTATAAATAAAATAACTCTCCATCATCGAGAGTCTCAATGACGATCCTAATATTTCCATTCTCATCCATTGTTTGAATAATGGGTCTGAAAATGTAACAAAAAAATAATTTCTCAAATTTCACACCGATTTGAGTCCAAAGTCGTACCTTAAAAAATCTATGTACCTTAAAAAATCTATTTAAAAAAACAACAAATAATAAAATAATCGTATCAGTGAGCGCACATGCCATGTTAACTTATACCTATATATATATATATATATTTTTTTTTTCCATCAGGTTATAAGCACAAAACCGTGGGACTATTGGTTAGTGTTCGGTCACTGGTACGTTTACCTTAATATGTTAATACGTGAATTACTTATTCACGTGTTAACAATAATTGTCTCTTAATAATTTTCCCAATGTTAAGCCTGTTATCGCATTATAAATAAAATAACTCTCCATCATCGAGAGTCTCAATGACGATCCTAATATTTCCATTCTCATCCATTGTTTGAATAATGGGTCTGAAAATGTAACAAAAAAATAATTTCTCAAATTTCACACCGATTTGAGTCCAAAGTCGTACCTTAAAAAATCTATTTAAAAAAACAACAAATAATAAAATAAACGTATCAGTGAGCGAACATGCCATGTTAACTTATACCTATATATATATATATTTTTTCCATCAGGTTATAAGCACAAAACCGTGGGACTATTGGTTAGTGTTCGGTCACTGGTACATTTACCTTAATATGTTAATACGTGAATTAATTATTCACGTGTTGAAAATAATTGTCTCTTAATAATGTTCCCGATGTTAAGCCTGTTATCGGATTATAAATAAAATAACTCTCCATCATCGAGAGTCTCAATGACGATCCTGATCTTTCTCTCTCTCGATTATTCCTTTGACGATTACAGATGAAAAATTGAAGGATATTGAAATCACGATTTCATCCTCGTAAACTCGTCATCATCTTTACGATATAAAACTGAGAGTGAGAGTACAGGACTCGTCTACATACATCTGAGAGCAGCAGCAGCAGCAGCAGCAGAGAGAGAGAGAGAGAGAGAGAGTGCGAAAGAAAAGAATGGAAGAGAGATCTGAGGACTGTAAAACGATGAGAGAGGAAGAGAGAGTTTAGGCGTTTTTGAGGGAGAGCGACAAAAGTCGCCGAGTACGAGTGGCGGGAGGGGCGGAGGAGGATAAGCGGAGGATCGTCGAGCTCACGACAGCGGACCGGCGCGTTATACCGAACCAGGGAGGTGAGTATATCGCGAGAGGCGCCGGGAACCAAACGAGTGAGAGGGTTGTGAGCGCGGGTGGGAACGAGCGAGACGCAAAAACGAGAGAGAGAGAGAGAGAGAAATAGAGAGAGGAATGAGAGTAAGTGAACAGGAGAAAGAGAAAGAGCGAGAGAGAGAAAGGGGAGAGGATGTAGTGGAGGCAAACGCGGGCATGCAGGCAGAGTTGGCAAACGCAGCATGAGGTTTCCACGCCGCTACGACGACCCGTCAGTATCGTGCCGCGACTCCTTCGCAACGTGTCCTGTTGGACCATCATATTTTCCATCGTCAACCACGTTTTTCTAATAAAATTACGAGAAAAAAAAAATAATAACAAAAATTGCCAAACTAAGTTTTCATCTAAATACTCTTTAAAAGTTTGTCACTTTCGGTTTTTAACGCGTGTGTAACGTCGAAAAAAAAAAACGAAAGAGTATTTATAAACGTTGAGGTGCGCCACGTGCTGTCTAGATTTTGTTTTAAAATCTATTTTTCGTTGTCGAGGAAACATCTAGGATTCCTCGATTTTGGAGAATTTCAAAGTGCTGCTGACAGCTTCGTCAAGAGGGTGAGTTTTTTTTTTGCCATAAAAAAAAATGTAATAAATAAAATTATAGTGAAGATATTTTTTATTAAGCACTCAAGATTGGTGGTTCAATTTTAGTGTTTTACTTAAATAATTGTACATTTGTAAATGTGTATATGTATACATATAGCCAATAGAAAAATATAGTTATATAGATAATATATGAGCTGTTGAAAAAAATACTCCTTGAGATGAAAAGTTGCTTAAACTCGTTGAGCACGTACTTGACTTTTTCAACTCGCAATTTTTCTCGTTATATCTCGTGCTCGAGTTTCCGTCGTCGTCGTCGTCGTCGGCGTGAATCGACATTTACCAATTTTTTTTTTTTTTTTTTTTTTCACCTGTGAGAACACGAGAAAGATTTTTTTTAACGTGATTCGTGGGATACGAGAAGTTTGAACGTGAGACGTGAAAAATCGTGGGATGCAAAACGGTATTAAAGCTAAATAAACGTAAAATATATATCGCGTGGGTGACCGGCGAGTAACAGGATCTACCATTTAAAAATATATGACACTGAAACGGAGTAATGAAAAAAAATAAAAAAAAATCGGCAAATACGGCGAGGGAATTTCATATTTTTAACATCGAACGAAAAATATTCGTCTCTCCCGGCTATTTGACAATGTTAATTAGCTCTCAAGAGCAATTTAAATTCTCCGAGAATTTTCAAGCTTTCTCGTGCCTATTTTATTTATATTTATTTAATTCATAATAAACTTTACAGACGAAAGTTTTTACGAGGAAGAAAAAAGGAGCTAAAAAATGTCAAAAAGTCGCATCTTCATTCCTAACGAGTAGTAGTAAAAACGCTTTAACGTGTCTGACCATACTCGATACTTTACTACTGCGAGAGTACTCCAACCCTGAGATTCTCTCAAATGAAGTAAAACTAAATAAACGAATCTGTTAAATTTTTATCTGTCGTTTAGTTTAATTAACGAAGTTTGTTTTTACTTTTATTAAATTGGAGCAGGCGGTTTGCACGGTAGAAAAATTCTATAAAATTTTTGCTTGGCCAGACGTGATTTAAGTTATTTTCCGAGTGAGAATCTCGCGGGTGTGCGCATTGCGTATTTTCGAGCGATACACCGGTAAATGAATGACCACTTTTGGACACATCTCGTGTTTCCGGTTGTTCCGCAGAGATTATATGGTCAACCCCAGGAATACAAGAGTGGTTTTATACCGAGTACAATTGCCAACGCACTCTGCGTCGTGAGCAAGGCCGTTGTTTACTGACAAGCGCGAAATGTTTCACGGGTTTTGAGGCTCGCGAATGTCTAGTCTGCGGTCGTACGTGTGACCTCTATAGGTCGAGAGTCTCCAATATATATTGGCTCTTCTCGTTTTCGCGCGGTTTTTTCCAATATAGTTTCATGGTATATCCTTGTCGGATTTTCATCCCCATCGAAACTCAAGAGAGTCCCCGGGGAATATTATTAATAATTTAATTTATACATTAAATTATAAAAATTATTGAAAATTATTAAATTTATAATTTTTTTTCAATATTCATAAATAGATGGGATGAAAAAGGAAAATTATTCGTAAATTTGCGATGTATTATGGTAGAAAATATGTTCGGAAATGCAAGAGGGATGATTTTAAATGAGAGCCAAAGCCAATTTGTTCACGTTTCCCGTAAATCCTTAGAGCGATCCCCTGCTGATGCTGCTTTTGTCATTCCTGAACGAGGAAATTAGTCGATCGTTTCACAGCATATACGCCCTTTATATAGCCATATAACCCATAGAGGTATATATATATATGTATATCTCATCAAACATCTCCGTGTTATGTACACATATATATGCTGTATATAACGCTTTGATCTCTATATTCGAAACCGTCCATGAGCTATTTACAGTGAATGGATTTGCCACCTGCCGCATTCGCGAACATTACCCGTAAAGGTATTGACCGATGAGCCGGAATAATACCCCTCACAAATTCGTTAATTCTAGATTATGTCAGTAGATATGTGTATATATATATATAAACGATGTCAGCAGGGCAACCATTCACAAAAAGCACTCTTTTCAAGGACGAAATCAAATTGACCAATTTGAAGAGTTGATAAATAGATATTAATATCATATGTCAATTTTTTTTTTTTACTCAAATAACATTTATCAAAAATAATATTTACACAGTAAAAAATAAATCCATATGTTAGAAACATTAATAAAATCGTACAAAATATTTTCGATTATTAAATTCTTCATTATTTTAGGATTTATTGTAAAACTTTCATTTTATCGTTAATTTCACTTTATAGTAAAAGCATTAAGAATGAAAAATTGTCAAAGTTGTATAAAATATTTTCGTTGATTCAATTCTTTTCGTATTTTTGCATTTTTAATAAAAATTGAAGTATAAAACGTGACCGTAAAAAAATTCTATTATTACATTTGAGAAGAAAAAAGTGTTGAAAAACGACCAGAGACGATAAATTATTGCCAATATACGGTTAATTTTACAAACATTTTTTTACGTATAGATTTATCTTCATGCGAAAAGTTAATTTTACTCTTTAATCGTGACTATGGTGACTCGTCAGGTATTATAGAATATATTGTAAGGCTGAGTTACTTCTCCATTTCGATATGAAGATGACGTAGATTGAAGATATATATATATATATATATATATATAAAATTCGCACTCATGCCTATATATATATATATAATTCGCGCTCATGCCTATATATATATATAGGCATGAGCGCGAATTCCAGGAGTACAGAATGAAAAAAAAAATTGTGCAACTAGTCATACGCAATGCATATAGCGGTGCAAGGTGGTAGACGACCCATTTTTAACTCTCAGGCGCGAAAAGTGGGCTGTAGAAATCGCGTAGGTGCATTGGCGACGCGTAAAAATCGTAGATATAGATATAATATATGTATGCGTAGTCCCTCGGACTTGTTACCGAGTTCCTCCCCGCCCCTCTTCCCCCCCAAGCCGGCTTCTTTCTCATTCTCAACAATGGCAGAAAAATGGCTCTCACGCTCACGAGAGTGTGTCTGATTTTATACACACGTACGTGTATAATTATTATCAAGGGGTTTATGCAGCCTGGCTGGTTCATCTCAACAACTGCCGAGAGGGCACAGATTTTTCTGTCTCGAATCAAAACATTTTTCTTATATTTATATAATCATTTTATTATTCACCACAGTTTCGTATTTAAACCGAGCAATAAAAAGAAAAAATCTCGCAAGTATCTCGACGAGTTTGAAATAAAAAAAAGGTACGAATGAAAGAGATATATAGAGATTATGATATTCGTCACGAGAAAAAAATCCCTGTCCAATATACATTTTATTATAATTTACTTTTCTCTTCGCTAATTGCAATTAGCAACTAAAAATCTCATAGCAAACATTGGGAGGTTTTACATTTCAAGACAAACCTACTAATTGCAATTACTGAATACGAAACTATTTATTAATTTTTTTTTTTTATATTTTTATTATTCCTATAATCCTGAGTATATTCTTTTGCTTATGGGGCATGTATAATTTTTTTCTTATGTTTTATTTTTTGAACGTAAATTATTATTTTTTTATTGTGATAACCGAGAAAAGGTGAAACGTAACATACCTTCGATTTGCGATCAATAATAATTCTCTTCGACGAACGAGGATCGATAGTGGGCAAAATTCAAGCTCTTGTTCCATATTAACTCTCTTGATGGACGCACATCAATTTTCGTTAGTCTGACATATATATATATATATAATAATAGACTTGCATTGATGAGGAGAGTTCGAAGTAATGATCGAAGAGTTTACTGTATATATATACATATGTAGGGAGGCCCGTAAGCTACCTGCGCTTTCTTGGAATTCTCAATATCGAGAGCTTTCAACAAGAATGACGAGGAGAAAGATCGTGAAGGAAGCTTCGCATCTGCTGTATGCTCGTGAACGACAAAGTTTTCACTCGAACTATCTCTCTCTCTCTCTCTCACTTTCTTTCTCATTCTCTTGGCTTCCCGGTGTCAAGAATCTTGAAGAGCTTGAAAGAGCCATCTCGAGCAAGAATATATATATATATATATCTATATATATATATATATATATCTACCATATACTCTTGTAGGTAATGATTAATGATAATGAGTATAATTTTCTCAAGACAACGCTGGTTTGTTCATAAAATATGCGTCAACCAAGATTACTGAAGAACAAAAGAGGTATATATATATATATAGTTGAGAAATTACACAAAAAGTTGTGTGCGATCCTAAACCAAAAAGTTTATTTTCATCGAATATTTATCATGGATGCTCCAGAGGAATTAATTCGTATGGGAAAAATTAATTATAATTGAATTAATTGTAAAAAAAAAAATTTACAATAATTTTTTTAGTTGAAAAAAATTGTTAAATAATATTTTAATAATACTATTAGATCATTTAATTGCACAAAAAGTTGTATGCGATCCTAATCCAAAAAGTTTATTTTCATCGAATATTTATCATGGATGCTCCAGAGGAATTAATTCGTATGGGAAAAATTAATTATAGTTGAATTAATTGTAAAAGAAAAAATTTACAATAATTTTTTTAGTTGAAAAAAATGGTTAAATAATATTTTAATAATACTATTAGATCACTTACTAATATTAGATGCAATTCCAGATAGATAGATATACACTTTAGCATCGCGACAAAGTTGGCTGGGAGGACGATTGGCAAAAGCGGGCGTGTCTGACCAGACACGACTGAATCTACTGCATATTCTTTCTCGTTCCTTCCGCTGACTCTCTCTCTCTCTCTCACTCTCTCTCGGTCGCGAGACCACACGGAACTTCACGATTAGTATTAGAATCCTTCTGAGCAGATATATACGTAGCAATGAACGTTTTCATTATCAGGATAACGAAGCCTTGGACACCGAGATAGCGAGAGAGAGAGAGAGTGAGAGAAGAAGAAATCGTCCGAACACGAGGATTTCGAAATCGCTACGTGGTCAGAGATTCACCCCACGAATTATGGGCTTCTCTACGAGCTTTTGCGCAGGATTCTCGTTTCTCTTCTCAAAACCGAGCACATACGTATGTCTATATACACATATATATATCTATATATATATATATGTACATGGGAGGAAAGCTCAAAGAAGAGTGAGGGAAGGTCGTTTCAATGAAAATTTATGATACGAGCGGATGAGACTTTCCAGCACTTTGCCGAAAGAGCAGCGGGGACATTTTCCAGATTCTATCAAGACGAGTAAAATTTTTCAAAATTATGAGAATATATCCATCGAATACGTTCAGTTTAGTTCTAAATATGAAATCTAAAGTTATTCATTTTTACAAAAAATTTACCAAGTCAAAAGTGCATATTTTTTATAGTTTTATTTTATTGTTTTTATATAATGCATTATTATTATGATTATGATTATTATTCATTTATTATTTTATTAATTCGAGAATTTCATAAATCTTAAACTCTCGACCTCGATATTTCGTCGAGGGATTTTTTTCGTCAAAAAGGCCAAAGTCCAAGATGAGATGACGTGTAGTACATTGGTCGAGCTCTCGGGGCACTCGGAGCTTTTAGACCGCTTGTCATCCTGAATCACCCGAAGAGCCACTTTATCAGAGGTCAACGGAGAGCTGCCTATGTCATATATACCTCGTACCTTCCAACCCCCACCCCCCTCAGAGTACCAGTAAAAAGCGCGTGGCATCAGAGAAGAATTCGCGACCAGACTAATACACACCGTGTATAACCGATCTATGGGCCATTTCATCTCAAACGAATGAAATTCAGATATACTGACAATCGCTATAAATTTGATTGGTAATTTTTCATATCGTCTTTTGAACATAAAAAATAACTGAAATTCTTTGCAAAATATTGTTGTATGAATTATTATTATTTTAATGAATTTTTTAAGCTCGAAAATTACCGTTTTTGTTATTGTCATAATTTCTGTATTTACATGAAATTTCCTATATATATATATATATATGTATATAAATACATTAGAGACCTGTATAAAAAGCTGTGTTACGTATAGCTGGGCGAGCTTTAAATCTACGTCGAGGGTCGTACTCTCGCAGTTTTCTAGCTACGTTGCACCTCTCACACACTCTTTTTATTATACTATTAGTTATACCCTTTATATATAGATATATTCATATGCACAAATAGTTCTCTCATCTCTCTCACTCCGTTAAGTGCTGAGAAAAAGGCCGATCGATTTTTTATTCTCTCGGCTGTTATATATCGTAGCCATTGTTATTTAACTCGTGGTCCATTGAAATATCTTCACTCTCACGTTTCGTAAAAGAGGAAAAAAAAAAAAATAATATCATTTATATTCTCTGTGGCGAGAGGCAATGCAATAAATAGGCACTTCGTGTTTTCGATGAATCGGCAACGAATCGTCGTTTGCGAGTTCGTATCAACCCAACGAAGCAATATCGACATTTTCAGTTTGAAATATTTACCGCATCAGAGAGAAGGAGAGAGAAATTTTCTCTCTCTCGTTAAACGTGCGTGATGGTCTGGATTCTCGTTCGTTATTTTACGAATAATGGCACGCATCCTGGCTATATATATGTGGTCCCTTTGTGAAATTGATTCGTATTGCTCGGTCATAACGACGACTGCCAAACGAGATTTTTTTATACTAGAAAAAATCATGACGCGAATGGAATGGACTGTCTCCTTGTTAATAATTATTATTATGCTTGCAAACTAAATGAGTGTTTCATCTGTCAGTTTCTTTTCAATCAGAATCATACACAAAATAAGGCATTTATTTTCATTCTTTTTGATCGCTCGTATAATTTTTCTATTATTTTTTTATAATATACGCGCAAGAACGAAAAAAAAAGAACAAACGAAAATATTATCAGAGTTTCATAGACAAAAGTATAGAAATGTGTGTATTAATTGGAAAAAATAAAATAAAAATAATAATTGTTAAATTTTTCATTTTTTCGCGAATGCAATGGACTGTCTCCTTGTTAATAATTATTATTATGCTTGCAAACTAAATGAGTGTTTCATCTGTCAGTTTCTTTTCAATCAGAATCATACACAAAATAAGGCATTTATTTTCATTCTTTTTGATCGCTCGTATAATTTTTCTATTATTTTTTTATAATATACGCGCAAGAACGAAAAAAAAAGAACAAACGAAAATATTATCAGAGTTTCATAGACGAAAGTATAGAAACGTGTGTATTAACTGGAAAACATAAAATAAAAATAATAATTGTTAAACTTTTCATTTTTTCGTGAATGGAATGGACTGTCTCCTTGTTAATAATTATTATTATGCTTGCAAACTAAATGAGTGTTTCATCTGTCAGTTTCTTTTCAGTCAGAATCATACACAAAATAAGGCATTTATTTTCATTCTTTTTGATCGCTCGTATAATTTTTCTATTATTTTTTTTATAATATACGCGCAAGAACGAAAAAAAAAGAACAAACGAAAATATTATCAGAGTTTCATAGACAAAAGTATAGAAATGTGTGTATTAATTGGAAAAAATAAAAATAATAATTGTTAAATTTTTCATTTGAAGAGTATGAAAAAAAATCTTTTATGTCATCACGCAGGCAGGCGAAAGAGCGTCCGCGTTTCTGCGAGAAAATGCGCGTTCGCCTCTTCAATCCTATCTCTCGCTTTGATGTGGTCTCGTGTGGGTTGTGCGTGCGAAATTTTCATTCGTCCAAATTGCAAAAGCCACAGCCAACGACTCTCCTTCGTACCAAAATTTTTCTCTCTTTTACATATTTGCAAAAAAAAAAAAAATTACAAAATGCCGTTTATAAAATTTGGAGAAACTTTTTTTTCATCCATCAGAATTTTATATATCTCGCAATATGTTATCCAAAAGGGAACTTGGGCGTTAAAGGGCCACGTTAAAGGGGTTATTTGGTGGTCGTAGCGGACCGTGCGGGTTCTCTCGTTGAATAATTGTCGAATTAGCATTACAAAGGAGTCACAAGCTTGGCGTACTTACGAGCATCATAGCAGAGAGAAAGAGAGAGGGAGAGAGTATACACCGTTTGGTCGCTATACATATATATATATATATATATATATCGTCGGCATTTCCGTTTGTGAGAGATGAGGTGCGAGAGAGGTAAATTATGTATGTATAGATATAATCTTTCTCTCTCCCTGTTGAATAAATATATATATATATATGTGTGTATATAACCAGTATATAGAGCAGAGGAGAAGACCGGAAACGCAAAACTCCGGGGACAGTTCTCACCGGCGACGTTCCATCTTTTCTCTCTCTCTCTCTCACTCTCTCTCACTCTCACTTCTCTAATTAAGTTAGCAAGTACCGTATAGAGCGAGCACGACCAGCAGCACGAGATATAGAACGTCCCGGAGCAAGAGACGAGTTTCGCTCTTCTTATTCTATGTTCTAGCCACGCAGCGTTAGGAGTCTCTTCTCGGAGAGACCAATGCTCTGACGACAGAGAATTCTCCTTTCACTGGTTCTCCTCACGTATTAGTTTGGGATTCGCAACGATCCTAATACACGAAGCAGAACAGTTCTAGCTTGGTTCTTGGTTCTTCTCGTTGATACGCCAACTACCAAGTCCGGTCGAGTTTCTATCGTGTATATACACAAATTTACTTGGATATACATGTGAATACTCATGCACGAGAGAGTCACTACAAATTTGTAATTTCCAATTGACAGAGTTACTTCGTGTTTATTGCAGCGAGAGATAAGAAATTTTCGATAATATTCTGCACTCCCTTATACAGAAAATAAGTGTATGACGTGGATATATCAACTATATATATATACTGAATATATTTCCGATGAAAACTTTGCTATACCGGATATATTTTAGGACGTATAAAAGACTAAGCTAAAAATATACCAGATATATATTCAAGATATATCTGAAGGAGATTCTCGTGACATGTTAAACGACCAAAAGTTGTATATTTCGGATAAATCTCTTTTTTGTGGGGGCCTTAAAAGAGTATTCACATATATATATGTGAATTTGTAATTTCCAATTGACAGAGTTACTTCGTGTTTATTGCAGCGAGAGATAAGAAATTTTCGATAATATTCTGCACTTCGTTATACAGAAAATAAGTGTCTGACACGGATATATCAACTATATATATATATTGAATATATTTCCGATGAAAACTTTGCTATACCGATATATTTTAGGACGTATAAAAGACTAAGCTCAAAATATACCAGATATATATTCAAAATATATCTGAAGGACATTCTCGTGACATGTTAAACGACCAAAAGTTGTATATTTCGGATAAATCTCTTTTTTGTGGAGGGCTTGAAAGAGTATTCACATATATATATGTGAATTTGTAATTTCCAATTGACAGAGTTACTTCGTGTTTATTGCAGCGAGAGATAAGAAATTTTCGATAATATTCTGCACTCCCTTATACAGAAAATAAGTGTATGACGCGATATATCAACTATATATATATACTGAATATATTTCCGATGAAAACTTTGCTATACCGATATATTTTAGGACGTATAAAAGACTAAGCTCAAAATATACCAGATATATATTCAAGATATATCTGAAGGACATTCTCGTGACATGTTAAACGACCAAAAGTTGTATATTTCGGATAAATCTCTTTTTTGTGGAGGGCTTGAAAGAGTATTCACATATATATATGTGAATTTGTAATTTCCAATTGACAGAGTTACTTCGTGTTTATTGCAGCGAGAGATAAGAAATTTTCGATAATATTCTGCACTCCCTTATACAGAAAATAAGTGTATGACGTGGATATATCAACTATATATATATATACTGAATATATTTCCGATGAAAACTTTGCTATACCGGATATATTTTAGGACGTATAAAAGACGAAGCTCAAAATATACCAGATATGTATTCAAGATATATCTGAAGGACATTCTCGTGATATGTTAAACGACCAAAAGTTGTATATTTCGGATAAATCTCTTTTTTGTGGGGGCCTTGAAAGAGAAAAAGGCCTCTGGTTATATTTGCACCCAATTAAGGGTACATCGTGGTCTGATGAATAGTGGCAAAAGTTTTTATCCCCACTCTATGGTGATGTACGAAATAATATCGAAACGAGATATATTGGATGCTCATTAAGTACCAACAGAAACATTCTATCTCCCCCAGGGCACATTTCACTTGGGAATTCCTTTTGTAATGAATTTAATGGATGGAACAAAACAAAACAAAACAAAAAATGGATGGATTTTTTTTTTTTTTTTCGCATATCAATTTTTCCGTTTCCTCTCGAGAAGCTTTGAGATGATGTACAGTGGCGTTGCTGTCGAGGCAACTCTCGCAGCTGAAGACCCATTTTAATGCATTCTTTTATCGGCAGAAGAGGAAAAGTTGTATATATAGGTGAGAGCGGATCTTGCTCGTCTTCTCTGAGAACTCTTTTATATCTCGCTGTATGTACTTCATATTCGTTATTTTCATAAAAATTTTTTTGTTCCTCGTATAATTTTTCATGAAAGAACAGACTCATCTCATTCCAAAATTACGGAATGAAACAAAAGCGCTTCTTTGGTCGTGAATTTGCGGAAATTTTAAATTTTCTCAGCGTACATTAATAGAGTTGAAAACTCGCATTAAAGTGAGGTACTAAAGCCCTTATACAATTTCTCCCACCTCTGCATTTGAGTTTTTTTTTTTCATAGTGCGTCAAAAGTTTTGGGGCAAACGCTAAATTTTGCCTTATGAATAATTGAAAAATCAGATAAAGCTTTGCGTTTTCTCGAAATTTCAATGCAAACTCGATAAAAATTGAATGTCATTCTCGTTTCATTACATACATTTTGTGGCAATGAAAAACTGATTCACCCTCTTGACAAGGCGATTCTGACAACTAGTTACGATTCATGCTATATATATTGATTGACGTAAATGGTTGTCCTGTCGTTAGTTAACTCGGTCAGTGAGTGCAGCATACAATTGAGGCAAAACCCTGATTATCACCAACCGAACCATCTCATTATATATATATATATATATTGAGATATTGAGGAATTATTTATTGTCGTGGGTTTGACGAATTTTCCTCTATACTACTGGGAATAAATCCCTCGATGAGTACTTCGTCTACTCTGTACTGACTATGACTACTTAAAATCTTTCGTTCGCAATGCCCGTATGAAATTGCACGAAAAAAATTCCACCAATTTTAATAAAATATCAATGAAAGAATGTTAATAAATAAAATACGAATAAATGTGATTAAATTAATTCTGATAAATCAAAAGTTATCGACAAATGAATGTAATAATTTCTTTAATGAGAGAAAACGAAAAATGATTTTGAGCTACAGTTCAATATAGTCGAATTAAAAGATCGTGTGAATAGGACATAATATACGAAAATTGGTCGTGAAAGGTATTCAATTCTTCAAGTCATCGAGACCTCCGCCCCTTTTCGTATCATTTTTAGCCAATTAATAAACAATTACTCATCAATTATAGCTCATAATACGATGCGAGTATATGAAAGTCTCACGCGAAACTTTCGAGAAGAGAGTATCATCGGCTCTTTGATCGTCAATTTGCTCGTGGTCAAACATCCAATTGCCCGGAGGGCTTCGATACATGTTATTATCTTGATTGCATCGTCCAGACCTCTGCAATAATAATGGCAGCACTGAGATCAGAATTCTATTTTAACGATTAATGTCCCATTCTATTACTCATCCAGCATCCAACTTTACGCGAGAAAAACTTTTTTTTTCAGCTCTTTCGCATTTTTATTATTTTATATTTCCCATAGGTCGAAAAATGTGAACTCTTAATTAATTTATTTGCTTTCCCCGTAGCTGTAATGAAAACCACTCATGGGTCAGTGAAACGGTAACAGAATTTAAAGCATATTTATGCTACACAATGTAAAACTCAATTTTGCAAAATTGATTTTTTTTTTCCACTCGTAAAACACAATTAAATTTTGAGAAAATAAAAAAACTAAATTACGTCGTATAGGTCTCGTGCCCTATACGCACTTTGTATTACTAATAATAAAATAATTAAAAATGAAAATTCAATTGCGTGATACTTTCGGCATTTTTTTTTCATGAGACACACACAAAATGAAGACAAAAATAACACAAAATCCGACCTTTTTTTTTTATTCTCTTTTCGTCCCGGAAAACAATTGGCAAACTCTCTTGATGTTAACGAGAATATATAAACGTGTAAGGGAGGAAAGCGGTCTTGTTTCATAGCCTGGATAATTTTGTTGTGTAAAACATTTTGAATCCCGAGGGCTTCTCAGTGCAGAGAATTTCCAACACATCAGCCTCCGGCTCGAGAACTATCGAAAACTTGTTTTGAGTGTTCCAAACGATGTTTCATGTTTCATTATCCAAGTTTAATTTTTTTACTATCCCTTTTACCTTTGACCAAACCTACGAAATTTCACATATCTCGTAATTAAATGAAATTTGTTTTCCAAATAAAATTCTTAAAAAAGAATATTGTTCGCGTGAAATAAAATAAATTAATATAAATTGTGCGTGTTTATCCGATGATTAATATTTAATAAATATTTTAAATCTTCCATGTCGCATAATTCATTTCTATATATGACCCGAATATAAATCGTACATTATACAATAATAATGCATTAGCGAATCATCTGAAAAAATATACCGAGGCGATTACAGACTCGAACTTTTTCCTACATAACCCCATTGGAAAGAAAGTTTGAGACACTATTTTTTATTTATTTTTATTTTTCTCATATGAGAGGACAAACTTGTGATATATTCAGGTCACGTGTCTATCGATGCGGTGATCGGTGCTGGGCTTACCCGCAAATCGTTAGAAGGCATGACCGATGGACAACCGAGTTCCGCATCGATAGACAATGCGCGGAATCACAGACAATTACAGGAGAACATGCCATGGAGCGAGAGGGTGGTAGAGAAAGAGAGAGGGAGAAAGAGAGAGAGAGAGAGAGAGAGAGAGAGGGGCCAAAACACAGGGAAGGAGTAGATACCTCGATTAGTACTTGTAATTGTAAGTGTACGAGGCAACTGCAGGGCCTTTGATGTGGTCGGAGAATCAGGTTTCGATGTATTCTCTCTCTCTCTCTCTCTCTCTCCCACTATCTTCGTAGAGTGCATGCAGTCATAATTGATCGTTACCTCCAGACCGGATAACCAGCGATTACTGATCTTTCCCTCCTCCATATGCTGTCTCTCTCTCTCTCTCTCTCTATTATTATCGATGTTCATGCACGAACATTTGTATACTTATATACAGGTAAAGATACGCCTTATACACGTGAAGATATAATGTTTTATATACACATATAGTACAAAAGAAACGAAGACAGTAACGACGATCACAGAATAAGGAGGAAAAACGTGTATTACTCCATTTCGCAGAGCTCCAGTAAAAAAGAAACTCCCCCTGTACACTTAATACAGTCTAGTTCATTCGTTAAATTATTGATAATGACCCTCGATTATTCTTTACCGTCTTGACCTTTTTTTTCGTTCCATTTATACAGACTGACGATTAATTAAAAAATATACGATCTTTCTTCAGCTTCCACGATTTCTCGTAAAACATCTCGTACACACAGAGCCTGCTGACTCGTTTTAACCGCGTACTGCGCATGATAATTGCGGGCTTACCGCTCTCTCAATGAAATTTATTTCAACGAACGAGGGAGGAATTGTGTGAAATATAATTGGTGCAATTAATATTGCTCCATAGGAGCGTGGAATTGGCGTTAACGCGCGTAACAGCATTTACATATTGTGTTGTACGCACTCGAGGGAGAAGGAGAAAACAATTATTACATTTGACGAGTGTAACGACGAGGTTGATAATGATTTGCTGGTAATGGCTCAATGGTCTACATTATATATGTGAATAACCATTTTGGAAAATTATCAATTATCCAGCAACCAGTTACAATAATTTATATTTGTATATTGAGGCAACGATAGTTCTATGGCAAATAATGTACTAATAGTGTGTGCTAGTAGATATAGATATATATATATATATATATATATATACATCGCTCTCATTGTGATTGCCATGAAATTATATAGCTCTGCAGGCGACGTTTCAACGTGCACTGAATGCAATTTGATGCTTGCTGTGTTATATTATTGCTATGTCCGGACTACTGGGCTTTTCGTGACGGGCCAACCTACTGTCAGGTCTGTATATAAATATATATGTCGATATCCATGTATATATATATAAACGAGGCTGTTGTATAAATCGCGGAGGCAGCAATCCTGTTTTCATTCGTGAGATGATGTGCACACATGAGCGTGTTTCACGTCAGCATAGATCAGGGTTAGTGTGGAGTTGAACCTGCGAGAATTGACCTTGTTTGCAATTATCGAGTAACATCAGCTGCGTCAGGAACGGTGTATAAACTCTATTAATAATCCTATATCAATAAATGCATATATATATATATATATATATATATAAATGCATGTATATATATATGGATTTGTGCGTGTTAGCACTGTTTAAATTGGATGGATGGGTACTATCAATATGGAAGATGTACAAGATTTACAGACGTGATTTCAGTCTGTAAATAATAACACGATATAATTTATGTACGATTTGTTATTTTTGTAGATAAGGAAAATTTTACAACCTTTATTAGCCAACAGTTGAGAATTTTCCAACGTAAGTTGGAATACATCAGTTTAAACTTTATTTTATAAAAATGATCGTAAGATTGAAAAAACTTTAGAACTAAGTTACGTTCGAAAAATCGTGAACTACCGCTCGAATTTTTGGTCATAATGAACTTTGAGAAGAAAAAGGATAAAGAAGATTTACCCATCTGATCCTACGGAGGAAATGATAAATACATGATTTAATTTATTAAAGATTTATGATTTTATTAATCAGCCAACTACTGTGTTATGAATTCGGAAATGCTCCGGTGGTGGAAAAAGTTTTTGTGAGTTTTGGTTTTTTTTTTTTTTTTTTTTTTTCAGGAAAAAGCTCTTTCGCCACTAAGTTGACTTAAGTTTGCAGCAGAAAAAGGAGAAGTAAATACCCCAGAGGGAAGAAACGAAGAAGTGCCTGAAGCACTTTTACCTTTACCTCAAGACTCGTTTGCTTCTCTTTAAGGTCGCGAATTTTTACTCGTCGATGTGCTGGCACCACACACACACACACACACACACACACGCGCAGACACACACATAAAATCGAGCGAAAAGCAACTCTCGGGAGCAATTCTTGTTTGGATTTCTGTCGTACCTCCGTTTTCGTGGTCTGTTTCGTGTGGAGTTTCGTACATAACGTCGCCCTCAGGGGCGCTCGTGTCTCACTTACTCTTCTCTCTCACTCTCTCTCTCTCTCATTCTCTCCCTCTCTCTGTCTTGGTTGATTCCTCGCTTCGGACTTTTCGCGGACTTTTCGAGTTTTTCGCAAATAAACAACAGCAGCAATGGCAATAGCTATATATATATATAGCTATATATATATATATATATATATATATATATATATATATATATATATCCGTCATACTGCAGGACTTTTGTGTTTACTAATTTATTCACTTCAGTGAGTGGACGACGAGCTCGAGAAACAATCGCTTGTGTTTTCCACCATATTTTACTTCTTTTGTGCAATTGCAAATAGACATTTCAAGTTGTTGACGGAAGCAGCTTTATGAAATTCCTAACGAATGGATAATTTACAACGGAAAATTGTGCTGTGTATGAAATAAAAATTCGAATTATTTTTTAGTCAGAGAATGATTAATGTTAAAAAATGCCGATTTCCAAATAACCATAAATTGGCTTTCATTTCAGTACCTCAGGATGATAAGTAATATTTTTAAGTTCGGAGTGGAAGAGGAAATTTTTTCAAAAATTCATCGCTGATTTAAAAAAATCAAGAGAAAAAAAAGAGTCCAAAGTGGAGCTGCAATACAATCGATGAGCAAAATTGAGGACAAAATGCATTATTTTTTAAATATCGTGTAAGGCCATATTTGTGCATTTTTTCCCTCTTTTTCCGAATTCACGAGCTTTTCCTCTGAGCAGCTAAATGAAAAAAAAAATCCAAACAAAGACCCCCAAAAAAGGGTTTTAATGATATGACCTCATTAATCTCACACACCCTAATCCAGACTAAAAAAAATTATGTACATATATAACACTGAGAGCGAGTTGCCATATTTTTTAGTAGAATCTCCAACTGCCAAGTGAACTAATTATAATTATCCTTTCTCCGCTGAGCTCGTTTCCCTCTTATCTCATTCTTTATTTTATACTTACCTTATACAAATATTTTTCCATAAAGTCACGGAATCACTACAAAAACAATATATATATATATTTTTTCTCAAACATATTTTTTTTTTGCTTGCCATATTTTATTGAAGTTATGGATTTCGTTAAAGCTGAATTTGCATAGAAAGAGCAAGAAAATGGTGTCAGTAAAATGTCTCTTTTTTGGATTAAAATTTCGTATCATAGCACCGAGAGTCGAGATTAAACCTCAGTGTGCTAGAAAATCATGTGTTATCTTGGGCAATATATATATATATCAGTAGGATGAGAGAACGTTGACGTTTAAGCTCTCATAGTTTCCACTGAAATTTTCCCGGCAGAGCAGAGAGAGAAAATCTCTCACACCCTGTAGTCGAGCAGTTTCCCACTCTCCGAAGTGAAAACGGAAGTTGAAAGCACGCCGCCTATTTCAAGCGAAATATTCCAATCGCAGTTTCTCATTCTATCTCTTTCTCTCTCTCTCTCTCTCTCTCTCTCTCTCTCTCTTTTTCCCATCGTCGTTTTATGATGCTCTCCTTCATTCGCGCGTTTCTGGATGCTCCTATCCTGTCATCCTACATAGTACGATGTAGACTATATCTATATATTTAGTGTCTGTATATTCACCATCTATATATACAGTCGAGTACTTTTCATGCCGTTTGCCAGATTTTCCAAACTTCTCTCCCGGTCAACGTATATATGTTGTGAGGAAAACGTCGAGAAATTCCGGCTCGTTCGTTCTTGTGATGTGGTAGTATAGAACGGCAAAAGCATTGGTGCGTTTGAGAAACGAAGACCAAAGAAGGTATAAAGAGGGAGAGAGAGAGAGAGAGAGAGAGAGAGAGAGAGAGAGAGAGAAGGAGGGATATTTTCCGTCGATGCGGTGCAGAATGTTTGGCGCCAACGAGACGAGACGCCAAAATACGAAAATGAGAGAGCACTAAGGCGCCGGAAGTTTTGCGGGCTCAGAGCAAAAGGGCGCAGTTGCCCCTTAACTCTCAACTATTCTGCTTTTCTACGACTTTTTCGAGGTTTATGGTCCTCGTCCTCGTCGAGAAGACCATAAACCATGAAGATTGTATACAGCCTTAATATACACAAATATATATATATATATATATATATAGAAATTCGATCGGAATTTGTCGACTCGTCCGTTACACCGAAAACTTGCCAGAGTACGAAGCATTATGACGCTTTACGACGACATAGGGGATGAAACTTTCATTACCTCTCAGGCTTAATATGCCTCTTGGAATCTGGAAAAAAGTTTCCCCTCGCGCTCCATATTATCATATTATCATATATACCATATTATCATATATATATAGACCATATTATCATATATATCTATATATTACAAACTATATTTTACTATTTTCTACGCTATTTTCCCGCGAGTAGACGGGCCTAACGGCCAATTTCGGCATTAAGCTGGGATGGGCCATTTTGCTTTCACATTTTTGTAGGTGCGAACTAGTGTATGAAACTAGCCTATATGTTCTCGTCGCCTCCTAGAATGTGGAATTTCAAGACGAAAGTAAAGAAAAACAAAATTTCCACTGCTTTGCTTTTTTATTTATTTCAAATAATGAAATCTCGTTGAATTGTGTTGCTTCTATCACAATATTGGAAGAAAAAGCGAGATTAGAGCTTGAGTTTGGGCTAAGGAGAAAATTATCCATCTCACTCCTGTCAAGATTAGATAGAAGGAGGAAGATGAGTGTCATGACGAGATTGGAGAGGAGAGTAATACAAAGTTTCTTCGTAGGGTTCCCGCGCTCTCTTGGCTCTTTATATATATATATATATATATATATATATATATATATATATACACGCATATATAAAGAGCCTATAGAGAGCCAATTTCGGCATTAAGTTGGGATGGGCCATTTTGCTTTCACATTTTTGTAGGTGCGTACTGGTGTATGAAACTAGCCTGTATATCCTCGTCATCTCCTAGAATGTGGAATTTCAAGCCGAAAGTAAAGAAAAACAAAATTTCAACTGCTTTGCTTTTTTATTTATTTCAAATACTCGCATAAATTCGTTTTCAAAAAAATTTCATTAATCATAAAACGTAATCTCGTTGAGTTGCTTCGATCACAATATTGGAAGAAAAAGCGAGATTAGAGCTTCAGTTTGGGCTAAGGAGAAAATTATCCATCTCACTCCTGTCAAGATTAGATAGAAGGAGGAAGATGAGTGTCATGACGAGATTGGAGAGGAGAGTAATACAAAGTTTCTTCGTAGGGTTCCCGCGCTCTCTTGGCTCTTTATATATATATATATATACGCATATATAAAGAGCCTATAGAGAGCCAATTTCGGCATTAAGTTGGGATGGGCCATTTTGCTTTCACATTTTTGTAGGTGCGAACTGGTGTATGAAACTAGCCTGTATATCCTCGTCATCTCCTAGAATGTGGAATTTCTCTTGGCTCTTTATATATATATATATATATATATATATATATATATATATCCACGCATATATAAAGAGCCTATAGAGAGCCAATTTCGGCATTAAGTTGGGATGGGCCATTTTGCTTTCACATTTTTGTAGGTGCGAACTAGTGTATGAAACTAGCCTGTATATCCTCGTCATCTCCTAGAATGTGGAATTTCAAGCCGAAAGTCAAGAAAAACAAAATTTCCACTGCTTTGCTTTTTTATTTATTTCAAATACTCGCATAAATTCGTTTTCAAAAAAATTTCATTGATCATAAAACGTAATCTCGTTGAGTTGCTTCGATCACAATATTGGATGAAAAAGCGAGATTAGAGCTTGAGTTTGGGCTAAGGAGAAAATTATCCATCTCACTCCTGTCAAGATTAGATAGAAGGAGGAAGATGAGTGTCATGACGAGATTGGAGAGGAGAGTAATACAAAGTTTCTTCGTAGGGTTCCCGCGCTCTCTTGGCTCTTTATATATATATATATATACGCATATATAAAGAGCCTATAGAGAGCCAATTTCGGCATTAAGTTGGGATGGGCCATTTTGCTTTCACATTTTTGTAGGTGCGAACTGGTGTATGAAACTAGCCTGTATATCCTCGTCATCTCCTAGAATGTGGAATTTCTCTTGGCTCTTTATATATATATATATATATATATATATATATATATATCCACGCATATATAAAGAGCCTATAGAGAGCCAATTTCGGCATTAAGTTGGGATGGGCCATTTTGCTTTCACATTTTTGTAGGTGCGAACTAGTGTATGAAACTAGCCTGTATATCCTCGTCATCTCCTAGAATGTGGAATTTCAAGCCGAAAGTCAAGAAAAACAAAATTTCCACTGCTTTGCTTTTTTATTTATTTCAAATACTCGCATAAATTCGTTTTCAAAAAAATTTCATTGATCATAAAACGTAATCTCGTTGAGTTGCTTCGATCACAATATTGGATGAAAAAGCGAGATTAGAGCTTGAGTTTGGGCTAAGGAGAAAATTATCCATCTCACTCCTGTCAAGATTAGATAGAAGGAGGAAGATGAGTGTCATGACGAGATTGGAGAGGAGAGTAATACAAAGTTTCTTCGTAGGGTTCCCGCGCTCTCTTGGCTCTTTATATATATATATATATACACGCATATATAAAGAGCCTATATAGAGTTCTATATACATGTATACATGTGTGTGCATAATATGTATATCAAGACCAAAAGAGCACAGGATAGAGTGAGAGTTCTCTCTCTCTCACTCTATCCTGAGAGAGAGTGAGAGAGAGAGAGAGAGAGAGAGAGAGAGACTGAGAAAATCAGACGGGAACCTTCGGGGCGAAACACGTTGCGCAAACCTCTCGCTGCTCTCTTCTGGTATTGCAAATTATCTATATATTATCTACATGTATATCTATATCGTGACGGGTTATATATGCCAAAGAGGAGAGAAGGACGAAGGAGACAGGAACGTAATGATTATGGTCTCGGGGCAACCGAGCGGTTACGTATTCGGATGTTCTTCCGCTCAACGAGAATCTTCTCACATACTAATATATCTCTCTCTCCCTCCCCCACCCTGCCACTATTTCACTTCACGTAGACACGGTTACAAACAATGGAGTGTGTTACATCGAGAGAAAGAGAGAGAAAACACTTTCAGAATCTCGGAGAGAAATTTCTCACTCCCTCGTAACGGTTATAAAAAAAAAAAAAAAAAAAAAAAAAAATACTCGTCTTGACTATAGCGAAGACGAATCGGAATAAAAAATCAATCAAAACGATCGTAAAAAAAGGTACATGTGAAAAAATAAAAATACCATTTATCACTTTCGTAACACTGTAAAAATGTGTGTCTGTGTCTCGATTATAACGAATAGACTCTAAATAAATTCGAATCGGTACGAGAGGGACTCGAAAAAGGTCAAGGGCTGTAAAAAAAATTATCATCAATTTGTTACGTTGGAGAAAAAAAGTTTGCACAGGAAAGGGGCCGGAAAAATGTTTGAATTGCTTTTGTTTCGAGAAGAGTTCTTGAATATATATATATAGGGGAGTATATATATGAGTCAAATTAATCGGAGGTTGTCAAGTACAGAAAGGGAGAGAGAGAGAGAGGAAGAGGGAAGGAGAGAGAAAGAGTTGATGTCAAGAGCTCCTCATTATCCCATTTTTTTCACCCACCCCAATATTATATTCTTAACAATAATATACTCATATATATGCTATATGCATGCATAGTAGTTACTGTAGGTGGAGTGAAGCCAGGTCAAAGTTTCCGCGGTACAACACTTTTATATTGAGGCAATAAAATACCTCCCCCCTCCTCCACCTCTTTCTCACTTATACTCACACACGGACACATACACGAAACGGTGTCTACCTTGTCTTTTCCTTTTCTTTCCGGCTCTTTTGCCGCGATAGTCGCCATCCTGGCGGAAACGGAGTTGCTTATGTATATATATATATATATATATATGTATGTATGGAGCCTATATAATAATACTAGAGCAAGTAATACAACGACAAGAGGTCTCGCAAGCACTTTCGTTATTCACCCCCTGCTCTTATTGCTCTCTCTCTCTCTCTCTCTTTCCATCTTTCTTGAGAGAAAGAGAGTGAAAAGGAGAGGAAAAAGGGGTGACGTGTGGCAGCAGAGCTTCTAGCACGTTTACCTCTTTCGTTTGCAATGGGGAAAGAGTAAGAGTTGGAGGTCGACTCGTGTGTGTATACATATATATATATATATACGTAGCAACATGTTCACGAGAGCGAGAAAGGCGTGAAAAAAATGCAATTATCGGTAATGGTACACGTTATATATATCCATCTCTTAGCGAACACCTACTCGCGCAGCACCCTCTTGTCCGGAATGAAAAAAAAAACAAAAAAACTTTTCTCCCCCGGGCGAAAATAAAAATCTTGGAAAGCCTCAAGTGGACGTTGGGAAATGGGCGATTTTCGTTTTACGCGGGAAAAGAGAGACGAGGAGAGAGTGATAGTTGAATTAATGATCGTGAATTTTATTAGAATTTCTCGGCTTTTCCAGCATCGATGCGAGCAATATTGAACCAGCCATCACGATTTAAATGAAAACAAAAAAAAAAACATTCAATATTTTTTTAAGTCACAATAATTACGAAAAAGTACGAAAAATCAATATATTTTTTTAATAATTATTTCATTATAAAATAATGATCAGTTGCTTTTTGCTCACTCCACGAGGGGATGTTTCAACCCTCTACGAGAGAAAAGAAAGAACTTTGAGTGCTTGGAAGTACTGGATGGTGGATTTTCGTGTCACGCAAGAAAAAAAGAGACAATAATGTGTAAAATAATGATCGTGAATTTTATTACAACTGCTCGGTTTTCCAGCATCGATGCAAGCAATATTGAACCAGCCATCACGATTTAAATGAAAAGAAAAAAAAAACCATTCAATATTTTTTTAAGTCACAATAATTACGAAAAAGTACGAAAAATCAATATATTTTTTTAATAATTATTTCATTATAAAATAATGATAAGTTGCTTTTTGCTCACTCCACGAGGGGATGTTTCAACCCTCTACGAGAGAAAAGAAAGAACTTTGAGTGCTTGGAAGTGCTGGATGGTGGATTTTCGTGTCACGCAAGAAAAAAGGGACAATAATGTGTAAAATAATGATCGTGAATTTTATTACAATTGCTCGGTTTTCCAGCATCGATGCAAGCAATATTGAACGGGTCCCATTAAAATGAAAAAAAAAACAAAAGTATCCAAATTTTCTCAAGACTATAATTACGAAATTTAAAAAACAATGTATAACCTTTTTTTTTTATAATTTGGGATACATTCTCTTTGATAATGAATTAATATTCTATATTATTCTGTATAATTATACATTTTTCATTGAAAATTTTTTCATGAGAAAATGATGACGAGTAGTTTTTTGTTCGGATTCACGAAGAGCAGTGAGAAAATGTGAATATATTCGACGAGTCATTGGCTCACAGAGAGTAGTTAAAATACTCGTGAGTGTATATCTCACGACGTTTCAGGTGTTGAGAATTTATTTCCACTCGTTGCATGCACGCCATATAGTCTCGAGGATATATACATGTGTGTGTGTGTGTGGATAGAAAGTGAATGAGCATCATCGGAGAATGCTTTTATTTTTATTTTTTGTTTGTTTTTACTGCAATAAAACACTAGTGGCTTTGCTTGACACAGTGTGAAAAACACGCATGTTTACGAGAGAGGATTCACGGGTAAATCTCAGCACACTCGTAATGGTTTAAAGGAAAGTGAAAAGAGGACAACGACTTCCGGAAGTAACGTCTCGAGAATTCTCGAGAAATCTTTTCAATTTATCGATTTTTTTAATTATTCATGACACTTTGAATATGACACTCAAACGTATTTTGAAAATTAATTTTTAACGACCTTAAGGTCAATTAGTGAGTTTAATATTTATCAATTATTTTGTGAATCATGAAAACATGGAATTGAAATAATATTTAAAAATGTTATGTTTCACGTCTTTTAAGGTCAATTAGCGCGATATATTTTTAATGGTGTCTGAATAAATACGATACTGTAAAAAAAATATATATATATCACTCTATTTCGTTATGCAGCGCAAGAGAGCACATTGAGATCATTTTCTCTCTCTTTTATTTTGTTGAAGGGGTGGGGGGTGGAGGGAAAAGGGGATTTACGTGAACGAGAGTGGTGCAATTTCTCGCCTAGGCATGGCACCACGAGAGAAGCGTTGCGGTTTCTCTCGCTTTTGCTTCTCCAAATGCACGACTGGAGACGAGAGAGCAGAAGGAACGAGAAGCGTGCGTACGCGCTTCTCCAACGAACGAACGAACGAACGAAATGAGAGAAACGCGAACGTAGCTCGGTGGTCTGGTGCAAAACGGACGTGACGAGCAGCCCCGGACGTTTTCTGACTCACAAAGCAAACCAAAAGAGCTGCCAACAGGACCCGAAAGGCAGGATGTACATATATATATATAATGATTGAGAGAAAACGATTTCACTAGATGAGGAAGAATCAAATCACACAGATTTTCGTACCTTCGGAAATTTCTACGCAGATTGAAATACGTGGCAAATTAAATTAAACAAAAAAAAATCGTGTCATCCGAATGAAAATTTCACTCGAGTAACCATAAAAACCATCATTGATGCGAAACAAATTTTACAGTCTTCATCCCACAGAACAATTGGAGCTTCGATCGCAGTTACAGAATAAAATACCAAATATGCAATAGGCAGGATGTACATATATAATGATTGAGAGAAAACGATTTCACTAGATGAGGGAGAATCAAATCACACAGATTTTCGTACCTTTGGAAATTTCTTCGCAGATTGAAATACGTGGCAAATTAAATTAAACAAAAAAAAATCGTGTCATCCGAATGAAAATTTCACTCGAGTAACCATAAAAACCATCATTGATGCGAAACAAATTTTACAGTCTTCATCCCACAGAACAATTGGACCTTCGATCGCAGTTACGGAATAAAATGCCAAATATGATTCAATATAATATGAATCATTTTTCAAATTGACTCTGACATGAAATTGATTTATTTCGATGCAGTGAGAGAGAGAGAGAATCTTTTTCAATCGAATCTATTGCATATGGGGAAAAGGTTGGCAATATGAAACAATTAAAATGTATCTGACTATAATATTTGCGATCAAAGTTAAAATCACATTTAACAGGTGTAAAAATTCGAAATAAATCGTCTATAAAGAACTCGAGGTGAAATATTTTTGAGAATTAAACGATGAAATTTTAATTGCCAAGAATTAAAATTTAGCAATATCGATAGAAAAAAGATCGATATTACCGATCTAAAGGTGGTCCAAATTACGATAATGGTAAAATGGTCCAGGCTGCCATTAATTAATCGCTGCGATTACTTCACCATTTTATATAGAGAAATATGTAAAGCTTTGTTTTTAAATCGGTAAGAATTTCATGCAAAACCTTTCAAAGTCCCAAAATTCAAGAATTCCTCAGACTGTAAATAAGAACTGGTACTTTTTGAAAAATTGAGCACGTATAACTCTCTTAAAGTGCAAGGAAATTCGTTTATAATATTTGCATTTGTATAAAAAATGGAAATCATGGCATAAGCTGAGTCCATTTTACCCAATCTGTGCCATATTGCCCCATCTTCACTCTACATACATTCATACAGAGTCTCTCGATCTCTTTTATCACAAAAATATTTTCGCAGAGAGAGGGAGAGAGAGAGAGAGAGAGGGAGAGTAGCGAAAAAGTGGATATTGAATGGGTAACGTGAAATGCCTGTTTGTCTCGATCGTACAGCAACTTCCGGTATCCAGCGTGAATACATATTACGTCAAATACGACAGTACATGTGGAATATGAGAAAAAGTTTGCATTGAATTGCGTATGGGAGATATTCAGTAGTTGAAGCTGCTGGGAGATCATATAGAGAATTGGAAGAGTGAGAAAGGAAAAAAATAAATATATAGAAACGCATGGATCGTCGAACAAGGTACGAGTCAACATTCGGGAGGATGGACAGAGTAATATTATTCAATAGAAGCGGACAAACGAGAGTGGATGTATGGAAATTGCAAGGAAGAGAGAGAGAGAGAGAGAGAGAGGAATATTTTGAGTATTTTGGGACGACGACGATGGTCATAGAACAGCTGATGTGGAAATGGTCGTCAGGGTCGCTAGGAAATTTTCTCGCTCTCTCTCTTGCAATGTGTCCCACAGCACAAACGGGGTAGTTTCAGCAGCAGCGAGAAATACCTCCTGCTTGTTCGTGGCTTTGCCGAGCTATGACATATACGTCGGATGAGATTAGCGTCTCTGTCTCCCTTTATCTCTAGTCGAGGTTTGGTTCTCGAGTGCATCGTTGCTTCCGCAGTTATGTCCTGGCAAACCGTATACACAGAACCCGCACAATGTGCAGGTCCGGGTCATTACGAGTCGCATGTTCTACTTTGACGTTGTCGTGACCATCCCTCGTGCTAATTTGATTTTCATAACGTTCCAATCTACCCCTCGATGGATATAATAGAATTTATAATAAACGAAAACGATTTATCGTGACGTGATATTAATATTATTCCAGTCGTATAAAAAACCCCTTTGTTTGATGCTGGTTAGTTAAAAACGACTTGAAATATTATAAATCAAAAATACCAGTGTGAAATTAAAAGTTTGAATTAGAATTAAAAAACAGAATAAAAATCAGACTGGCATTAAATTTCAATAAAAATGCAGACCCAAAATTAGAAAAGTCAGATATTCATAGGGATACTTCGATACTTCGTGAATCAATAAGTCGTTGAAACGACGTTACTATGAATTATGAGCAATTATTTCGGTTGAATTATAAATCAACTGGTCGGTCTATAATTCAAGGAAAAATATGCCAAGAGGGAAATATCTTCGTGAAAGTGATATCTGCATTCCAATGGAATTATACAAGGGAGATCTCGAAACGGATCATTGATTCCATCTTGAAGAAATGTTGCCCTGGTGAAATTGAAAATTCGTGCAGGAGCTGATTAATTTTAGAGTCGAGGATGATGAAGAATACATCGAGACACGATTGTATTTTGTAGGCGAGACATTTTCAAGTATTTACGAGAAAAGAGACTTTGTTTGCCTGAACCCGGAGATCATGACGATTAAAATGGAGGGTGAAACGGAAAATAATAATTGCTGTTGGGCTTCGTTTTTTCCGATTATTCGAGCGAGAGTTTATAGTTATGTGAGGCACATATACATTAATTGTAAAAAAATTTTTTTTTTCATGTTGGTGCTCCTTTAGCTTCCCTTTTTCTGGCTGTGGTTGATGGTTTGCCTCATGACGATGGATTTACACATAGAGAGTGAGAGCTTGGCAAAAATGAGAAACAAGTTCGTAGTTAATGCTCTGCTTGTGTCTACCATTTTGCCAAGCACTCGATTAACAAGGATATTTTCACGACTTGACTCTCTAATGAGAGGAGCCAGCAGAGCTCGAGTAAATTGAATAAGGTAGAGGGAGGTTTCGCGATCATTATCGAAGCCTCTCCCTCCCTTATTCAATTTTGACTCATTAGTCACGAAAAATTTAACATCTTAGAGTCTTGGCGAAATGGGTTTATCGTTTTTTTTTTTAAATCCTTTTTATTAAATTCTAAAAAATGTGTTATTTCTTTAGACCGAATTCCAGCAATTTGGATTAATATTTATGAGACTCGATATTCTGTGTATTCGAGAATTCAATTAAATTTGACAAACACAATGTTCATTTTTATTTATTCCGAGAAAACTTAATGACAATTTTAATAAATAAATCAATCGAATATTGGCTCGAGGCAATTTTATATATAAAATTATATTAATTGTGTTTAGTGAGGGCTCAGAAATCGATTAAGAATTTAATTAAAGCTCTACCTGAATATATTCTCATATTCAGTGCAAAAGCGTTTTCTCTCAATATTTCTGTCTCTCGTGTATATACATACGAAGCGAGAAAGCGATAGCCTCGCTGAAGGAAACACAGCAGGATACAAATCAAAGCGTACGATTTTCACTCACTGCAATGGGGATAGAAGAGGAAAGAGAGAAAGAGAGAGAGAGAGAGAGAGAGAGAGATAGAGTGCAGCTCTCTCAATTATTGGAGAACCCGTTGCAACGACGAACAAAATGAAAGAGCGGAAAATGGGAGTGGGGAAAAGTCTCCTCTCGACGGATATTTTCCAATTTTATTGGGCGCAATCGTCGGTACCCGAGAAAATAGCGAGTACATGTATAGAGAGAGAGAGAGAGAGAGAAAACACGAGATATACAAGAAGAATACAGTGAAATACAGAAAGAAAGAGAGGAAAAAAAAAACGAGGACAGAAGAAGAGCTCGTAGTTCAGCCAAAGTTAATTAATTAGTTTGTTCTGAAAGGGAGGGGGCATTATGTATGTCTTCGACTTCCGGTCGACGAGAAGCAAAAGCGAGACAATATATGAAGTTTCAACGGAAAAGGATGGAAGAAGGGGAAGAGGCAATATAGTCCATTGAGTAATAAGTACTCTATTGGAGTATTAACTTTGTTATATATATATATATATATATATATATATATATATATATATATATATATATAAGTAGTAGGTTACATTGGCAAATTCATCCGCAGGGCAGTAGAATTGGTGATTTATTTGCTCATGCTGTGGAACGATTAAGAAATTTTCAAGACCCCAAAAATTACTCGGAAAATGTGCCAAAATCTTATAGAAAGTTGCCGAAATGTCTGTCCAGGCAGAGCCACTTAATTTTATGCCAAATCGGCGAACCGGTTTACACCATCTTTTTTTTTTTTTGTCATAAAAATGGTTATTTTTTTTCAGCGAATATACTTTAATTATATTTTGAAGATGGATCAATTGGTCATTGAATTTAATAGCTTGGGTCTCTCCCCACAAAAAAGGAGGAGCAAATATTTTTTTAGTTCGCCTGCTGGGGGATCTTCGTGTCTCGTTATGCGGAAGTGTCCTTCGGATGGATCGAAATTTGCATCATTCAATTAAGCATAGACAAGAGAGACTTACCCCGGCTGCAGTCTGTCCACCATATCCAACCCAAAAGCCAACCTAACGCGGCTTCTCGTTCTCCGGACTCATTGAATTTACATGCCATTCCTCTTGGCTGGTTCCCTCGACTACCTACTCCACTCTGTGCCAATTGCACCCTCTCTCTCTCTCTCTCTCTCTCTCTATCTCTCTTGAAAGACTATTAAAATTCCACGAGCGATTATTCACGCCAGCCTCGTTAAAAAGCATCCTCCTCGATTATACGAGGGAGCTTTGCAGATCCGCCAAGGGTGGATAAAATTCCTCGTGGACAGAAGAGCTAAATTCCGCCATTTTTTTTTTTTTATCTCAATAAGAAAAAAAAGTTCTCCTACCATATAAAATTTATTAGTAATAGAATGGAATATTGAATTTAATCAACAGAAAATTTAATCGAATGATTAAATTCAAATAAATTATACTCGAGTGAGTTTGTTTGAACTGAGTACACATTTTTGTTGGATGCAGCGACGATCGGAGCTCTTGGTGATTTTCAGTGATAAAAAATTATTTTTTCAAAGCTTGATACTGCCAGATTCGTTCCCTGGTGTCACATTAATTCATGCCTGATGTGACAAATGGAGGGGAAACGGTCGAGAAGACAAAGTGAGGGTGTGAAAATATTCCCTTGAATATATAAAATGGATGCAATGAATTTTCGTGGCGACCTCTCGTGGTAAAAGAACGAAAGGCCTTCGTAGATGTATACGTAAACGAGATATACCAAAGCGAGAGAGTGACACGTACAGTCATATGTACATGCAACGCAAACATTATTTGCATGACAAAACATCACAGAAAGAGAGGGAGAGAGAAACATAAAGGGGTAGACGAATGAGAAGACACGAGAAAAACCGAGCCTTCTGATGTTCCCTGTGGAAAAACTCGACTATTTTGCCCCAGGGGACGAGCCAGAATCGCGAACCTCACGTTTCTCCTTTTATCCTTCCTCTCTTATACGTATTTTTTCAACGCCCTCTCGTGGCTCCTGTTATTTCTTCTCCGCTGACCCCGAGCGATGGAAAAATAAATAAAATAGAAGAAAAAACATGAGAAGGGAAACATATTGTAAGATAAAAAAGATTCCATCTATATTCATTGGTTTTATCAATGAATGAATTTGATCGAATGAAATCGAAAGTTTTGTTGGCTGAGGGACAAGTTGTAAGAGTTTCTCTACAAATAACCCCGGGACAAGATGCTGGAGGATGGAAATAAGGTGGCGGATGAGCAACGACGACGAGGACGACGAAGAGTTCGACCCATGCGACCCGGACGCATCTCTCGCGGATTTTAGAAAGGCCGCAGCACAAAACAAGAGAGCAAGCGGGAGAGAGAGAGAGAGAGAGAGAGAGAGAGAGAGAGAGAGAGAGAGAGAGAGAGAGAGAGAGAGAGAGACGTGCGGTTCTCCTGCGGCTCCGCGATACATCCCGCACGTTGCATTCTCTCTCTCTCTCTCCCTCTCTCTCGTACCGAGTGCACACAGAATTCAATGGATGAGGTACATTCACGAGCCATGTATCACAAACCGCACCGGTGGCAATCCACTCGTCGAGTTCATCCTGCAATGTCACATTCAGTTTCATCGCATACTCACACTATATATTTGTGTATTTATTAAAATATATAAAAAATTGCGCTTGGCCCTGAATAAATAAATAAATAAAATGTGTAATATTATAAATATTATAAAATTAAACTTATATGCTTTGAATGAAATTTAAGGATTTAGAAAAATATTAAAATTCCCTTATACGACATAGAGAACGATAAAAATGTTTTTTTTTTACTCAAAGCTGTGCATATATCTATGAATCGTTTCGACTAAGAATGAAACGTCTTTGAAATAGTATTTAAAGCGAGTATTGCGCGTACATATATATTGTACAATGTATTATGGTAGCTCGGATAATAAAATTTGATGAATTGGACCAGCGTTACGGACACTTGAGCTCCCGAGAGAGAGAGAGAGAGAGAGAGAGAGAGAGAGAGAGAGAGAGAGAGAGAGAGAGAGAGAGAGTCCCAAGAGCACGGAGAGTGCTCGTAGCGGCGAGCAACGACGCGAGAGAGGCGTGAATGAAATATCGGTCACTGTTGTGTAGACTTTACACCGTTATTCGTATATATATATATATATATATATATATATACGCACGTGTGTGTGTAATGTGCAATATATAGCGAGTGCACTATTCGCGGGCTTTTAAGAGTACATTTCCAGAGCTAGAAACTCCCCCCCCCCCTCCACCCCTCTCGCTCTCTATCTATCTAACACTCCACCAACAGTTGAGTAGATACAACCGGCAAATATACTGGCTTTGTACAAAAGATGACCCATCCCAACTCATAAGAGTATATGAAGCACGTTATGACTGTACGTAAACTATACGTGTGTTTTCCTATCAAGGGAGTATCAAGGGACAGGCATGTATAAGTAGATCGGGAGGCTCTGCCATGAATTATGAATGAATCCGAGATCATCCTATAGAGTAACCTCATACTCATCATATTTGTTGCATTTCTATATCAACCAGGTAAACAGAGACGATGCGACATCGAATTTTAGAAAATCGATATAGAATTCATTCTTCATTTTGTGATTGCTGAAAATTTCCCCCTTTTTTTTTTTGCATTTATGCACAGAATTTCTTACAAATAGTTTTAAATGAAAATTCGATCAGATTCGAGAGGGTAGTAGAAAAAAAAGGAAAATTTTGATTCTTTGTTTGCAGGAAATGAAACATTTCGAAAAATGCAGATTTCAAGGGTCTATATAATTTCAGTGATGTTCTAATTGCTCGTTTTTGGAAGATTTGAGAGTACTTGGAAAATTGCCGAAATTTAAGGGCAAGGGTCATGGTTAAATTTCTAAAAATCGATGCTTTGAAGTTATAAATCTGTAAAAAATCTGTAAAAAGGAAATCTTGAAATTTTACACCTAAAGTGGAGTTCAACTCCACCCGGGAGCACAGTTACAGCCCTTTTAATAAACATTTTTGTACCCAAATTGTAAAATAAAAAATTTCAATTCTTTTGTACGACGATCGATGTATATTTGTTAGTCAAACTCGAATCCACTGGTAATTTTCTCGAAACCTCAAAAATTTCCATGGTGATCCACAAAAACGTGTTTTTTTAAATGCAATTTTTTAATTTTTCGCTGCTGACATTTTGTTACAAAAATTCAAAAAAATTAGTAATTTGGTATGATTGCATAGTAGAAAAATAGAATTTTCACTATTGCCAATTTTAATGAAAATTCCGGAAGTTCGATAAGTTCCATTTGGCGATATTTTGCCATCGAAAAATCGTTGATCTTGCCAAAAATATGACTTTGCTTGTACAGTGTGCTCATCTTATTCCAAAATTATATATTTTATATAATATATATATATATATATATATATATATATATACATGTGGGTTCAGTGAATTTGTGCGTATAAGTGTGTGTGTGTGTGAGCAAAAAATGTTTAGAGCAAATGACAGATTTATGACGAGCGTGTTTGTGCGTGACTGAGATTGCCAGGGTTTTCCGAGAGAGCGCGGGTGGCCAGTGTGACGAGTCGTGAGGCCACCCTTGGAACAAAGACTGTATAGAATGAGTGTTTGTGTGACTGAGAAGAGTGTTATAGAAAGAAGAGAGAAAATGAGATTGTGCCTGCATGATGTGTCGAAGAGGCGAGTAGTCTTAGATGAAGTGCGAGAGCGAAAAGATCGTGAGCGGCCTGGCTCATTTTAAGTTGTGATTGATAATTATTTGTATTCCCTACTTTACTCAATAAAATATATTCATACCATTTTTAAGTATCCTGCTACATGATTATGATCCTACAAATTTGGGGGCTCAACCGGGATCATGTCAAGGCCAGATTACTTTAACGTGTAGTGTGAATAAGAAGTTTATGTGGTGGAATGCGTGTTGATCGATACTAGTGGTAAAACATTAAAGATATTAAGTGCGGTGCGTAAAAGGCAGACGGCCAATCGACGAATATTGCGTAGCGTATTTAAAGTGTTGAAAATTAAAGAAGTTGAGTGCGGTACGTAATAGGCAGACGGCCAATCGTCGAACTTTGCGCAACGTATTTAAAGTGTTAAAATGGCGACATTCGATGATACGGCTTTGGCGTTCGAGACTGTGGACGTCGAAGAAATAAGAAGCAAATTACTGGAGCTTGGACTATCGACGAAGGGATCCAAGGCAGTGCTGGTCGAACGGTTGAAAAAGACTCTTAAAAACGACGATAAGGCGGAGAAGTCCCAACGGACAGCAAGTGGTAAAGACGACAAAGAACACGACGACGAAGACGATAGTGGCGAAGAAGAGGATGAAGTCGATCCTAAATCATTATCAACCACGCAGTTGAAGTCGCGACTTCGCGACTTAGGATTGAAGGTGACGGGTAAAAAGGCCGACCTAGTCGGGAGACTAGAGGCAGCTCTGGATAATAACGATAAAGATAGCTCAGAGGATGATAACAGCAGTGATGATGAAGAGAACGACGCAAAAGATATACGTCGCGATAATAGAAGGCAAGATCGACGCGAACGTGGCGAAAATTATCGAGACCTTGATGATCGGCGTACCACGTTGACGTTTAAAGATGTCGAAGACGCACTAGAAACTTTTAGTGGCGACGGTAGTGAAAATGTTCGACGTTGGTTTTTGACATTCGAAGAAACTGCGGAAATGTGTTCGTGGACGGACTGTCAAAAGGTGATATATACTAAAAGATTGTTACGTGGATCGGCAAAATTATTTGCAAATTTTGAGTGCCATGCCAAGACATGGAGTAAGTTAAAAAAGGGGTTAATCCGCGAATTTTCTACGACGCTGAACAGTAAGCAAGTGCATGCACAGTTAAGCAGTGTAAAAAAAAGGGGTGATGAGACGTATCAGGCTTATGTCTATCGCGTGTTGGAGATGGCCAGTCACGTCGATATCGAATTAGACGCCAAGATACAGTATATTATTGACGGTATTCAGGACGATGAAGTGAACAAGTCCATATTGTACGGAGCTTCTACGGTGAAAGAGTTGAGAAGAAAACTAATACAGTACGAAACGCAGAGAAACAATGCTAATGTAAAGACGAGTGTAAGAATCCAGAAGCATGACAAACATAACAGGATGAAGAAGCCAAACCACACGCCCGATGGGGAGAAAGCTAAACGTTGTTTCAATTGTGGCAGTAAGTCACATTTGAGTACAGACTGCCCGGATAGGGCGAAAGGACCAAAGTGTTTTAAGTGCGGTGAATTTGGACACGTGTCTGTAAAGTGTACGGTCGAGAGAAAAACCTCTTATGCTGAAAAAGAAAAAAAAGAAAAGACACGATGTGACGCGTTGCAGTCAGGGGACAAGAAAACATATAAGCAGGTCAAAATTTTGGGCGAAGAAATTACAGCTGTGCTGGATTCGGGTAGCGACCTACATCTGGTGCGTGCTAGTTGTTATGTGCGGCTCGGAGCCCCGAAGCTCGAGTTAAAGACAATTCCTTTCAACGGTGTTGGTGCGTTGAACCAACGCACACTTGGACGCTTCAGAGCGGATATAATTATCGACGATTTGGAATTCTCGTTCGAATTTGACGTAGTCCCAGATGAATTTCTCGGACATGATTTATTGGTAGGTGGCGAATTGTCCGATCACGCCGAAGTTCGTGTGAGACGCAGACAGGCTGTACTGAAGAAAATTGACTCGAAGGAACATTTAACGGAGACGAAAGACAGTGGCTGGAAGGAAGTGTTGAACATCAGTGTGTTTCAAGAATTTGAAAAGGAGCACGACGTTTCTATTCAACACGTGACCGATCCAGAGATTAAAAGTGATTTGAGGGAAGCGATTGAAAATTACACGCCGAAGAAAACGAAGGATACAGGAGTGAAGATGCGTATCATGTTGCAGGACGATGCGCCTGTATTTCAAAATCCACGACGGCTCTCAGCTGAGCAGAAAAATCAAGTGAACGAGATCATTGAAAAGTGGATAGACGAGGGAGTTGTAAGACCAAGTGTATCTGATTTTGCAAGTCCTATAGTGCTGGTGGAAAAGAAGAATGGACAGTTGAGACTCTGTGTCGATTATCGGTCTCTAAACAAGAAAGTGATAAAAGACAGGAATCCGTTGCCATTGATCGAGGATCAGCTGGATCGACTCCAAGACGCAAGAGTTTTTTCCACGCTAGATTTAAAAGATGGATTTTTTCATGTGCCCATCGAGGAAGACAGTGTGAAATATACGGCATTTGTGGTGCCCGATGGACACTATGAATTCTTGAAAGTACCTTTCGGACTCTGTAATTCACCGGCGGTTTTTCAAAGACATATTAGAGCAGTTTTTCGTTCGTTAATCACTGCTGGTGTCGTACTGGTTTATTTGGATGATTTGATTATTCCCGCCAAAGACGAAGAAGAAAATTTAAAAAGGTTGAAAATTGTGTTGGACACGGCAAGTGACTATGGTTTGGTGATAAATTGGAAAAAGTGTGAGTTGTTAGTAAGACGCGTGGATTATCTGGGATACATTGTGGGGGCTGGACAGATCCGACCCTCTGATAGAAAAACAGTAGCGGTAGCAAAGTTCCCAATTCCAAAAACGGTGAAACAGGTGCAAAGTTTTTTAGGACTCACGGGGTATTTTCGCAAGTTTATTCCTCAATTTGCAGTTCAAGCGCGACCTTTATCTCAGTTGCTAAGAGATGATGTCAAGTTTGTGTTCGGAATAAATCAAAAGACGGCGTTTGAAAAGCTAAAATCGGCGTTGATCGAAGGGCCGGTACTTAAGCTTTATCGTGTCGGAGCAGTGACCGAATTACACACAGACGCTTGTATGGGTGGTCTAGGCGCTGTTTTACTTCAAAAGGATCCTGACGATAGTAAGTTGCACCCCGTCTACTATGCGAGTTGGAAGACGACACCCGCCGAGGAAAAATACACCAGCTACGAGTTAGAGATTTTGGCTGTCGTAAAAGCATTGAAGAAGTTTCGCGTGTATTTGTTGAACATCGATTTTAAGATTGTGACAGATTGTAAGGCGTTTGTGTTGACAATGAAGAAGAAAGATTTGTGTTTGAGAGTGTCACATTGGGCGTTGTTGATCGATCAATTTAACTACACGATCGAGCATCGACCCGGCACGTCAATGCGCCATGTCGATGCATTAAGCAGAAATCCTGTCGAGATTTTACTGGTACAGGAAGGCCGAGACGGTTTGATAGAACAAATTCTAAGAGCGCAAAAAGATGACCCCGAGTTGAAAAAAATAATTGACTCCGTTCAAGCCGGTCGATGCGACGAATTTTCAATGTTGAAAAAAGGAGTATTATACCGTGAAAGTGACGGTACTGAACTTATGGTGGTGCCTAAAACGATGCAGTACGACGTGATTAAGCAAGCTCACGAGCAAGGTCATTTCGGATGGAATAAGACAGAGTTTGTGATAAAACGTGAATTTTGGTTTCCTAAAATGAGACAGAAAATTCAAAGAGTAATTGATAGTTGCGTAAAATGTTTATTAGCGGAGAGGAAGCACGGGAAGAGTGATGGGTTGTTAAATCCCATCGAAAAGGGGGCTGTGCCACTGGACACTTATCACATCGATTATTTGGGTTCAATGCCCTCTACGAAGAAAGCTTACAATCATTTGTTTGTTGTCGTTGACGCATTCACAAAGTTCGCATGGTTATACCCGACGAAGTCGACGACGGCTGACGAAGCAATAGATAGACTCAAGAAACAAGCGGTGATTTTCGGAAATCCCAGGCGTATTATTTCCGACCGAGGTGCAGCATTCACAGCTAACGCATTTACCGAATACTGCAAATCTGAGAACATTGAGCATGTTCTCATCACAACAGGTATTCCTAGAGGAAATGGTCAGGTGGAAATAATGAACCGTGTAATCATTCCGATTTTGACGAAATTATCAGCAGAGAATCCGATGGAGTGGTGGAAACACGTAGACAAAGTGCAGCAGTTTATGAACTCCTCGTTCAGTAGAAGCACCAAGAAGACGCCTTTCGAGTTATTGATTGGTGAAAAAATGAAGCTCAAAAATGATCAACAGTTGAGACAATTGGTCGAGGATGAATTCATCAAGTTGTTCGAAGAAAAACGCACGAATCTGCGCGATGAGGCACGACAGAACATCCAAAAAATTCAAGAAGAAAATAAGAAGACGTTTAATCGAAAGCGGAAGCCAGCTGAGAAGTATGCGGTTGGAGATTTAGTTGCCATTCAGAGGACGCAGTTTGGATCAGGTCTGAAACTGTACCCTAAATTTTTGGGACCGTACAAAATAACGTCGGTCATGAGAAATAACCGCTACATTGTGGAAAAGGTTGGGGACCACGAGGGTCCCAATCGCACGAGCTCTGCGGCTGATTTCATGAAGCCATGGGCAAAAGCGAACAACTTCGATGAGCAGTTCCTTGACGACGAGGACGCAATTTTTGAAGAGTGCAGTGGCGAGTGAAAACGTGGTATCGAGGGCGATACCAATGCAGGATGGCAGATTGTGGGTTCAGTGAATTTGTGCGTATAAGTGTGTGTGTGTGTGAGCAAAAAATGTTTAGAGCAAATGACAGATTTATGACGAGCGTGTTTGTGCGTGACTGAGATTGCCAGGGTTTTCCGAGAGAGCGCGGGTGGCCAGTGTGACGAGTCGTGAGGCCACCCTTGGAACAAAGACTGTATAGAATGAGTGTTTGTGTGACTGAGAAGAGTGTTATAGAAAGAAGAGAGAAAATGAGATTGTGCCTGCATGATGTGTCGAAGAGGCGAGTAGTCTTAGATGAAGTGCGAGAGCGAAAAGATCGTGAGCGGCCTGGCTCATTTTAAGTTGTGATTGATAATTATTTGTATTCCCTACTTTACTCAATAAAATATATTCATACCATTTTTAAGTATCCTGCTACATGATTATGATCCTACATACATATAAATACGAAACTGCTGCCTGAACTATTTTATACGATATTTTATGTTTATATTTTCCTTCTTGCTCATCCTTTGCTTTATCCAACGCCAATAGTATGAGTATATCTGTATAGTGATATAAAATATGTACACATGTTTCATAGGAGATAGAAGCTATCACGAATATCGATATTCCCCGAGGCTTTTCGAGCGAGCCTAATTGAATATGATAATAGTATAGTATATAATAAAGGTGAAGTGGCTGGTTGGCTGCTCTTGGATTGGAGAGCACGTGAGTCCGTGGGTGCGATATCGTATTGGCAATAAATTTGCAAAGAGAGGCGAATATCAAGCAGTCAATCAGTCTATATATTGTGGCTCGACGAATATTGCACTCTCGTTCGCGTTTACGAGATATAGAGAGGAGCTCTTGGAATACTCGATTGGCCAATCATTCGATGATCCACGATCTCTCTCTCTCTTTTTTTTCTCTCTCTCACCATACGACCATTAGGACGATATAATCTGGATCGAGTGACGGGTTCACGGAAAAAAACTTTCTCGTGTGGTTTTATTTTCCATCCCACGAAATAGGAAATTGAATGAATTTTCAAACTGTTAAAAAAAATGTACAAATAATCTTTTTTCAAATCAAACGACGATAGTTTTTCCACAATAAAAATTATTGCAATAAAATTGAGGTTTTAATGAAGGTGGCAAAATTTTACAAAAAAAAATGATTAACACTATACGGAGCCTGCGATGTATAATTTGCGATATAAAGATGATGACGATTGGTTAAATTGAAATCGACTCTACGAGAGCTCAAGAGTCAAAGACAGAGAGAGAGAGAGAATCGTGTCAGAATGTCAAACGCTAAGAGTGGGATAAAAATATTCAAAACCGAAAGACTCATCACAAGATATCTGCGTCTCTTTTCGGGCGAGTACGATGATTCGCAAATTTTGGGTGACCCTGTGATAATTATAGCGATGATGATTATCGCGATAATATTTTCTATTCACGTATACATAAATTCCAATCGTAATCATTTCAAAGTAAGTATGCATGCGTGTATTTATTTTAAAAGCCTGTCCTCTCTCATAGTCGTAGAGAACATTGCTCGCGGAGGAGTCGAGATTTACACTTTCACTGGATTTATAACGCTAACCTAGGGGGGAATCTTTGAAGATGTCTCGATGATCTCTCTATATTTATTCTCTCTTCTTCCTTTTCTACTGGAGAGCATCTGGAAATTTTATACGTACCACGAGCACCTTTTATTCTCCTCGATTAAATAAAATTTATAGCATGGATAATCGTCACAATTTATGTAAGCAAAATTGACTTTAAATAAAATTACAAATTTAATAATAAATATTTGTAAACATGAAAATTCAGTCTATCGTTTTTACAATGGAAAAAAAAAAACACAAAACGATCTTGCCTATTCATCCGTATTAAATACCAATATTCATTTTAATATTAATTAATTTCTCATTTCCATGACCTATTGATTACTTATACGAAATGATAATTAAGTTCGTTGCCCTCGATTATGTATTCTGCACACCGCAGATTTCCAATAACAATTTTAATATTATTTTAACGCGTAATTAGACTCGTTTTTTCCACAAATTTTATCAGAATCGTTAAACGAGATTTGAAAAAAAAAATCTCATGGATTTTTTTTATTATGAATCTAATCGATAAAAAAAAAAGTTTAAGAAGTTGGTTCGCCCTCGTAAAGCTCAACTTTTACTTTCACGTGTTGTTTATGTTTTTTTTTTTTTTTTTTTTGATTGCGCAGAGATCGTTTATACAGATGTAAAAGTTTTAAAAGAATTTCCGTATTTTGCATCGATAGCTCCTTTATACACGTTAACGACGATTCTTTGCTCTTGCGAAAAGAAATATAAAAAGTTTGAATTTTGCCATTACGATCCTCGCCAAGAATTTTATAATCCCCTCTTTGTTATTTTTCACTTCTGCGAGCAGACTTTTTCACGAGAGATGGGACTTGAGAAATTTAACAACACAAAAAAAAAAAAAGTTTTTTGTCGCTCAAACGATCAAGGATATTGCGACGAAGAGGGTCGTCCCGTTGGTTCATTCTGGTTAATGAACGTTTATTCATGAGAAAACTCATCCTCCACTTTTTTATCTCTGTCTCTTATCGATGAGAACATTGCACATTTTTTTACAATACAATATATAATAGCATTGTCTTTATTTCAAACGTTTCATTGTTAATCACTGAGAGAGCACGATAAAATTCATCAAATTTTCATTGAGGTCCATCAAGAGCTCGTAATATGAAAAATATGTATATACACGCCTATATGGATCGATAACTCTAATAAAATTGCTATTATAGAAAATATTGTTGTTAATGAACGTTTATTCATGAGAAAACTCATCCTCCACTTTTTTATCTCTTTCTCTTATCGATGAGAGCATTGCACATTTTTTTACAATACAATATATGATAGCATTGTCTTTATTTCAAATGTTTCATTGTTAATCACTGAGAGAGCACGATAGAATTCATCAATTTTTCATTGAGGTCCATCAAGAGCTCGTAATATGAAAAATATGTATATACACGCATATATGGATCGATGACCCTAATAAAATTGCTATTATAGAAAATATTGTTGTTAATGAACGTTTATTCATGAGAAAACTCATCCTCCACTTTTTTATCCCTTTCTCTTATCGATGAGAGCATTGCACATTTTTTTACATTACAATATATGATAGCATTGTCTTTATTTCAAATGTTTCATTGTTAATCACTGAGAGAGCACGATAAAATTTATCAATTTTTCATTGAGGTCCATCAAGAGCTCGTAATATGAAAAATATGTATATACACGCATATATGGATCGATGACCCTAATAAAATTGCTATTATAGAAAATATTGTTGTTAATGAACGTTTATTCATGAGAAAACTCATCCTCCACTTTTTTATCCCTTTCTCTTATCGATGAGAACATTGCACATTTTTTTACAATACAATATATAATAGCTTTGTCTTTATTTCAAACGTTTCATTGTTAATCACTGAGAGAGCACGATAAAATTTATCAATTTTTCATTGAGGTCCATCAAGAGCTCGTAATATGAAAAATATGTATATACACGCATATATGGATCGATGACCCTAATAAAATTGCTATTATAGAAAATAATTACTATAATCAATCATAATTCTTCGTGAATTAATCCTTTCTCTCGTGTTTATAAATCCAAGAAAGTTTCGTGGATGAGAAATCGAGAGGGAGAGAGAGAGAGAGAGAGAGAGAGAGAGAGAGTTTATCTGGGCTGGTACAAGGTAGAAAACGTGGAGAGTTTCGCAGAGATCTCTCGCTTCATAATTAACTTATCAATTCTATAGGTGAATTGTGTCTATGTGTAGGGGGGGGGGGGGTGTAGTGTGTGGGTGTGTCTGTGTGTGTGTTATCGATGTACTGGAGCGCCCTCTGTATATACTTGGCAGGTCAATTAGCACCTCTCGCTACTCGATTAAGTTCGCATATCACTACGACTGTTATTTCTACTAGAGAACGAGAGAGAGGGAGAGAGAGGAAAAGCTCTGTGGACTGGGTGAACAAACCTGCTAATTTTACTCGTAAATTGGTCAATTAAGGCATCAGCTCGAGCTGAATATATATATGTGTGTGCATGTGTGTGTGGGCGCGTGTGTGTGCACTGTCTCTCTCTAAAACGAGAGGGAGAGAGAGAGAGAGAGAGAGAGAGAGCGAGGAGGGATGTGCGAAAAGACACGGGAGAAACTTTAGCGAGCAGATTCGGAATTTGTTTCATCGGTTTTCTTCAACTATATTTGTGTAATACTAATTTAGCTTATCTTTGCATTGATTTTATTTTAGGTTTGCCTAATAATTAATTCGTCTATCTGCGATATATATATATATATATTTTTTTGAAAAAGTCAATAAAATGATAATTCTGCAAGCTCATTGAAATCCCTATTTAGAGAATATTTTGAAAATAAACGAGCTTGAAGACAATGAATTTTCTTCATGATGGAATAAATTTTGGCAGCCTGGGAGTTTTTTATGTAGCTCATATTATTCGGCACAGATTTCATACAAACATCCTACCCGACCATATACAAATATGTTTAATTACTCGAGAATTTCAACCTGCCATGACGAAGATTTAGTTATGAATAACCACGGAACAATTTATACGAGAGAGAATTTTTTTTTTGCTCATTTCATTAAGTCTTGCATGAGAATTCTCGTGGTCCACGCACTGTTAAAAATTCTACACCATGCGTACATTCATCACGTACGTCAGAGATTTACGTACAGAGGAGCTTTTTCTCATAATTGGATGGGGGAAAAAAATGCAAGACAAACTTGAATGAAAGTTATGATTATACGCAAACTTTTCGGTTCTTTAAATAAATTATTCAAGTACATGGAACAAATTTATGTGGAAAAATATAGTTTTTTGCATGTATAGATTAAATATTTCTCATCTGCATGTACTCAAATTGTATAAAATATATTTTATATAAAAATTTTAATTAATAATCGCGATAAAATATTTTCTTATATTAGCTGAAATATATTTTTATAACATGCACATATTTCACGTATATATTTGGAAAATATTCAAAAAAATATATATATTTTGGCATGAAATTTTATCCATGGGGCAACGAGTGGACCGACTCATCATAGGGTGACAAAAAAGAAAGATATTAAAAAAGTTTGAATTTTCAGCTCTAGTTGAAGCAAATTTTCATGTTGTTTTATGTGTACGATATAGCATTAAAAAAGATAACTCTAAATTTTTTTCATTTTTTGTCGTCAGCTATGGAATATGCAAAGTTATTCTTCTTCCTTGACTCCACGTTTTTCCTCTCTCGGCAGCTCGGTGAAAAAAAAAAAATCGTCTTGAAAAAAGTTGGTGGAAAGTCGTAAATTCTATACGGAAGCTTCTCTCTCGTCCCAGTCGTGCGTGTGTGAGCGATTTGCCTGTCGAGAGAAAGGAAGGAAATTTTCGCTGTGTCCATGGAAAATAGGTAATGTAGTCGGAGACTTTTGAGTCGACGTCTTGTGCTCGGTAAAAAAAAAATTATACATATATTTTAATGCCTAGAATATGACGTGAAAAGCCCAACAAAAGTCTCCCATACATGGCATTTTTTGCTGCTGCTGTATTTCCATACAGAGTGTCAAATTTTTGTATCTCTCTTGACGATTTTCCATTTATGTTCATACTGAAATAAATTTGCAAAAAAAATTATTTACACTCGATGTAAATGAATACATAAAATTATGCCTTTCATAAGTCAACGCATTTTTTTTTTAGATCAATTTTTCATAATTCAATTGGGTTAATAAATTATGACATGGACATTTTAAAATCGGAACACCCTATATATATTTCCACGAGATTATTGTCAACCGAGAAACGAGTTTTAAGTGTGCTCGTAAATTTATGACCGGAAAGAGGCAACACTTTTCGTGTTTCCTATTCGAGGTAATTTCGTTGGGCATTTAAAATGAATAGACTGGAGTTAGCGATCATGATTTCCTAACATTTGTCTTGCGCAACGAGAGAAATGCGTGCAGACGAGTGCGTTAATATTTGACATGAAAATAAGCAAGCAACAGCAATTTTCACACGTTACTTTTTTCCCAATCGACAATTGACTTTTTTTCCCTGACAATGGAAAAAGTTCAACGGCAGCTCAAATATTTTTTCCTACCTTCCAACTATATCAGCCAAGTTGTAGGAATTTTTTCGCTTACTTTTTTTGCGAGGAAAATTTTTCGTCGGGCAAAAAGTGTCTCAACCCTCCACTGAGTTAAAAAAATGACTCTTTTGAGGCCAGGATTTTTTTTTTTATATTTATTTTTCAAAGACAACGTTTGTCGTCGATTTTGGCATGTCCCAGCTGCCTGCAAATTTATTTTTAACTCCTGTTTCATGTTTTTGCAGTATGAAGAAATGTTTTTATTTTTTCACTATATTTTCCAATCCAGAGTTTTCCCCTATCGAATTCTTTATTTACACGATGCGAATTTTCTATGGGCAAACATTAAAATGAATAGTGAGATAGAGAGGAAAAAAAAATTGCTTTGATTGATTTGAGAGAGGCCATTTTGTGCATACAGTAAATTTATATCAACATCCCTCGTGTACCAGCAGTTTTCCCAAAACCTTTAAAAATTGTATCGATACAAGGCATAAATGAGTATCCAATGAAACAAAAAAGCATCCAACATTTTCCAACGAATTTGCCTGAGGCAAAAAATCAATTTTTTCGCTGCTTTCTCCCAAAGAAAAGGTAATAAATCATATCATATAATAAAGAGAGGAGACTGACTTATGATTTTGTTTGTTCTCCTTCTCACGCTTTTACCCGTTCCAAGAGCCGACCGGGCTAATTTGCCATAGACAAAAAGGATGTTTTCTCACACGCTCGACACGAGAAACGTGTGTCGAGCCACGAATACATTCTAACCCCAACCCATCATAGCTATGAGAGAGAAGATAAGTGGGATTTGGAGAAATTTGAGTATTATGAGACAAGCAACGATTTTCAGGAAGTTCACGATTCTCATGCTCATTCTCTCTCTCTCTCTGGAAGTGGCTCCATCCATTATTCAGATATTTCTCCTCCACGCTATAATATTCTTTTCCACTTTGAGCTCAGTGAGGCTCTCATATAAAACCATCACGATTAACTCATTATTTGCATAATTTGTGTACGATGAATTGGAGTAGATTGAACTTTTTTCGCGACAAGTACAAGAGAGAACTTGATGAGAATGCGGTGAGAAATCTTTGTCAAAGAGACAGCAGGCAAAAACTTTTTTGCGAAGGCAAATCGGAAGGATTTCGTTCAATTGTTACCAAACTTGTATCTTCGCCTCGATCATTTGCCTAATATATTATTTCATGCACGTATAAGATGATAATAATAATAATAATAATACGCATTATTATTATTATGGTTGTTCCTGTTGAACTGGAGTAGATCGAATTCTCTTCCCAAGAGATATATACGAGATCGCGTAAGAGTTAATATTTTGGGTATAATAAAAAACTCTCTTCGAAGCGAAAGCAGCGAAAAACTTTTTGGCGAAAGGAAACCGGGGCCTAGTTCAATTATTACCAAACTTGCCTGGATCACTTGTCAAATATATAATTTTGTACAGGTTTACATGTATATAGGCAATTCAGGCTTGCATAATTCACCGCGATCAATATTTAAGAAGCGGATCTCTTTCCTCTCGAGAGGATTATACGATTCTCTATCTCGACGTGATGAATTTCCAATAAGCGAGGGTTACACATATATCTATATATAATCTGGAGCAAGGACCTTTCTTGCACATGAATATCTTAACGATCTCGACCTGCGAGGTCTATGCAAATGTAGAAACGTTATTTTTTTTTTCTTCCAACGTTCGCTTCGATATACTCTCAGATCCTCGATTATTTCTTCTTCTTTTTTTTTCTTTTTTTTTTTTACACGACGCATTGGCAGCTGACAAAAATTATAATTCATGAATTTTGTGACAATAACGATCGTCTCATTTTTTTTTGTTGTATTTAATTTCAGGAGCGGCAGGCGTGGGCCAGCCTACACGATGGGTCCAAAAATCCTTCTTCTTTTGTGTGAGTAAACATAAATCAACAACCCACGTAACTATAGATGTAACGATGATGATGATGATGATGATGACAATCATGATGATGAAAGAGAAAGTATTTTAGCTCGAATTTGGCTCAATGACCTTAAAATTTTTCCATAATATCCGCAAATTTTTGAGAATATATATAGGCATAAAAAAAAAAGAATGAACGAAAAAAACTCGCGAAGGATCTTGACGGATCGGCGAATCGTTTCAAGGGCGAGATAGGAAAAAAAAAGAGACGACTCATCATCGTGCTTACATCGCGAAGAATATTTCGCGTGTCCGTAACAATTTATTCATCTTACGAGATGTAAGTTCGCGCGGAAGAAATTTTTCCCGCGTATTTTGTGAGCACAAAAAAAAAGAAATACAAAAAAAAATCTCGAATTTTGCCCAAAGGCCTCGAAAATTCTTCGATATAGTTCGAAAATTTTCGAGATTATATGCGTGTATAAAAAAAAAGAAAAATTAATAAGACTCGCGAAGGTTATTCGCGGATCGGCGAATCGTTTCAAGGGCGAGATAGGAAAAGAAGTGACGAGTCATTATCGTGCTTACATCCCAAAGAATATTTTGCGTGTACGTAACGATTTATTCATCTCACGAGATGTAGAAATGCGCTTGGATGAAATCCGGGGCGAATATCATGCCGAGCGTGAAAAATAAAGAGAGAGAGAGAGAGAGAGAGAGAGACGATCACGACCTCGATGCTCGAGTGACCACTCGCTATTTCGTCCAATTTTGCCAACATCCATCCATCTACTTAACAGCCCCATCTCTGGTTATACACATGTCGTTTGTCCAAAATAATAAGGGCGTAAGTCATAAGCAGCATGAAAAAAAGTAGGGCATGAAACAAAAAATATACGCCCTTGTGGGTTTAAGCAAGCTTTGCATAAAGAAGATTCGAGCCAAGAATCTTCTTCTGTGACCTCACTCACGCCTACCAAACAATGACGAGAGAGATTTGCTCTGACGCGCAAAGAGTGAGGTATTGTTCAATTTTTTTCTGCACTCTTCCTTTTTTTTTTTTCAACGAAATACTTAAGGAGGAATAATGATCTCCTAGGTCATCACTGTTGTTCTATACATCGTAACTTTGGTTCTGAAGCAACAAAGTGCTGGATAATTATTCGTTAAAGTGGCTCATGCAAACTCGATGGTTTTTTTTTAATTAGGAGCCCTCGATATTGTCACTTTGTCCAGTGAAAAAAAATATTTTCTAAATATTTGTTAAAGTGGCTGATACAAACTTGATTCACCCATTCAAGTATAAGCCCTCGATGTTGTCATTTTTGCCATTTTTTTGTTTGTTTTTTAACCAACAAAATGCTAGCTAAATATTCATTAAAGTGGCTCATATACAAACTTGATTCACCCATTCAACTATAAGCCCTCGATATTGTCATTTTTGCCATTTTTTTTGTTTGGTTTTTAACCAAAAATATGCTAGCTAAATATTCGTTAAAGTGGCTCATATGCAAACTTGATTCACCCATTCAACTATAAGCCCTCGATGTTGTCATTTTTGTCATTTTTTTTTGTTCCATTTAAAAATAACAAAGTGCTCGTTAATCATTCGTCAAAGTTGCTCATACACACTCGTTATGCTTCTTTAACGAAGCATCCTTCATATTGTTATTTTTCGGAAATTACGTTATTTCACATAAAATTTTAAATTTGCCTTCGAAGACCATTAATTCTCACTCGATCCTCATCCACACGATGTCTGCATGCTCACAAAAGAGCTTCTTCGATCTCGTCATCACCGCACGTACTGGCAATTATACGTGGCGAGTCATTGATCGTGAATGTCGCATCGAATGCTCCATCAGACGAGACAATTTCTTGGATCATCGACACCTCGAAGATATTCTTGTCATATCTTATTCCTCGAAGATAAGATAGCCTTGGCCATTTCCATTTATATTTTATAAAAGTCGTCTTGCACCTTCCCTCGAAAGATTCTATCTCTGTATATATCCGATTGTCACGTTTCTCACTTATTGGCAGGAAAGATTACAGATCGCATTGTGAAAGTCGCATTATACGAGTCGAAGATAGAAAAAAAGAAAAAAAAAAATTGAGATAAATATATATGAATATGAAATAATAAATGAATTTTTATTATTATATTAATAATTCGTTTTCGTCACTTTTTTTATGCTCGCTGGGGAAAAAGTGACTCATCAATTGATTAGTACAATAGTTCGCCACCAGGCTGGCATGCCTATTTTTTTATATTCCTTCATGTTATTCGATATTTTCGAGATGAGTATCGAGCATGTTTATGATTCATCGTATAGATTCGTATTGCTCACGTGCCACTGAGGATTCCTCGTTGATTAGATAATCTTCCGATCATTACTCGATGTTTCATTCAACTCATCGAGAATCGAAGATGCGCCTGTCTCGAATATTCTCGTGCTCACGTCTCTGCTGGTGTATAACCGTGGGACAGTCGTGGCATCTTCCAACAGCTTCGATGTTAAAAGTCAAGGATCTTTGTTGAGTAGCTCGTGGACATGCAACGACCGTCGATGGTCGCGACTGCAAACATCCTCGAGAAACGATCGATGACTCCGATTCACCTGTACATAAAAAAAAAAACAAACATTTCATAATTAAATAAATATTAATAACGATAATAATAAAATAGTTTAAATAATAAAATCTAAATAGGTTTTTACTTTGTTCTATTAAGAGCTGCTTGTAATCGAATTACGATGATACGAAGATGGGACTTGGAAATGGAGAGGGGATGGTTTTTGTTTTCATGTAATTCACATGTAATTTTATTTAAAAAAAAAATGTCACGAACATTTAAATGGCTTTGTGAGCGAGTTCCTTTTTTTATGGAAATAATTACTGATTTCCGAAAAAAATCTTATGGTTCGAGTGTATAGAGTATAATTATCATTGATTATTTGATTTTGATCGTGAAGATTTTATGGAAAAGTTGTCGAAAAGAATTTTGAGCCTATATTGCTATTTCGAATGTGCACCAGCCTCGTTCTTGGCGCGAGAGAATGAGCGCGACAAAAGAAACGTCCGCGATCTATTTTATATGATTCAAAATGCAAAATACATCGAATAAACTTGTCGAAATGATCGTTTTGATTGAAAAAATTTGCCATTAAATCGCGTCTCAATTTTCTAATTAATATTGTAAAAAAGTAAATAAGATTTGTTTATTTTCCCCAATTAATTCCTCAGAGTTTGTCAAATTTTGTGATTATCAATGCGTGATATATATATTTTTTACTGCAATGATAAATATATATGGGTTCTTTTTTGTTATTAATAATGTATCGTGTGATATTTGTTCAACGAGTAATAGTGAATTATGGTCTCTCTCTAGTCATTTGAATTTTTTATTTCATCTCTACAATTTCATTACTCAACGATTGAATTACGTTTGGATTATGGCAACCATTGGATTGCAGTGTAGGATTATAGTTATGGTTATGAAATTACGAATATGGCAATCATGAACGTATAGAAAAAAATAATCATTGACGTAGTTAGTCGTTGGACGACACAGAGCTGGAAAGTTTTTTTTGTTTGTTTTTCCAATCTGCGCGCGTTATCTTGGTGCTTGGTTGTATCATCATTTTTTAAAAATCATTTCATTTAATTTCATTTAATTTCATTTTATTCCATCATTGTCAGAGTGATAATTATTGGACAGTGCAATTTATTGGACTCTGATAAACATTTCTAGTATTTATTAAGAATTTTGAATTTGTATCGAAAAATGAGTTTTATATTGGAACGACCCTCGATAATACTTTTGATACATTAATTGACTTTCGAGTATCTTTTATCACGTACCAACCAGAAAGGCATCCCTCACGGAAAAATGTATATTATGTTTATAAAAAAAAAAATTTAAAGAATTCCACTCACGTACGGGCGTATTTGGTAAATTCATTATTTTTAACAAGATCGTTGGATCGATTTTGAAATAAATACTTGCTAGTCCTTTTCGTTGCAATATCCTCAAATTGTATGAAACATATAAAAATATTTCCCATAAATAAACTATATGAAAATAAAATAATTTTTTTTAAATTCAGCTGAAAGAATATTATAATTTTTTTTTTTCAAACGTTTTTTTTTTTCGTATTTCCATTATTTGGTAAATTGCTATTGAGAGTTTTGCTCTTCTAAATTTGATCACAAAGTGGTTGGATTAATTTTCGAATGAATTCTTACTAGTCGTTCTCATTTGTACATCGACGATGCATAAAATCGCATCAATTTCAAAGTGTTACGTACGTTGTTAGCTCGACGAAGCGTGTTTTTACACGAGCTGCTGTGGCTCCTCAGAGGGGATTTGTGGCTTTCCTACAAATCCTCTCTGTCACAGTTCTCGTTGTAAAAGTACGAAACGCACGCCAGCGAGGGTTGCGTCAGTATGTGGTTCGTGGTTCGGTCCACTACACGTCTCGTCATCAACAACCATTCACGGGAGTTCAACTGGCGTTCATCCTCGCTTGATCTCTATCTCACGATTAACGCATCGATGATTCTCGAATACATTAAATTCTCGTTTAAGTTGCGTGTGAGATGAAACTCGAGCGTTTTATCGTACACAATTTGTTTTCGACAATTTCGACACTTGTTGTTCTCCAATTGGAAATTTAGGTACATAGAAATTTTCAAATATTACATCGTCAATTACGATGACTCGATACGCATATCTAATCATCATCGTTCAAATGCATCCTCTTTTTCATGTTTCTATCCAGTTTTTCGATTTTCTTCAATTTTTTCGACAGTATATTTTTGAGTTTCAGACATTCTTAGCTGTCAGATTTTTTACTTTGTGATTTTTTTTTCTTCCTGAAATCTGTTTTTATCATTTATCAGCAGACACGACAGGCTCTCAATGACAAGTAGTTAAAAAGAGAATTTTTAATATCCGTATACATCCTAATTTCCGGAATCGGTTCAATATGGACACTTTTTACTTTTTATTTGTAATTACTCGATGTCGAGAGGCTGTGGGGTCTCTTGATAAAATCATGTGGTTGGCGTGAATAGGGCACTTCTTCCAAAGTTGCGATAGAATAAATTATTATTACTATTATTATTATTATTATTATATGTGAACGTAGAGATTTCCAGCATTTGGATCGATAATAATGAAGTCATCAAACTGCAACTAACAGGGCTTAAAACTTTGTAACGACATAATGACCGAGTGATCTCGAAGGACTCCAGGCTGCTATAAACTTAACGATCGCTGCGTTCTTCCCCTATATATATATATATTTGGGAGGTACACAATATATATATACGATCTCTGTACTTGACAAACTGTGCGTCGTCAACCATAAACGAACTGTAAACTTTAAGCCAATAGACTTTTAAACGAATATCATATAATGGAAAAGTTATGGGTGCATTATAGGGAAATATTGGGATTGACGTCTATTCCAGGCTATTATCATTGATAAATTACTGCCGGCGCACGCCAGTCATTAGACTTGTAATAATTGAGATGTTTCGAAAGGATGATGACATGATGGATATATCGTGTGTACTTTATCGATCGCGTGTTCGCGTCCTTTTTATTTGTTCGTTGCTGTTCAATCATTACGTTTATCTCATAATTCCATTGAGTCGATCGAGCTACTCGAGTTTCATCGAGAGGAGAGCTTATTTTCAGTTTATACAGAGAGAGTACATAAGAGTTGAAATTTAAAGGGAAGAGAGAAAAATATTTTTCTATCATTTCGTATCGGATCAATTTTTCTTGTATTGGATTGTGAGCGAGCTTTTCATCGTTAAAGTGTGCTTTTCAGTGAGTTGTATTTTTTTATCTTTTTCTAACTCATCTTGTATCTCATGGTTTGAAATTGGTAATGGAAAATCCTTTTCGTCCAATATCGAGGCTGACAATTCTTACTAACCCAACATTTCTTTGGGCTTTTTTCTCTCTGTCTCTCTCATTTTTTTTTTGTTTTTAAATTTATCACAGAAGATGAGCTTCGTGTTACTCCTTTGTACAATTTCATCGACGACGATTATAGTAAATAAGCAGTTGATTCGTGAAAATCATTTGACTGAAACAGCTGCGTTGGCAGTGAAAGTTTAAACTGTCGTTTTGCACTCATATGTGCGTGTGTGTGTGTGTGTGTGCCATGTGCATATTTGAATCTTCGTGCCTCTCTCTCCGCTGACTAAACAAACTCTCGAGTCTCTCGTGCGTCTGACCGATGAGTCAATATCTACTTTCCCATTTGCAGAGCAAGCTGCAATTTTTCTTTTTTTTGCAAATGTGCATTTTACAAACTAGGTGGGCGTCCTTCATAAATTAATTTTCAGGGTTAACTCTGAAAATCTTATCGTCACTTTTTCTCCCACAAAAAATAATTAATGTTGATTAAGAAACAAATTATAATTCTCGCTTTTACAGTCAGAAGAGAAAATAATGAAAAAAACATGTTTGTCCTCCTGGGTAGTAAATTTAGTCGAAGAATTGGTGTGGACCGTCTGGTGCGTGACCCCCGGAGAACAAATGAACTCGATTTATCACGACGAATCTCCGGATCTTCTGGATATAGTCTGGATGGGATGGTGAAAGGATTGTTTACGAATGAGTGCGACGATGAGAGGACGATGCGGTGGCCTCTACCTTGTATATATATATGTATAGAGCTATAGCAAGTTTGTTGGGTGAAATTGACCGCCTTACTACAAATTCCGCTAGACATTGCTGGTCGTTGTAGCAGTTTGGTCAATTTTCTTTGCGGTTGAATGGTCATCCATATACATATACATACATATATAACTCTGTGTCTCGTGCTACTATATACATATAGTAGTTCAAGTGACTCAGAGTTACTTGCTGTTTCCGGCCAGCATCGCCGTAAATTCTCAAGAGTTACGATATCGTCTCGTGGTGAAGTGGTCAGTTGATTATCACAACGAAAAGGAGAGTAAACGTTTTATACGAGGTGCGTAATGGCCTAAAGATACTCGTGCCAACATCCACTAATATTATGTCCTTTTTTTCTATGGGAGACGTTTGGGTTTCAGTAGTATGAGAATTCTCCTGTTTAAGGACATAAATAAATAAATATAAATATTCAATAACTCGCATTTTAATCGCATAGTATCCGGAATATTAATAAGTTTGTTAGGTGAAATTGACCGCCTTACTACAAATTCCGCCAGACATTGCTGGTCGTTGTAGCAGTTTGGTCAATTTTCTTTGCGGTTGAATGGTCATCCATATACATATAAATACATATATAACTCTGTGTCTCGTACTACAATATACATATAGTAGGTGAAGTGGTCAGTTGATTATCACAACGAAAAGGAGAGTTAACGTATTATACGAGATGCGTAATGGCGTAAAGACACTCGTGCCAACATCCACTAATATTATGTCCTTTTTTTGTATGGGAGACGTTTGGGTTTAAGGACATAAATAAAAAAATATAAATATTCAATAATTCGCAATTTAATCGCATAGTATCCGGAATGATTATATGGATATATGGATAATGGGCGATCGATCAAAATGTATGATTGTCAAATAGCCGAACGGACAAACTGATTCCGGATGAATCGATATTATTATTATTATTACGGTATACCGCAAACGAGTCTGACGATTCATCGACTCTCTGACACCAATCGCATATTTCTCTCTCTCTCTCTCACTCTCTGGCATTCATGCCAGAGTGTTCAATTGCATGGGGTTTGGGTTTGTGTGCGTACACGGAATATCGATCCGTCATCCAACATCGTTTGCATTTCCATGTCAGCGAGGATCTCTCTCGTTCGTTCTCGTAAACTGATGATGAGAACGCACCCAGCAACGAGAGTTTTCATCGCTCGTTCGCTTTTGTCAGTCTCTCGGTTATTTCACTGCTGTCGAACGCGTCAATTTTACATGATGAATGAAAATTCATTCAGGATTTTTTTTAACACGATTTTTTCATTGTTTGCGAAGCTGGTTCGTGAAGAATAATTGATAGAATGAAAAAAAAAATTGGCTCGCTATATGCAAAAAAAAACAGAAAATTGATATTGACCAATTTAAAGTTATTCATTTTTACATTTTCAAATAAATATTTCGAATTAATCATCATGAATTATCGTCCCAATCAATTGAAGTAACATAAAAATAGAAATAAAAATCACTTTCATTTTGTCAACAAAAGTCTTTTTTCGTGATAATGATTTGACTGAAACAGCTGCGCTGGCAGTGAAAGTTTAAACTGTCGTTTTGCTCGCTATATGCAAAAAAACAGAAAATTGATATTGACCAATTTAAAGTTATTCATTTTTACATTTTCAAATAAATATTTCGAATTAATCATCATGAATTATCATCACAATCAATTGAAGTAACGTAAAAATAGAAAAAAAAATCACTTTCATTTTTTCAACAAAAGTCTTTTTTTTAAACAATTCATTTATCATCGTGGCAAATTTTCGGTGAAAATACGTTTATATATGAAAATACCCAGCTGTGCATTTCGGGATCTCGTTGGTGTTGATAGGAATTCCCGAGGGAGGACAAAGTTTAACGTAGAATTTTGTGTTTCTGGTTGAATGAGGGGAGGAGAGTTTTGTGGATGGTCAGAGAAAAGAGGGGGAGGGGAGGTGGATGGAGGGGAGGAAGAACGGAACATTGCGGGCTGGTCCGATTAGGTACGTCCGACGGGGTTTCA
>OY769911.1:10118200-10146339 GCA_963669185.1 Dyspetes luteomarginatus
CTCTCTCTCTCTCTCTCTCTGTCTATATATATAAATATATTTATATTTATGAATATATATATATATATATATATATATATATATATATATATATATATATATATATATATGGATGTAATATCCATGCAATGAAACCGAGTCTCAATTTCGTTCATGCATGGCTCGTAAATAGTACATTTTCGAGTTTCTGGCCATTGGTATGTACTGCCAGCTTTTCGATAGCTCGCTTTGCTTCGATAGGCAAGCCGATGCTTGCATTTGCTGGCCATATACTGGATTTGTGTATCAGAGATGCATTTTATTACCACGTGAATCGAATTTACGCAGAATTGTAACCAGTTTTGAAAGATGACAGTATATAGGGCACTCCATGTTCTTTCAGCAAAATCGGAAAATAATTACATCAATTTTTCGTTCTCTTTGGTTACAGACTTGGGTTCAATTTTATTCCGTTGCTAATTAGCAAATAGTCGTATTTGATGATTTTTTTTAAATCGTCTCATTGAGAGAACGCTGTATCGGATTTATAGTAAAGAAAACAAAAATCTGCATTTTTTTTAACTAGGAGAAAAAAAAAGTTTGTCTTTTTTGGAATAATTTTCAATAAAAGGAGGAAGGAATTTTTTTAATTTTTGGGGTCAAGTTCCAACAAGCGTGGAACTCCCCATATAGACACATATACAGATATAGTTAGAATGTACATAGGCAACGTGAAGCGTCCAACTTCCGGTCAAGTGGATCAGATTGGGAAAACAATGGTTGTGATCCAAGCAGTTATGCAACGGGCCCTATGCACATGCACATTCATTCAATGCATTTTTTTCCCCCTCATTTTTATCGCAGCTGCGATTTTTTGATGTCCCGAAAATTTATACAAAATTTATTGCATTATTTTCTCGCTTATTCGGTACAATTAATCAATTCATTTTTTGATTAAATCACAACTAATGATTGAATTATAAAATCATTATTTTGTTACATGAACAATTTTTTTTTTGTTTCAATAACATTCGTATTATCGTTCTAATACGAGCGAAAAAAAAAAAAAAAAAAACCATTTATGTACGAGGACTATAATGATAAACAGTTTGGAAAAAAGGACGAGCGTTGCGATAATATCGGTTTTGTACAGCGTATGTAGAGGAAATCTCTCGCTGCTCGAGGGGGAGAATACACGCTCGTTTGTGTTACGTACTGGTAAAACACGGCCGGAATTTGTTGTTACGGAACAATGCGTGCGTGGGATCGCTAGCTGCTCGACGATGTAGAGAGAAAGGGGGAAAAGGGATTCTCGACTGTATACTTCAGTTCATGACACGATATATACATACTCGAGTGATATTTGTATATCCACATATATATATACAAATATCACTGGATATACGCGATTGCAAGAAGAGCACGTGTGCATTTTTCTACTTTTCGTACACTTGCAGTGTTTATATATCTATATATGTATGAGGGAGAGGATTTGCTCGAGTAAATGAAGAAAAGACGTTCTATGTGCCGGAAGCAAAAGCTCGCTTCGGGATATTGTCGTTACCGGATGAGATAGCGAACTTTGAGTAGAATCAAATCTGCTATGAATCTCACAGAGAGCTCTACAACTATATAAAACCGACAAACTTTTCTCACAGTCTCGTTACTGATCTTTCAAATATTTCCTTCTACTTTTTTTTTTCTCTCAGTTTTTAGTTATCTTCTTCATGCTTCGTTTCAGTTTTTTTTGGTCTCTCATAAAAATAGTTAAAATATTTCTACAGTATTTTTCTTATTTATTGTAAATAATAAAAATTCATAAGAATTGGTAAATCAGTGATGAAAAATATTTTTTATTATTGATCGTTGCAAAAATTTCTTTTCTTATTTTTATAAATCAGGAAGCGAGATAAAAAATATTTAAAATTTGAAATTTCGCCAAGAAAGAAAAATTAAAAATTCAGGAAAGTTTACGCTCTCTTTTTTGACTTCCTCACACGTTTGCCCGGATGTAATCTTCCACGTATACATATACACACATACATATATATATACGAACATTCCGTGCGACTACGCGGCTCATTAGATGCGCGTTTGGTAAGCGAGAAAAGGCACATGAGCCACATTATGTGTACAGCAGATAGGAAGATATTTTGTTCTTGGCACTCTCTCGTCCCTCTCTTCTCCCCCTCTCGCTCCCTCTCGGTAACATTTCGATTACTCTCGCGCCTGGTGGCGCTCATATATATATATATAGACGAGGCTAATTTACCATCCTCAAAAAATTATCTCTCCCCTGAAATCTTTGCTGCATTTTTTTAATTCTTTTTCCTCTGTCACGCTCGAGCGCTAGAAAAAAATAAATGGCATCACAGCCGTAAAATAGACGATTGTGAGTAGACTAAAAGTTTTCCAAATCTCAGATCTCATCATAATTTACTGATACAATCATCCTTCCCCTCCTATCCATTTTCTCTGTCAAACTAATTTTCTGCTCTAATTCTTCATGTAGAAGGCAAAAAAAAGAAAGAAAAAAAACATTTAGCGTTAAATTTCACACGGATATGGCGCGTCTGGACCGGGGATGAAAGATTTAACGCTTTTTCTACTTTACTCATTTTTGTCAACTTATCTTCTTAATTGAGATATTCCTCGAGATCGCTAATTTCTATAATACACTTGCACGACGAACCCATTTATTCACAATGGACGTTATACAATTGGGTTGAAGAATTGTGCAATAGAGAAAATATACGTACATAAATATATGTATATATATATATATATATATACATATATGTATGTATATGTATGTATGTATGTATAACGCGATGTGTACCACCAGCTCGCCCGGCTACTCTATGATACGCGACGCTCTCTATCTTTGATTCACGGTCTTCCCAGCATCAGGAAATATAAATATAGTAACTGCGTGTATAAATTCTGTGTGCAAGGATTGGTGGAGGAGAAAGAGGAGAGGAAGGTGTATAGAAGTATATATAGGACACGGTGAAAAGAGCTCGATCGCGTAAGCACCATGTCCGTTCTCGTATATATATATATATATATATATATATATATATATATATATATATATATATATATATATATATATACGAGAACGGACATACATATATATATATATATATATATATATATACGAGAACGGACATACATATATATATATATACATTTAGGGAGACCCCGAGAGGGTGGGAGAACCGCGCGGACCCGTGACCGTATCGATTTAACGAACGTTTAACTCATATTTCACGCCGGCACGAATCCCGTTTCGCGTTACGGTTCGCGCAACGAGACATACCGAGAGATTTTTGTCTCCTCCCTCCTCCTTCTCTCTCTACCCCTCCCTCCATGTCACTCCATCGCGACACGCGTGTGCTCGCGATTTTTCAACGTCCCGTAAATTCCAAACGGAGCACAACACAAACACATTCCAATAAATTCAAAACGTATATATATATATATATATACCGAGCTCATCGGAGAAATGCACGAGATTCGTATTTCAATCGAAATTTTTGACTCTATTGGATTATCAATTTTGAGGAAAAATTTTTACTGTATTTTTGTCAATATCGGTGATTTATTTTGGTGATAAAAAAAAAAAATCATATAAATTCAACGTGCGAGCTCATAGGAAAAATATGATACACGAGAATCGCATTTCAATCGAGATTTTTCCCTTGATTGGATTGCCAATTTGTATGAGCGTTTTTTTCAACATCGTGAAAGTATATTGGTAGGGAAACATACAATTTGGAAATTCATTGAGAAAAAACGAGATTTTTGCCTCGATTAGAGATTATCAATGTTGAGAATAAATTTATATTACTGGATTTTGTTGGTTTTTGTCATAGAAAATTGTCGAGATGTTTTGGTGCTAAAACAAAATTCAGGGGGGTGAATTTTTTTGGTGGAATATATATTTTTTTTATAGTTCCAAACGGGGCATAACACAAACACATTCCAATAAATTCAAAACGTATATATATATATATATGTACCGAGCTCATCGGAGAAATACACGAGATTCGTATTTCAATCGAAATTTTTGACTCTATTGGATTATCAATTTTGAGGAAAATTTTTTACTGTATTTTTGTCAATATCGGTGATTTATTTTGGTGATAAAAAAAATAAAATCGTATAAATTCAACGTGCGAGCTCATAGGAGAAATATGATACACGAGAATCGCATTTCAATCGAGATTTTTCCCTTGATTGGATTGCCAATTTGTATGTGCGTTTTTTTCAACATCGTCAAAGTATATTGGTAGGGAAACATACAATTTGGAAATTCATTAAGGAAAAACGAGATTTTTGCCACGATTAGAGATTATCAATGTTAAGAATAAATTTATATTACTGGATTTTGTTGGTTTTTGTCATAGAAAATTGTCGAGATGTTTTGGTGCTAAAACAAAATTCAGGGGGGTGAATTTTTTTGGTGGAATATATATTTTTTTTATAGTTCCAAACGGGGCATAACACAAACACATTCCAATAAATTCAAAACGTATATATATATATATATGTACCGAGCTCATCGGAGAAATACACGAGATTCGTATTTCAATCGAAATTTTTGACTCTATTGGATTATCAATTTTGAGGAAAAATTTTTACTGTATTTTTGTCAATATCGGTGATTTATTTTGGTGATAAAAAAAATAAAATCGTATAAATTCAACGTGCGAGCTCATAGGAGAAATATGATACACGAGAATCGCATTTCAATCGAGATTTTTCCTTTGATTGGATTGCCAATTTGTATGTGCGTTTTTTTTCAACATCGTCAAAGTATATTGGTAGGGAAACATACAATTTGGAAATTCATTGAGAAAAAACGAGATTTTTGCCTCGATTAGAGATTATCAATGTTAAGAATAAATTTATATTACTGGATTTTGTTGGTTTTTGTCATAGAAAATTTTCGAGATGTTTTGGTGCTAAAACAAAATTGAGGGGGGTGAATTTTTTTGGTGGAATATATATTTGTTTTTATAAGGCTGGTAAACAAACTGATAAGGGGCCAACAAGTACGTCTTTGCCCGCGGTCAATCTTCCATATTGGTCGAGCTTCCCGCACACGGAAGTGATTCAATCACGAAACGAGACCTGCCGTAAATTCAATCAAACTTCCGGTGCTGAGGTTTCATGGTTCGGTAGCCCTCGAGCAAACTCACACACAGAGAGAGAGATAGAGAGAGAGAGAGAGAGAGAGAGGGTAAGTGCCAAGATGGGCAGAGAGCGATAAGGATAGCCGTCAAAGTCCGTCGAGACTTGGAGGAAACTTGAAAGGACGAAGGAGGGAGAGAGAGAGAGAGAAGATTTTCTGTATATATTCTTGTGCAATTTCATAGCCGTTGATCTACTATATATGTAACAGGGAAGATAATAGTTTAAGTTTGTTGGTGAATCGTCCAAATCAGGAAGCAAAAAGTAAGTTGGCCGTTAAAATAATCGATTCACAATCAAATATAAAAATCATAAAAAATAAATTCTCCACATAGTGTTTGTTTTTTTCTTTAACTAAAATTTTAGTGTCGTATTGATCACCGATGGAAAATTTTTAGCTATCCGATCGAGGCTGAACTTAAAAGTCGAAATACCCACCAGGAAAATTTGCATTGCGTATAAAGAATATCCGGCTTTCACTTTAAAATTCATAAATTGCTTATTACTTTATATATATATATAAAGTAATAAGCAATTATTATATATATATATATATATATATATATATATAATATACACAGCTAATATGTTATGAACATTCGCTTCCCGTCGCTTCTTTAACAGTTTTACAGATTTATATAATTCTCATCAACGAATTTGGAGTTTGTTTTACCCTGCGCTGTGTAATAGAGCAAAATATACGTGAATCATTATTGTACATAAATCTTCATATTTATTATTTGCAATTAAATATCGCGTTTCCCCTCTTGCAGAGTCATGCACACGAATCTCCCTATGATGTTAATAAATTATTATTAACATCATAGGGAGATTCGTGTGAATAATAATAATAATAATAAATGCGTACACAAGTTGGCAATAAGATGAGAGAAGTGGAATTGCATCAGCGCGGGGCAGAGAACGCGTCGAGTGTATTAACAGTTGCGCATCGAAATTACCCTGTCTTACCTTCTACTATATACATATATATATATATATAGCTCATATATATAAGATATGTATAAAAGCAAAAGTTAGAGAATCTTCCTTTCCCTCTTTGCGAGAGCGCGTGTGTGCTGCGATTGGGCCTTGAGCTCATCGCAGCTATGGCGAAGAAACTGGAGCGAATGCCGAGCGAGGAGATTTTTTTTTTTTTTTTTTTAAAGGATCACGAAGAAAGATCTAAGTTTCTCTGAAAATGGAATTCCTAGCCAACGGATTTGGCTCTTCAATTTAGAGCAAAGTAAAAAAATGTATTATGATTTTTTTTTTAATTGACAAATTAATTAAATGTTCTGAGTGAAATTGATTGGTTTTCGAGTAAACTTTTTTCTTAATGAAAATTACAGTGTTTTCATTGACCTGCGAGTGTGGATTGTCATGAGATTTTTCCAATTTAATAATTTCCACATTATAGTTGATAATTTGTGTAAATGGAAACTTACATAGATATAGAAAAAAATTCGTTGGCTTTCAATGGAGATGACGAAAAAAAATCAAAACGGGATTGATGTTTGTTGGGCAGCATCGCTCATTATAGATGTCAATCGACCCTTCTCTATGTATAGGGTCACGAATTTGTATGCATCACAAAAAAGTAGCCAAATCATAAATGCTCCAATTAAAATTGTTTATTTTTTTAACTTAACTTTATCTCTCAAAAGTGTCCTATTTTTTTTTTTTTTTAATAATGAAGACGTGTGAATTCGAGTGGAATAATTCTTTTTTTTTTTTTTTTTAAACTTTCTACACTGTATAGTTGATGTGTCGCGTTACAGCAAAATTTAATTAATTCCTCACAGTTTCGTTCAATCGCGGTAAAATGATGTATGTATTTCGGAACTTGGGGGCGTGCACACGCGTCGCGTTTACACCGCCGCGAGAGTTGCAATTGCATATTCCACATATACGATAAAATATATGTATATGGACGTCAAGTAAATTACCTCGAATTCACCTCACTGTTTCCCATATCGTACATCGCGTAATTTGCATGCATTCTATACGAGCGAATATGGTGGCCAATGAAATTCTACATACAAGTAGAGTCTCGTATATATACATGTAGAGTAGATACTTTGTCTAAATATATATATATATATATATATATATATATATATATATATGTATATATTTATTTATTTATTCGTGAATTGCACTCTCTGGCACGGAGAGCGAGCGAGTTTAGCTGACGGCGATCGAGCAATGGCGAGAGGACACTCGTATACATGAATCCGGCGAGCAGGCAAGAGGTCCACAAAGCGATTTGCATTAATTATGCCTGTGAGTTTAATTACACACACGCGTAAAACGACCTCTCTCTCTCTCTCTCTCTTTCTCTCCTTCTCTATCTTTCTCTCTTTTTCTCTCCTTCTCTATCTCTCTTTCTCTTTCTCGTTCTCGTTATGCCTCCATATTTTTTGAAAACTATTACCCACATACGCTCGTTACGTTAATTTGTGCCGACCCTCTTTCGCGATAAATCGGGCGAGAAATTTATCCACGCGATGAAACGTTATAAAGGCCAGACCACGTCCCATATAATACCGTGAAAATTGGTTGGAAAGTTTCAATAATATATAATTTCACGGCAGAGGTAGACGAAAATTACACAAAGCGATGTATTTCTGCCCCCTGTGACCTATATCGCAATTTATATTAATATTTATATATATATATATATATTTATATATTTATATATATATATATATATATATATATATATATGCACATACCTCGTTGACGTTTAATCGACAATTTAAAGTCGAAAAACAGAGTTCAAATAGTAAGGGAGAATTACTATTCTCCCTACCTGTCCTATATAATTTAGGAATATTCTAAAATTATGACAAATTGGAAATTAGGCAGGAATTTGAGTATAAATTAAACGTTGAATTATTCAATAATATAAAAGAATTAGCAAACACGTGTGTGATTCTCGAATCTCCCATTGTGATTCAAACCCTCCGTATATATTTGAATTAAATCATGTTTGAACTCTCCTCGTATTCATATATTCGGGATATTTCATCGGATTTATCGCGTTTGAAGGATACCCTTGAAATTTGCTCCAGTTCTACATCCCAGCGTGGCTTGAAGTTTGCCATCAGCTTGAGGCAACGATACGCGTCAAAACGATCTTGCAGGGGATCACCCTCGTCTCTCTCTCTCTCTATAAACATCAAAATTTCAGTAAATATTCACGTGGCCATATGCTCTTCTATGTATTCAAGATAAATATATAGATATTCAAGAACCAGAGGGCTGATGTCGATGTTCTGACGTCAAATATGCCATCCAAAAGCTATTTTTACACACATATAGACGCACACACACACACACACACACACACAATACACCCTTTTCAACATTGGGCCACCGCAAGCATGTAGATAAGCTTCGTGACCCTGCGAAATATTTAGCGAACGAAAAGGAAAATTTCAACTTTCCGTTCGTAACCATTAATCAGCTGTACGTCCTGGAAGAAACTGGAGTGTTGGACTTGGGGCTAGGAAATGAAATTCTCCTTGTGCGGGCAAACTGGAAACGGAACTGGTAAATGGAGAAAGAGAGAGAGAGAGAGAGAGAGAGAGAGAGAGAGAGCAAAGTTGAATTACTAACGTTGAACGACCTCGGCAATAATAAGGGTGGTCTTGTTTGTTGAATTTGACCTATTCTTCTCCTCCTTTGTCCCTCCGCAAAGTTTCGTCGTCAGTACAGAAATGTTCTCTCAAATCTGACCAAACTTTTCCATATAATGCGGGTAAAGGAAAATTATTTTCTCAATGGTGAGTTTTTTTTTTACAGCTTGTATTGTCGAGTGCACGACGATTAAGTCGCTTTCAAACGATGTAGGTGGACTTAATTTTTATGTTTCTCTTTTTTCCGTGACTAGCAAAGATGTGACGTTTAGTTTGAAAAAGGTACGACGAGGATGACCCGCGTTAACGGTCAACACGAGCCATTTCACGAATGCCGGACGACAGTTCCTTCCTCCCTAGTTTTTTCATGAACCTGCGGGGGGCTTGTTCTCTTTTTCATTATTTTTTTTGTCCCTTTTCTCGTAGCTCAGAGTTGACGGAGCGTCTCGTGCACCGTTCCTCGTTAACTCTTACGACCAATTAGTTCGGGTGCTACTGCGGTTGGTCATTATATTCTCCGTCTCGTTTCTCTTTTCGACCCTTTCCTTTTTCACGGCTTTACTACTCGACTGTCCGAGCAGCAGCAGCAGCAGCAGCTGCTGATGCTGTGTCCGCTCGTAATTTTCCACGATTCACCTAGAGATCCTCCATCAACGAGATAAAAGGATTTGCCGGTATTAACCTCGTCCACGCGACTGCTCCAATTTTTGTTCTTCCTTATTTTACGAGATAATCCCATTAATCGAGAATATCATTTTTTTTTACTCCTTTCACCCGAATTTAACGAACGAACTTCATAGACTTCCGGCGACGAAATCAAAGAATTTTCAAGCCGTAACCTTTTTTTATTTGTCACCTCCAATTTTTGTTCCTCCTTAATTTTACGAGATAATCGCGTTAATCGAGGATTTCATTTTTTTTTTTTACTCTTTTCACCCAATTTTATTTCACAGACCTCCGGCGATGATGAGAGAGCCAGACTGCCAGAGTTCCTCACCGAACTCGATCTGGCGAGCCTGGAGGCATCCGAGGAGGATATCGAGGCACTCAAGACTGTCGTCAAACGACTCGCGCCCGAGAAGAATGGCGAGTACCAAGTCTATCAAGGTTTAAAGTTAACCACAACTAACACGATTAAACGCAATTTATAATATTTACATTACAATTAGAATTTTGATGATGTTGAAAAAAGAAAAACGAAAAAAAAAAAAAAACAAATCGTTACACACACTTAAGGGTTTATGTATTTTCTTTCCACGATTCTTCGTGCACCCTCGTGATTCTTCTCCCAGTATTCTTCGGAAATGAGGAGCTTCTCAACGAGTGGCTGAAGGGCGCTGGTATACTAACAATATTATCAAAGATGTATAACTTTCTATTTTTTTATTCTTCCATTAATTCTTCAATGCTTTACACTTTCGTTTTATGAGCATATCTGTATTAAACCCGAAATAAATAGTATTCCCATTCCCGAATAAAAAGTGTCCTCATCCTCAAATAATATTATCCTCATTTCCTATTCTTCGGAAATGAGGATCTTTTCAACGAGTCGCTGAAGGGCGCTGCTAGTATACTAACAATATTATCAAGGATGTGTTTTACTTTTTATTTTTTCACTCTTCGATAAATTATTCAACATTTTACGTTTTTTTTTATGAGCATGTCTGTATTAACCCTGAAATAAATAGAATCCCCATTTTCGAATAATAGTATTCTTATTCCCGAATAATAGTATTCTTATTCCCGAATAAAAGTGTCCCCATTTTCAAATAATATTATCCTCATTCTCAATTAATACTATTCTTCGAAAATGAGGATTTTCTCAACGAGTCAGGGATGTTTTACTTTTTATTTTTTCACTCTTCGATTAATTATTCAACATTTTACGTTTTTTTTTATGAGCATGTCTGTATTAACCCTGAAATAAATAGTATCCCGATTTTCGAATAATAGTATCCTTATTCCCGAATTAATACTATTCTTCGAATTAATAGTATTCTTAATCCTGAATAAAAGTGTCCTCATTCTCAAATAATACTTGACTCATTCCCAATTAATACTATTCTTCGGAAATGAGGATCTTTTCAACGAGTGGCTGAAGGGCGCTGGTATACTTACAATATTATCAGGGATGTGTTACTTATTATTTTTTTATACTTCGATTAATTCTTCAACGCTTTACGTTTTTTTTTTTTTTTTGATGTGCATGTTTGTATTAACCCTGAAATAAAAGGAATATCATAAAAATTAGAAGGTAATATTGAGTTTTTCGTTGTTTTTGGAATCCTGTTTGATCATAACGATTTCAGGTGTCATGGGTCAACCAGGCGTTGATTTTCCGGCATTGACGACCATACCAGCCACAACGTTCAGCTGTCGAGGCTTAAAGGGTGGATATTACGCTGATCTGGAGACAAATTGTCAAGTACGAAATTGTTTTATTTATTATTTTTGTTCATTTTTTTTTTTCCCACAAAAGTCGTAAAATTTTTAATAATTTTTCTTCATCGCCGATAAAAAAATAACACGAATTTTCTGTATTTGTTTTTTCTTTTCCCACCAGGTCTTTCACATCTGCGACAATGGCCGAAAGATTTCGTTTCTCTGTCCAAACGGGACGATATTTCAACAATCACAGCTGATTTGTGATTGGTGGTTCAAGGTTGATTGCAGCAAATCACAAGAACTTTACGAGCAAAGCGCCGAGCAATTGGCCGAAGAGGAGCGCAAACGTTCAGACGCGAAACGCATGAATTCGGAATTTCATCGTTCTAGCGGAGAGTTAAATGATTATCAAACGCAAAATTCGAATTACGATGGCCAACAAAATGGTAGAACAAATCCATTTGGTCAGACACCAAGCAACAATCAGATACCCGGAAGCGTTGGGCAACGTGGACAGAATACAGAATACAAATCGAGTACACGTGGATTTGATCCAAATCAAATTTACAGCTCAAACGGTGCGACGAACAATCAATTTAATCAGATAAACGATCTGGCTAATGGAAATACATTCAAGGCATCATTGGACGTTACCAATAACAGTCGGAATAATTACAAGACACGTCAGCAGCAACAAAATCAATCGCCAGGAAGATCCTCGTCAGATCGTCCCAATTATCGTCCCATTGATAGACAACAAAATCAGCTTCTCGAGGCAAATACAAACGATGAATCGAAACGTCAATTTAATTACGAGCAGAGAGGAGCGAGCAAATTTCCAGCATCAAATCAGAATAATTATAACAATCATAATCAGCAGCAGCAACAGCCACGTCGATCTAATCAACAATCCTTGGATTATTCGTCCTTAAATCGAAATGGAGGAAGAGATAACGAGCGAAGAAACTTTGCCAAGACCAGCAGCAGCAGCATTTCAAGCTCCAATTACGAGCAAACGTCCAATCGTGTAACACCCTCGTACACCGAGACAACAACCTTCAGAACGAGCACCTCGAGTCCGATCAAGGAGTATCAGCAACTCGCCGAAAGCGCTGCATTCGCATCTAATCGTGGCAATCGTTTCAACGAGGCATACAGCTCGAGTCAATTCAACACTTACTACAATAACTTTAATGGTAACGCCAATGGCAACAATAACAACAACAGCAACAAGAGTAAGTCACAAGTGGAGCAAAAGACGACGGAGAAGCCTCGACAGAAATCGATAACTCCAACTCCACGATCGGACAAGATTGCAGGAAATTTTCTCAAAGTACGAGGTGGAGGTACATCGTTGCCTTTTCCCACTTTCCAGCCAATCTATAAACCACGAACACGAACCGACAGTTATTCGTCCAACGAGTACGAAACGACTACATTTGGCTCGACAATACCCGATGCAGTAACAACTGTCGCCTCTCCTTATACTCAATACTCAATCCAAAATAATGAGGATAAAATTATTTACACGGATAATTATGATTATGAAAGTACAAGGTTCAATCAGGACTCTTTGGTAACGACGGAAACTCCAAACAGTGATTTTTTTACCGATGATTATAATCGAAATTCCGTAACTCCGATAAACGATCGAGCCACGACAAATTATGACTTTTTCGAAAATACAACACCGACGATCATAACTTCCGGTACTTTTGTCAATGCAAAAGCATACACGAGCAACAAACTCGAGGCAAATGGCTACAAAAGTTTCCCCGTTAATTCTGGCTCGACGTCAAAGCCATTGACAAACTCCCAGGAATTGAGGCAAAGCTCGGTGGTGACGGCCGAAACGATCAATGAATCGACTCATCGTCGTTCTGACGCAAATTCTCATCGTTCAACGACACCGACGAATCATCGAGATGTAACGATCGATGAGAATACATCGAGTAGGCGTAGCCAGGAGAATCGTAATCAGCAAACACGTGGAACGAGCAAAAATTCATCGAGAACTGTCAGTCAAAGTTCTCAGGGACAATTGGAAAATTTGATAAGCACCTCGACGGAAAGAGCCACGAAATTTTCGGTGACAATGGACCAGGCACAGACTGGCTTCACTGGAAAAACTTTAAGCCCTTATGACACGAGTTTTACTTATCAACAGGGCAAAGTAATGTCAACACTTGGCCCTTATGTGCCATTTACGAAAAATTACGCGTATTCGACAACGACGACAAGCACCACCACGACAAAACCTCTCGGTTACACCGCCACGTCGCCAACTTACAGCTCAACGGCGAACGTTTATCGTTCATCGAGCCCCAAAAGTATTGGAAAAATAAGAGTCTCATCAGTCTCGTCATCCGCGAGGCCAACAGCGCGGCTTCGTAGTGGCAGCGCCGCGTATTTGCCAGAAAAAAAATCCCAAGTCTCGACGTACTTAGCTAAAAAGCATAATCTCAATGAGAGACCCCTTAATGAACGAGAACATGCGATGAGCATGATTCAATCTCTTCGTGGACTCGATGGTACCGTTCCGAGTATTCTTGGAGTTGGTAACGCAACGCGAGTTGGCTTGAATATACCAAATTCATCAGGACCCTCGACACTCCACACTTTGGCTCTTTATTTCGCGACGGCCACCGACGATTTTGACACAACCGCTGAGAGCAGAACTGACCTCGCAGCCGAGTCCGAATCGACGGAAAACCTTGAAGAGAATCGAAAAATTTCGACAGAGGAGGATTCGAGCGTTGATTTGCCAACGAATATTCTGACTCAGCACACGATCAATTCTTACGTCGATTTGTTCAATTTGAATAACGCACTTGAGGGTAATTCCAGTGCTGAGAGGAGCTTTGAAGGTGATGAGAATATCTCAAACGAGGACACTGATGATTTGGACATACAACAGAGCGAGGGACCCATCGATGGTGCCAGGAAATCAAACAGCACGAGACTTCGTGAACTTGCACAAGTTTTCACTCATGCACTTTCCGCCTATCTTCAGGATCCTGACACTTTTAAGAAAATTCTCACGGAAATAAGACCCACCGACCCAACGGTAAATCCTGAGGATGAGGAGAGATTCACCGCGAGTACATTTTTACCAACGACTCTGGAGGATTATCCATCTGTGACAAAGGAAAAGGACGAAGTTTTGGATTTTTCTGACGACACGAATCCTCCATCCAGAAATCGAAGACCGACGACCATTTATCCCGTGACAATTACCGAATTTCCCCTGACGACTGTGTCGTTGAATCAGGAGGAATTTTACACGAATTCTGGCGATTATCAACCAACGACGGTGACGAACGGTGGCAATTCTGACGGAGAACAGAGGCCTGACAATAATTTTGCATTTCAAGTAAATCATGCTTTTGGCACTGTGTCAAACGGTGGAAATGAATTGAACAATGCTGCAACTGGCGGAGGAGTTTATTATCCGGAAGAGGCAAGTGGACCGAGCGACACGACAGCTCTGGATGAATCTTCGAGCAACGATCAGCTCGGCGATTATGGTGACAATTATTTTCCAACTGACGAGAGTGGCAAGAATAAAATTGGCGGTTTTCAAAATAATACAAAAAGCGAAAGTACTTATGAGCCTTATGGAAAAAACGTAAAACCATTCGACGCTACACCGATCAATGACAATTACGTTTCATCCTCGACACCCGCAACTTACGTTAAAGCCCACAAATCACCGAAAGTGACCAAATCAAATGAAAAATCCGGACAACGTTACAACGGAGTCCCGTCCCGTCATGAAGAAACGTCAAACTCTCGTCAACCGGAAGTGACGAGAAAACCGGAAAATTTCGTAAAAAATGAACGACAACGTAACGGTGGAAATTTGAAAGAAAATTCGGCAAAATCAACTACCGAGCCATTCAGAATTCGTTATTATGATCCAACAACGACAAAGCCCTGGAAGAATCGCGAGTCTCTCGTAACAGCTGGAAGTGTTTATTCAAAATATCACGAGAATCGAAATGATTTTACTAATGGAATTACCGAGAGGCCAAATTTTTTGACCAGCGTCGTAACATCAAAAACTGTCGAGCCTGTGACGAGACAAACTTACACGGAATCTTTTAATACAGTAACGAATAATCGGGACGAAGGAACGACAATTATGAACGATAATTATAATCGTCAGAATGATCGAAAATTAAACGATCATTGGACATCATCGCCGACCGTCACGCAACTCTGGGAGAGCACAGTTTTTGTTGATCCAAAGCGAATAAATCAAGGCCTCGTTTCCGGTACAGCACGTGACACTAGCATGGAATCCTCAACTCTCGATTACTCTGATTCAACGAAAATTCCTTTCTCTCGGGATAACAAGAAGAATCAAGAGACTCTCGTGACAGGTGCAACGAGCTCTGGCTTGGCATCGCACAATTCGAACAATCTTGAGCATCCATCCTCATCCTGGAAATGGTCTGGAAGCGCGACAACCGGAAATACCGAGAATGACTCACCAACGGCATTTACGCTTTTGCCCCAAACGGAATATTCCTCCTTGGAGGAAAATATTGCGACTGGTACTCCATCACCGATTTACACGACCCGTTCGAGCATCACGACGACAATCACGTCATCGGTAACCTCGACGAGCAGCAATTCTGGCATTTCGAATCGTCAAGATGGCGGCGTACCAGTGAAGCAGACTAAGCAGCAATCATCAAACAGACCAAAACACGGAATTGACAATGAGATGACGAGAGCTCACGATATGTTTGGAAAATTAAACACAACGAGTACGAATCAGCTGATGAGGGTCATGAAACAGGCCGATACAAATGCAACGGTACGACAGCTCGTTCTACTATTGATAAATCATTGCAATGGACCAATGAACAAAACAATGGAGGAGGAAAAAGAACAATTGCTCGATGCACTATTACGAATGCCCGTTAATGAATTCACGACTGAGGAATCTCGCGAACTCGTTGCTGGAATCAATAGAATTAATTTGCCAATTGGAAAAAATCATTTTGCTGTTTCATCGAGCACAACGAGCACAACGACTTCGACGGAGGAACCCATAGTAACGACTTTTCGTAGCAAAAAAGGTCGTAGATTTAAGAGCAATGCCGAGGAAGCCTCGCTGACGAGTGCAACTATGAAAAATGATGATATCGTCACGGCTGAGAGTGGTAATGCACTCTCGACCGAAGATACGTCAGCATCGGACGCAAGAGCGTTGGATCTTCTCAGGTCACTTTACACGATAGCTGCTAAATGGGGTTGAATTGTGTTCAATTTTTGTTTCTTCTCAAATTTTTTTATCAAAATTGATTTCGAAAAAATCGACTCATCGCGATACTTAATGACGAAACGAGAGCGCGATTTTTTTTTCTTTTTAGTATCGTTTTAAATGCTATTTAACTAATTCTCAACGAATATTTGAATTGTTATCGTGTTGATCACTCTACACGATAGCCGCTAAATGGGGTTGAATTTTGTTCAATTTTTGTTTCTTCTCAAATTTTTTTATCAAAATTGATTTCGAAAAAATCGACTCATCGCGATTCTTAATGACGAAACGAGAGCGCGATTTTTTTTTCTTTTTAGTATCGTTTTAAATGCTATTTAACTAATTCTCAACGAGTATTTGAATTGTTATCGTGTTGATCACTCTACACGATAGCCGCTAAATGGGGTTGAATTTTGTTCAATTTTTGTTTCTTCTTAAATTTTTTTATCAAAATTGATTAAAAAAAAATCGACTCACCGCGATGAGCGAGATTTTTTTTTCTTTTTAGTATCGTTTTAAACGCTACTTAACTAATTCTCAACGAATATTTGAATTGTTATCGTGTTGGTCACTCTACACGATAGCCGCTAAATGGGGTTGAATTTTGTTCAATTTTTGTTTTCTTATCAAATGTTTTTATAAAAATGGATTTAAAAAAAAAACGAATCATCGCGATTCTTGATGACGAAACGAAAGGTTTTTTTTTTAGTATCGTTGTAAACGCCACTTTAAGAAATTCTCAGCGATTATTTGAATTGTTATCGTGTTGGCCAGCAATCATCAATGTTACTACTTAACTTTTAAGGGCACATTTTTACGTTTATCCGGGAGATACATTTATTTTACCGAATGTTATTATTATTTGTATGGTTAACGACGAGATTGAAACGTCGTAATATTTATGAATGAACATTTGAAGCTTATTATTAATATTATTATTATTATTATTATTAGAATTAGAATTTTAAAATCATTATCATCGTCGTAGGCGATAAAGAGCTAGTTTTATCGAGATCGGCTATCGTTTCCTGGTAATGAAAAAAAAAATTGAAGAAAAAAGAAATTGATAAAAATAATGAACTTGCCTCGTATTTGAGAGAATACGATGGGGAAAACTCGATACGCGGTCTCGCTCTCCTATCGATCGTTTGTATATATTAAAAAAAGAAAAAAAAAAAAAGAATGGGAAAATTATAGAGGATGGAATTTTCAAGAAATATTGTCAATGGTGGAGAATCAGAGAGCTCTTGAGGGTGAAACAAAATGTTTTAGGGAGTGGAAAAAAAAAATCACCGGAAGTAAAGGAAAATGAAGAGCTCTCGGAATCGATTCGGTCTCGGTTCGCGTCGACGTTGGCGAGCCATGTGACAACCACTTTTGATTGGCTGGCTAGTAAATGTCCTTATTATGAGAAAAGTTTCCTTTCTCGGCTCAATATCGAGAGAGAAAAAAAAAAAGATTATTCTAGATACTTATGGTGACGGCAAAACTTCCCAAAACTCCCGCGCTCGATTCGGGTATCGCATATATATATATTTAACTTCAATATTTCTCGTCCAATTTTCTAATGAAAAGAGAAAATAAACGAAAAATGAAAAAAAAAACATAAAAAACAAATCGAGCGAATTAAAAAAAAAAAAGTTACCCGAATCGCGCCTGGCTGAATAAAGTCGGGATACGCTGACTTTTTATGTAAAATATGTTTGTACAGAGAATGTGAATAAAACAAATTATGTGGGTTTTGTTATAACACATGACGTGAATATTTATTTAATTATTTGTTTATAATTCGATCCTGAAGTCCTTGGAAAGAGGAATTGAATCAATGGCATGATTGTTGGTTCGGAGTCTTCTCTAGGGGCAAACCACGGCGAGGCGATTTTCTCAAGACGCGAAAGTGAGATTGTTATTTACGTTGACATTATCTTGGCCAGCTGGACATAGCCTGGACAAGACTCATATATATATAGAACATCGCTGATCGATGTGGAGGAACGCCGGGAACGTTGAGAATCTCTCATGGAATGTTTCTCATACAGCTGTCTCGCTCTCTGTGAATTCAATAACGGCTCAATTGCACTAGGAAATCTCAACTTGTCGCTTTCGCGTCATTCAATCTTTCCCTGGTGCAGTTTCGAACGATCCTGAACGTATTTTGAACCATAAAATCTCAGATATAATCCATTCACATAAATGTGGTCAGATAGGTAAAAGCATAATTTTCCGAAAAAAAAACCTTTGGAAATATTTGTGGACAACGAGCTATAATTTTTTAGACACGCCAAAACGATAAAAATAACAAAAACTTAAAAGCAAAATGACCTAGATGACAAAAGCAAATTAACAGACGACAAAAAGAAAATTACAGAATAATCGTTTTGATTGAACTGCAATAATTCAATCTTACAAAATCGACACAGAAAAATCGATGAAATAAAAACGCTTTCTTAGACACTCTTAATGAAATGCAACGGGATTATTGTGGATTACATTAATTAACGATTTTTAATTAATCAATTAATTGCAGAACAAGTTGACTTGAAAAAGCGTTTCACCCTTTGCCCTTATTTTAATGGTTATACCCTGCACTAGAAAAATGTACATAAATGTGGTTAGATAAGGCATTTAAAATATTTGTTGACAGCGAGCTATATTTTGGACGACACACCAAAGCAATAAAAATGAAAAATACTTAATACCCAATTGACCACCAACAAACGACGAAAAAATTAAGAAAAATAATCGTTTTTATTGAGCTGTAATAGTGCAGCCTTAAAAAATCGATACCAAGCAAAAACGTTTTTTCAGGCGCTTTTAATTTGATGCAATGAGGTCATTATGGATCATATTAATTAAGGATTTTTATTAAGTTAACTAATTGCAAAACACATATATTGATTTGAACAATCTCTTCACTCTTTGCCCTTTTCTTAAATGCTTAAACATTCTGGGGAAAAAAAAAATAAAATTGCGCGTGAAAGGACGATGAGTTAGACGGATCTATTCATGGAATCTATTTATAAATGTGGTTAGATAAAAGCATAATTTTCCAGAAAATACGTTTAAAAATATTTGTTGACAGCGAGCTATATTTTGGACGACACACCAAAGCAATAAAAATGAAAAATACTTAATACCCAATTGACCACCAACAAACGACGAAAAAATTAGGAAAAATAATCGCTTTTATTGAGCTGTAATAGTGCAGCCTTAAAAAATCGACACCAAGCAAAAACGTTTTTTCAGGCGCTTTTGATTTGATGCAATGGGGTCATTATGGATCATATTAATTAACGATTTTTATTAAGTTAACTAATTGCAAAATATGTATATTGATTAGAACAATCTCTTCACTCTTTGCCCTTTTCTTAAATGCTTAAACATTCTGGGAAAAAAAAATTGAAATTGCTCGTGAAAGGACGATGAGTTAGACGGATCTATTCATGGAATCTATTTATAAGTGTGGTCTGATAAAAGAAGGTGTGAGCAGAAGTCTTATTGGAAATGATAATAAAGGGGAGTTTATCATTATATCGACTTCGTACAGTCAATGAGGTGTCTCAACACTCGTAATGCAAATCTCGTCTAAGCCTCTTTTCCGCACGTTATCTACGAAATAATACGACTGGACCATGTAATATCGTTTATCCACGAGACTTAATCGGAACATGATCAAAAATAAATAAAAATACACCAGCGCGAGCTCACCGAGAAATTATATTGTGCAACCAGGAAGCAAAAACCGAGAAATGCCCGCAACGAAGATGCGATGAGGATGGGCAATTTTCATGAATTCTTTCGTATCGTCGCATCAGCGCAAGAGGGACGATAGTCTCGGTAAAATGTCAGTCAGCGAGAAACGAGAAGCGTGAATAAACATTCAACAACGAAACGCCGTTGCAATTTTCTTTTGCTACTTTGACCCTTTTTTTTTCATCAGGCCGGATAGATCGAGGAAAAAAAAAGAATGCTAACTTCCATCTAATACAATTACGATAATTTTCATTGATGAAAGAAAGTGTAAAGCAACTTCAAGGAGTGCAGAAAAATACGGTAGAGAAAAGAGGAAAAAAAAAAAGATTGATCGGGGCCCCTGGAATTGAATTTTTCAATTCACTCATTGTCAGATTCAATTAAATTACTTTTTTCTTTTATATCTTTCATTGCATTTGTTCCAAAGCTCGGAGGCTCCGATGATAATTATGATATGGTCATAATCATGACGATATTTTTTTTTCCAGCAACAAAAAACGCTATCAAGGTCCGCATAAAAAGAATCTAAAAAAAAAAATGATCAAAACAAATTGATTCAAGTTCCTTTTATCGTATCTTTAAATAATTCAATTTAACTAAATGTAATTAAGAAATGTAAATTTTATTGCATTTGTTGAATATATAAAAAAAAAAAACAATGCAATTATCTAAAAGGTATGGATGGCGCTTAAAGGAATATCCTCTCATGCCTCATCCGTCTCCTCGACAATTTATGCTCGATGTTAAATCCTAAACCGCCACAGCTGGAATTGAACGTGTAACATCCTCACTCGCTGGCATAAGAAGAGAGCAACGATGTATAACTGTTGAGTGTGTGCGGGCGTAATACGATCTTGGGGAAGGGGGGGGGGGTGTCGTAGAGTCGTACTAAAGGGCGCCGTATAGTCTGCTCGAATGAATCGTTTCGTATTCGCAATATATATATATATATATATATAAATTTCTTTCCTCTCGTAATAAGAAATATCCCATCTCACCCGTTTTACTGCAAAAGAATGGCAATAAAATGAGACTTTTCTCGCGTGTTTTCCCGTTTGTATTAAACGACCATTTTGATATGCGTATCTGCGAGTGTCGTCATCGTCGTCGTCGAACATCTCCTTAAATTTATATTTCTTTTCCAAGTTTTATCGTCCGCGATACATAAATTTACAGGTACATCATTTTTTTTATTTTTTTTTTACTACCCCCATCAAAAAATTGCTTGGCGATAAATTTCGACCGAGAATAAACTGATTACGTGCTGAATTGTGTTTAACACTCGGGAACTACAAGCTATTATGTCGAGATGCCGAGAGAAGGAATCTCAAGGAATCAGGGAGAAAGTCGGCTGGTCTTAAGTAATAATAGTTGGTACTTCTTCTATGGCCCGGGGTACATTCGCACACTCACACACACACAGTCTATATATATATATATATATATAGAAGTGAGAGAACTCCCGTTAAGTTTACTCTCTTGCGAGGAGGGATCGAGTTATAGAACGATCGTGACCCCTCTCGTAACACGATCCATCCTTGCGAGGGTGGACGATTTCCTCGTCTCCTTTTCCTTCGCCAAGAGAATGAAAACTCCTCTTGACGAAAAAGTGACACTCAAGAAAATTAAATAAAATAAACAAAAAAGTTTATTTCTAAATGAACATTTTTATCATTTTTTTTTTCCACGATTAAATTTTTTCATCTGAGGCCGCTTAACTCGAGAGTCTTGAGACGATTTATTCAATTACCCATAAGCCCCGTCAAGTCCATGGTGTGCCGAGTGAAAGCCAATATACGTTTTGTACATATATATATATACATATAGGTTACCTATCAGAGAGAAAAGAGGCAAAAACTATGACGTGAATAAACGGACTAGAACATCCCACAGTGTGGCCATAAATTCGCAGAGGCCTTTTTTCCTCGTGCTCTGCAACTGTTTGTGTCCCCTCCCCAATCTCGAGGCACACAATATACACATATATAAATGGGTATACGAGAACAAATGGGCAAAAACAAAAAAGATAAATTTTTTTAAAAATCAAACAAATTAAAAATAGTAAATAAATTAATTGGTATATAAAAATTGCAACTACATTAATTTATTGAGTGCGTTATTCGATTTGTATCTGACCTCTGAAATCGCCTGGATAATCGTGTCAGGCTGGAATGTTGCATGAATAAACTATCGCCTCCCTCGGGCGAGCTAAAAGTATTGCCATGCAATTGCCATTAGCGCGCAGCTATATAACTCTCATCTCCTCTCTCTTTGTCACATTTTCACGTTTTATTTGTTACGAGTGGACGTAAACATGCAGAGGTCTCTCGTGTTTTGGCGCAAATCGATTGTCGGATAAATTTAGTCGAACTGACAAATAATGCGAGAGGTGCAAATCGATAAAGAATAATAACAATGATGATAATAATAATAATAATAGCTAGAGAACCACCCACGCACGCTGTGCATACTCGGATTCTCGACGTTATCCTGCAAATATCTCTGTAGTATAATTATTACTTATGCACATGAGTGTGGTGACGTTTTCCTGTGAATTCTATATATATATATATATATATATATATATATATATATATATATATATATATAAACACATACAGGAGAGTTGATTTGGTTGTATCAAAACTGGCCGCGGGCTTACGACAATTAAATTAAGAATTACACATGTGAGGTACAAAGTGTGCGAGTGTGTATTGGCGAGTTTCAGAGTCGACTCATTCGCGATAAACTCACTCGCAAATATATATATATATATATGCAAGTGTGCAAATTGGATACGAACAGAATTGGACGCGCATCTAATTAATCCAACTTGGTTTCAAACTTCGAGCTTCTCGTTTCTGTGGTAAATACTCGTATATGTTATATATGTATATGTGCACTTTGTGGGCGAAGCTTCCACAAATTCCAGCGGTGATGCCTTAATCGAGGAAATGAGCCTTACCGTGTGCGCTTTATACTCCTCTGTGGATGACTATCCTCTCTCTCTCTCTCTCTCTGTCTGTCCGACTGTCTCTGTCTGTCTGTCTGCCTGTCCGTCTCTCTCTCTCTCTCGCTCTCTCTCGCTTGTCTCTATCTCGAAATACTGGAGCAAAAGCTCGATCATTGAGTCTATGGCGTTCAACATAGAGCCTCGACCGCAGGAACATGTGAATATTCATGAGTTAAGCCACTCCAACCCTCTTGTAGCTACAGCGCAACGACGTCGAGAGTTTCCTCTTGTCGAGGATATATTTTCCACACCCTCCCTTTCCCCTCGTCCCTCACATCCCGCCACTGTACCGCGGATGGCCGTCAAATTGAGAATGCTTTGAAAGCTGTCCGAGCGTTTGAGGTATCTCTACGGCGCTGATGGTCCTTATTTTACCGTTCTCGTGTCCTCTGATGTGATTCTATTGCCATTATATAGAACACAGAAATATAGGCCAATTACTAACGTTCACGATTTATGGCCGAGAAGATACACTTTGGATCTAATACTCGAACTTAAATCAAATTTAAAATATTTATCCTCAGCCAAGTGTTAACTCGGTTTATTTTTTCCAAATTCGTCGATTTTTTTCCTAATCGAATTTAATCTTTAATTTGTATCCATCTTGATAAGAAAGAGAAATTCAGGGGTTTTTTTCAGTAAATCTTTTTTTTTTTTTGAAGGAATAATAATGAAGGCCGAGAAGATACACTTTGGATCTAATACTCGAACTTAAATCAATTTAAAATATTTATCCTCAGCCAAGTGTTAACTCGGTTTATTTTTTCCTACTTCTTCGATTTTTTTCCTAATCGAATTTACTCTTTAATTTGTATTCATCTTGATAAGAAAGAGAAATTCAGGGGTTTTTTTCACTAAATCTTTTTTTTTTTTGAAGGAATAATAATGAAGGCCGAGAAGATACACTTTGGATTTCATACTCGAACTTAAATCAATTTAAAATATTTATCCTCAGCCAAGTGTTAACTCGGTTTATTTTTTCCTACTTCTTCGATTTTTTTCCTAATCGAATTTACTCTTTAATTTGTATTCATCTTGATAAGAAAGAGAAATTCAGGGGTTTTTTTCACTAAATCTTTTTTTTTTTTGAAGGAATAATAATGAAGGCCGAGAAGATACACTTTGAATCTAATACTCGAACTTAAATCAATTTAATATATTTATCCTCAGCCAAGTGTTAACTCGGTTTATTTTTTCCAAACTCTTCGAATTTTTTCCTAATCGAATTTAATCTTTAATTTATCCATCTTGATAAGAAAGAGAAATTAAGGGGTTTTTTTCAGTAAATCTTTTTGAAGGAAAGAGAGGCAGACAAATTTTTGTACAACTTTGAAGCACTCAGGAATGTTTTTTCTTCCTATCGTGTGTGTGTGTGTGTGTGTGTATAAATATTTAAGTATATGCCTTACTTCGTTCGTTCCCGAGAGATGTAATGGAACGGGTGAAAGTGTTCGAGCACAGCAGCATCTTCCATCTCTTTCTCTCCCTTTCTCGTCGCTGGGAAGAAAGAAGTATCTTAGACGAATGGTTTGCGCCCGCGTAACCAGCCCATGAGTGAGAAACCGAGGGAGTCAAGTATAATGCTGCATACATAGACACATAAAACTTTATGTACTCTTTGATAACTCACACAAGCAGACCTTAACTCAATTTCTTCGTCTGGCTCGTAAAATCTCAAATGATATCCCACAGTGAAGAGTACTTTGGCAAAAAGAGCCTTTTAAATGTTTTCTTATTGTACAAAAGTGTTTTTGATACGCAATACACGTTTGTCAGCCAAGGGAGCGAGGCATACGTGAATTTGTCAATCGAAGAGAGTCTTGACACTCGGAGTGAGAAGGATTGATAAATGTTCGATAATAAAATACGGTATATTTATTGGACCCAGAGAGTCTTTTTGTCTCTTGAAGGTTAAGAGACACGTGGACTCTTGAAATTAAGAGGAAGTGCGATTATAAATTTTTAGGTCATCTTGGTCATTTTTTTTTTTTTTCCTCCGATACTTAACTCGATCTTGCCCCATTTTTTTTCAACGTTTCCATCGTGATTGTTTCGTTTCTTTTCGCGTAAATTGTAAGCTGGAAGATCGCGTCATTTCGAGAGAGAAAATTAATGGTTGAGCGCGTGGGATTTACTGGGAGTAATTAACGCTCAAACCATCGGTTACACGAGATAGATGCTTACCACGAGCAAACTGACTCGCCCGAAACAGTGAATTGGCGTAACCGTACGACGTCGACTAGATCTTCCGGAATATCGGTTAGTGTTTAAGTCTAAGATAAACTCTGCTCGATTGCACACGCGAGCAAAGTTCTCCAATTTAATCTTATTAGAATTGAACAACCAAATGAGAATTTACATTTGAGAAAATTTGAGGAATAAAAATGTATCAATTCATAAGAAATAATAAATATTCATTAATAAATTAATAAATTAATGTTTAGAAAAAATAATAAAAAAAAAACTATCAATTGATTTACTTCAATGTGGCTTTTCTTACATTACTGATTTATCGATTTGCAAATTGGTAATAAAAGTCTACACGAATCGACGAGAAGTCTAAGACAGTAAAAGTTGCAATATAAATATATAATTAATTATATAATTTGTACTAAAAGTCTGCTGTAGTCAAAGTCCACGTTACTAAAAATTTAAAAATGTAACGGAAATTAATTTTATTAAAAAATTTCTGATTACAAATCCCAATTTAAAAATCTCTAATTTTCCACACGCACAATTGTAATTTGTATGTTATTTTCTATACGGTAAAATTTTGATTTCCTTGTAGTTTACTGTCGTTCTTCTATAGATTAAAAAAAAATTGCACGTTTTCTGATATACTTAAAGTACGCAAGGATCGTCAAGAGCAGCACGCGACCTCCGAAATAGTTCTATAGCATATATAATAAATAATAGCCTTTCCCAGATGGTTTTACAAGACTCTTGACACACTTGACACCATGTACATATATCTATAGGTATATCCAATCGAGATTTATAGCGGTAGAAAAGTCGTCGAGCTCACCTACGGTTCTGTTTCTACTGCAGCTCCATGCGATACCTGTTTCGTGTCATACATCACACATACATACATATATATATAGTCAAGCGTGTTTATATCCTCGACACGAAGACTCGATGAGCGCAGAACCGAGATGGAGCCAGATAGGGAAGATCCAGCGAGAGAGAGAGAGAGTGAGAGAGAGAGAGAGAGAGAGAGAGAGAGAGAGAGAGAGAGAGAGAGAGAGAGAGAGAGAGAGAGAGAGAGAGAGAGAGAGAGAGAGAGAGAGAGAGAGCGAGAGAGAGAGAGAAAAGTGGATTTGTATACTGGTAACACACTTTTACTGATGTAATCCATTAGTGACGCTTTGCGGGTGGTCGCTTGACCGCTACCTCAACACGCCCATCAATTACCTGCACTATTATGTGCCATACTTGTCGGTCGTAGTGTCCAGTTTCCGGCTATATTCACGATCGTCGTCCGGCACGTGCCGTTCTGGTCATTGAACAATTCTCACAGCCACGCGTCACATAATCACTTTATTTTTCAACTCAATAAACAGAGCACAAAAAAAAGTATAGGATCAAGAAAAAAATGATTTTAGTCAATGGAAGAAGATGAGGAGGATTGTTCGTATTTTTGCTTAATAAACAATCGATGTTTTTTTATTGTAAAAAATTGGTAATGCCGGCGTTAGTTGACTTTCTCTCTTAATTGAAAATGTTCTTATAAATCGAATGAACGATCACAGTTGCGTGAGGTAATTTTTTTTTTTTTTACCAGTCGCATCTTCAACGCGCGTAATTTCGTAATTGGGGCTAACTGATGAGATTTTGCTCGTCCATCGGGGATATTTTTGGTCACACAGACGTCACTCATTAACGTGTATGTGCTGTCAAACACGATCTCGAAATGTTATCCAAGTAACGCAAATATTTACGATCAAATGAAGCCACAAAATACGTGACTTGGACTATTGATGATCTCTCATTAATTTACAGACAAGTTCGCTTTGATCGGAGTTCAAGAGGGTGAATTATTTCGGTTCGAGAATTATTTTTTTTCCACGCTCCACAAATCCTTGCAGTTTGTATTTATCGCAGTGATGAGCCCGAGAAATGGGGCTACATCTTATGGGATATTATTTTGCAACAAATAACAAGTTCCAGCAATGGTCAGAGAGAGAGAGAGAGAGAGAGAGAGAGAGGTCATAAATCAGGATGAGCTTAGTTGGCTGCTGGAAAACGATCTCTGGTCGTGGTAAAATTCAAGTAACCGTCTCTTATAATATTATATAGTTCTATCAGTGTATATAATACACAAAGTTGAGAGTTTTAAGGTCTTGTGTGTGTGTGTGTGTGTGTTACGTGGAATGACGAGGCTCATCATCTTTCAGTGGCGACAGAACCGATTATGGTATTATAAACATGATGGTGCTTCGAACGCATCATCATTCTCATCAAAGCCACCGTCAATCTACTCATCACACTTTGACCGTTTTTGCAGATTTTCTCTCTCGCATGTCTGGCCATCTAGCAAGTCCTCCCCGCAATGGTGACGAGACTTGACACGAACGTTCTGCCTCGTGGCTTCTTGCACGCACATCATCCCATTTATCCTGCCTCTTTGTACAAAAATACTCGAATATATATATATATATATATATATGTATATATGTATATATACGCATGTATAATGCATAGTCACACGATGAGAAATGCCATTCGGTATGCAACATATCATAATTGCATTCTTTCCCACACGTCCGCAAGGGGGCCAAGTAATATCCACGAGTTTTCGTAATGGGCGCGCGAACCAACGTTACCAATATCAGAGAGAAAAGGAACCGGATAAACGCGTGTCACAACTCATCAGGGCAACTTTATGCGAGAT
>OY769911.1:10146539-10224039 GCA_963669185.1 Dyspetes luteomarginatus
AGAGTTAAATGCACGTGACCACTTGGGCTTCTAGGCACTGCGAATAAGGGGACGTCGAGGATGAGACGCTCTTATAACTGCTTCACCAGAGGGTGAGATATATATATACATATATATATATATGTGTGTGTGTGTATAGAGACAGAGCGAGAGCCAAAAGGCAACGAGAAATTATCGTTCCGTGCGCACATTTCGAGGTACACGCCTAATTGCCGGTTAGATCGCGAGACCGAGCGTGCTTTGACCACTTATATCACGTAACGAGTAATTGCAAGGCCCTAAGGTCAGCCCCGCTCTGATGGACAATCGCACGTGGAACACGCATCAACTATATATTTGTATATATAATTCGCTCTGATTGCATCAACAATGAAACCCTTGCGAAGAACGAATTCGAAGCCATTTACAAATATACCACAATGAGGGAGTTATGACGTAGTGACATTAAAAGTATATGCACGCAATCTGTTAAGGTGCGAGAGGAGCCGATTGCCCATGATAATATTCTTTCATGTGTGCATCAGCCATTTTACGCAATATCACCCACACAAAACCATCGTAGAGGTAGCGTCGTGTCGTCCGGACGAACAATTCGAAATGAGTAATTACAGTAATGAGTAAAAAGGGAAAGGCGAAGGAGTCGAGGCGTGTATGTTACCCCCGTCTCGAGAGTACACAGCCCGTTTTTAGTAACTTTTGTCTCTCTTGCAGTATCATCTCACACGTATCACGTTTGCATAAATATTTCATTACTATGTACAAACACAGACACATGTACACAAATTAAAATTAAACACAGAATAATAGAGACGAGCATGTAATATTATTTAATCATTAATTTTTATTTATTTATTGTTCTGTTTCACGTATAAAATACATATACATAATGGCCTCCAGTAGACAGATGTCTCAAACCATTTTTTATAAAAATATTATAGTTTCATTATTACATATAGTATATTCACTATTTTAATTAGGAAAATTAAGTGTTATGCGATGCAGAGATTATTTAACTGCGTTGAACATTTTTCGAAGATTAACCGGTAAATGGAATTTACGTATCGATTTCAATGTCATCGAGACCACAACAGCACATTTTTAATCTAATGTATATGGTAACTCTTTGCTATGGTAACTTCGGGTCATCTCAATTGCACAGTTACGTTATCGAAAGAAAAAAAAGCTGAATAAATAAATACTTGGCGTAATAATACTTGCAGGCTTTCCAAATTTTGTTCTAATACAGCATTCAGCTGGGTCATCGTTTGATTGTTATTTAATTCTGATTATACCTGCGCGCGTACTTCATGTCCGTCTAAGCATGATGCACTTTGGCTGCATCACGTATTGTTTGCTTAATCATCATATTAGTACGACAGTAAGAGAAAAAGAAATAAGGCAGCCTATCGATATTTACGTCTATGTACATACAAATTCCAGCACCAACAACGAAATTTCGTAGCTCTGTGTGTTTGCAATTCCGTTGTGGCTCCATTCGCTTACGTTAAATTTATTGTTTCTCGTCGTTTTCATTTTAACCGGTTCGTGGTGGCAAATATTCGCGATCTGGTTGCGAGGGTCCTTGTGAAGGGAAAGGCGTGTCAGATGGCTTACCAGGACCTCCATTGGGGTATGTACTTGGTCCACCGGCTCCTGGCTGTTGTCCGGGAGACGAGCCAGGACCCTGCGGCTTTCCTGAGACTCCTGGATATCCGCCTGATGGTCCTTGATTTCCTTGATTTCCTGAAGGTCCTTGTTGTGGAGTGAGATAAGTTGGGCCTCCTGGTCGGCTGCCTGGGCTTTGTGGTCCCGACGGGTATGTCGGTCGTTGAGGTGTTTGACCTGGATAACCTCCTGGTCCCGAAGGTGTTTGGGGTCCTTGACTTGGGTAGTTGCCTGGCCCTGATGGTCGCTGAGGTGTTTGCGTTCCTTGTCCTGGATAGCTTCCTGGTCCTGAGGGACGTTGTGTTCCTTGACCTGGGTAGCCTGGTCTCGAGGGGCCTTGCGGTCCTTGACCTGGATAGCCCGGTCCCGAAGGGCCTTGCGGTCCTTGACCTGGATAGCCTGGTCCTGAGGGGCTTTGTGGTCCTTGACCTGGATAGCCTGGTCCTGAGGGACCTTGTGGCCCTTGACCCGGATAACCTGGTCCTGAGGGACCTTGAGGCCCTTGACCCGGATAACCTGGTCCTGATGGGCCTTGTGGTTTTTGACCTGGATAGCTCGGTCCTGAGGGGCCTTGTGGTCCTTGACCTGGATAGCCTGGTCCAGAGGGGCCTTGTGGTCCTTGACCTGGATAGCCTGGTCCTGAGGGGCCTTGTGGTCCTTGACCTGGATAGCCTGGCCCTGAGGGGCCTTGCGGTCCTTGGCCTGGGTAGCCTGGTGCTGAAGGTCTCTGTGGACTTTGTCCAGATCCAGGAAAGCCTGGTCCCGAAGGAATGTTCACTCCAAATGTTCCATCAGGTCCACCAATTCCCGCTCCAGGACTTCCCATAATCGTATAGTCATAGAGATTTTCATTCAAATAGTACAAACCGGGTGCGGAGTTGCAGTCGAATTGATTCCACCAGACACAAACGAAAAATTGCTGGTTAAAAATTGTACCGTTCGGACAGAGGAAGTCGTAAGTTTTGTTATTAGCACATATATGGAAGACTTGACATTGAGTCTCAACATCAGCGTAGTAGCCGGGGAATTGTTGTGCGTCACAGCGGAAGCTCGTTTCAGGAATATCAGCGTAGATAGGATAATCGCGTCCAGGCTCACCAGGAATCGCCGAATAGTCTCCGTCGTCATATGAACCATCATCATGCTGTACGTCACCTCCTGCTTGTCCACCGGAGGGAAAACCACCCGATGGTTGTTGTCCACCGGAGGGAAAACCACCCGATGGTTGTTGTCCACCGGAGGGAAAACCACCCGATGGTTGTTGTCCACCGGAGGGAAAACCACCCGATGGTCGTTGTCCACCGGAAGGAAAACCACCTGATGGCTGCTGCCCGCCAGAGGGAAAACCACCCGATGGTCGTTGTCCCCCAGAGGGAAAACCACCTGATGGTTGTTGCCCACCAGAGGGAAAACCACCCGATGGTCGTTGTCCTCCAGAAGGAAAACCACCTGATGGTTGTTGCCCGCCAGAGGGAAAACCACCCGATGGTCCTTGACCTGCGCTCGGGTAATTGCCACTGGGGTATCCACCCTGATTTCCTGGCCTTTGAGATGTTTGTCCCCCAGACGCTGGAATAGAAGGTCGATCGCTTGGATATCCACCTGACGGTCGTTGACCACTCCCTGTTGAAGGATACCCTGTGAAAAAAAAAGATGAAAATTCAAATTTGCATTTATAAATTATCTTCTCTGTGAGAAACTAGCGTTCTTGATTTTGACTTTTGCTCATAGAGATAGTTTTAGTGGTGCTCGAATATTACGACGCATATTTGCAAACGAATTGTCACGTCGATAATTGGAAATTCACGAAAGTTCGAGCGATCATGCCAATTTTGTGGAACATTGAAAATTTTGTAAATGATTTTTTTTTTTTTTTCAAATCAAAACCGATCAACTGATTCTTTCCAAATTCGATATTGAACATGATTGCCTGCAAGCCTATTGTCATAGGCAGCTCGGTAGCTGATAATTTACAGCATCAAGATGGTTTAAGGCCCAAGCTGTGCGCAAATATTCAGTAAGATTGGCCAAAACGATATTTTTTTCACGAAAACGTAGCTAAAATTATTAAATTTGAAAAGATTATTGATTTAATAAAATCCAAGTCGTCAATTCGATCAAACATAATTACGAATCCGTCACAATATTTCATGCAACTCGAATTTAGTAATAACAAAAAAAAAGTAGTATGATAGATACGATTATGTTTTTACCTCCTGAACTCGGACCCTGTCCACCAGAGGGAAAACCACTTGATGGTTGCTGCCCGCCAGAGGGGAAACCACCCGATGGTCCTTGACCTGTGCTCGGATAACCACCACTGGGGTATCCGCCCTGATTTCCCGGCCTTTGAGAAGTTTGTCCATCAGATGCTGGAGTGGAAGGTCGGTTGCTTGGATATCCTCCAGATGGTCGTTGACCATTTCCTGATGTAGGAAAGCCTGGCAAAAAAAAAATGATTATATTTGAAAAGCAGATTTATTTATCAACCCAAAGAATTGCTTCACATGTTTACGAATCTGTTACAGCATTTCGTCAAGATCGAAATTCGTAATAAAAACTAAATGTGTGATTGTTTACCTCCTGAACTTGGCCCTTGACCACCTGAGGGATATCCGCCTTGACCACCGCTAGGATATTGTCCCCCAGGCTTGCCAAATGTTCCTGTACCCCCAGGAGTTCCTCCAGATGGGTAACCATCATTGGATGTGCCACTGCCAGGTCTACCACCAGGACCTTGAGGTCCTTGTCCACCATTGCCCGGTCGATTCGGTTCTCCACTTGGAAATGGAACAGAAGGTCTGTCACTGGGGTATCCGTTTGATGGACGTTGACCATTTCCTCCTGATGGATAATAACCACTGCCAGGAGCTCCGCCAGATGGATATCCCCCATTCGATGTGCCACTGCCGGGACGACCACCTTGAGGTGATGTTCCTGATGACGGATACGCAGTGAAAAAACAAAACGTACAAACTAAAAATTTGTATATTGATTCCTCGTGATTTTCCGCGACACCCAGAGCTGTGGGCAATGGTTCTCTTAATTTTGGCTCCCTCATAATGGCAGCTTTGCGAATGTAAAGCTTCGAACTTTGTCGAATTTATCAACCGAAAATTTTCAAACATTATTCTATTTATGAAGAAAATTTCACATAAATTTGTTAAAAATAACTGAAGATATAAGAGTTTGCCACTTTTTTTTTTTCGAGAAATTAGAAATTTTGTTAAATCTGAATTCTTTTATCGATTCTTCCCGAACTTAATGTCTCATCTGTTTGTTCCCTAGACTTTTTTCGGACTATGATTTTTGATTTGTTTGAATATTCTAAGTATCCTGTCACAAAAGTTTGGAAAAGAAAATCACAAACATATAGCGTCTTCTAGGAGCGAGTAAAATGGTTAAAATTGAATTATTTATTCATAAACTCGAAGTATTGTTTCGTTAATTTGTTATTTAAAGAAAATCATCATGGCCGATTCAATGAAATACGTTTACGAATTTATTACGAAATTTCATAAAACTCGAATTTAGTAATTTAAAAAAAAAAAAATGTTTGATGGATACTATCAAAATTTTTACCTCCTGTACTGGGTCCCTGACCACCTGAGGGATATCCTCCTTGACCGCCGCTTGGATATTGTCCGCCAGGTTTGCCAAATGTTCCAGTACCTCCAGGAGCACCTCCAGCTGGATAACCCCCATTAGACGTGCCACTGCCAGGTCTACCACCAGGACCTTGAGGTCCTTGTCCACCATTTCCCGGTCGATTCGGTTCTCCATTTGGAAATGGAACAGAAGGTCGATCATTGGGATATCCATTTGATGGCCGCTGAGTATTTCCTCCAGACGGATAATTGGAAGGAAATCCTCCAGTGTTTGGGCCTTGTCCACCCGGACGACCACTGGGATAACCACCAGGACCTCCAGTTGGATATCCATTGCCAGGCTTACTCGGAGTCGTACCAGGACCTCCTCCTGGCGTTGGATATTGATCGGCCGGGGCACCTGGAAATCCTCCAGGCTGGGTTGTCGTCCCACCAGTAGATGGACGTCCAGGTATCAGCGGATTACTCGGTACCGGATAACTGTAACCCTCCTGCGCCTGTGAGAGTGAAAGTATTTTTCAATTGATATATTCCGTAATCAAGAAATAAGTTGTGCGAGAACTCGTAATTTTCCTGTGAGAATTTTAACGATTTCTCAAGTCGAGGATGGAAATGATGAGCGCGTCTTTCGAAAATCTTCAAGCGTATCGTCGTGGATGAAAGAATTATATCTCCGACTCCCCGCGTGGCTGTTATTCGTTTCTCTCGTGGCACGTGGAATTGCATTAAACATCGCGCACGCGAGGGAGAGAGGAAGAGAGAGAAAGAAAGAGAGAGAGAGAGAGAGAGAGAGAGAGAGTGTAAAGGAGAGAACGGTGAGCGACAGATGCCCGTCCCGTTATTGCACAATCAAAGATAGATTCTCTGTTGTTGCCGCGTGTGAGTGTTAACAAGCGAGCGCCACACACGCACACAACAGAAAGAAAAAAAAAAAAAACCGAAGAAGACCACAAATCTGTACGAATCACGCGTAAAATCCTTTCTCGTCCATATCGGTTTAGCGACGTGGAACGAGGACCTTGTAAAAAAATTGGGTCAGCCATTAAAAGGGAGACTCGTTAATCACCGATTTAAATTGATCACGTGATAAATTTGACAAGGAAGATTCATCCGATTGATTGTAATTAGCTGATGATACGAATAATATTTAAGGAAAAAGAGCAGACAGATTTGAGCTCGATGAATAATGGGGATGAAAAATTATTACTCACTGAGGAGGTGCGAGCGATGGCCAGCAATCCTGAAACAGAAAAGTGGAGAAAAAACAATGTTGATAAATAGTATTTAAATGAAATAAAATAAAAAATTTAAGATCTCTCGGCGGTTATTTCGACGCGTACAGATACGATTACGAAAGAACAATGCCCGGTAATGTGTGTTGGTGGTGATTCGTTATCTCTCTGTGCCGTTTAAACATCGGTGAGCTCAAATACCCACACCTGCACTTGAGTGTGAGAAATCTTCTCGGGGGGGGGGGGGGGGGGGGGGGTTGCCCGTGCGTTCGCTCATAGACATTGTGAGCTCGTGGGTCTCTTGACAATGCTCCTAATTAATTAGCAGCAAAGTTATGTCACACAGAATACTTTTTTTTTATTTTTTATTCAAACCCATTTCTCTGTGTTTGCTTCGCACGCAGAAAAGAGAGCAGAGATTGGAGCAACCGCATCAGCAAGAGCATCAGTAGCTCTCTTTCTCTCTGCAGACAAACACACACATGCAGAGAGCAGCACGCGGACATTTTATACATGGATTTGTTTTACGGAGAGCACTCGCGTGCTTGCTATTACGACAATTTTCGCTCGTAATCTCTGCAACACGCCATAGAGTTATGGTACAGAACTAGAGTCGAGCTTAAGCACGACTGTCAAGTATAATATACATGCGTAGATCCGACCCAATTCGATCCTCGCTTATTTCAGGACCGAGAGATACGAGAGAAAGAGTTCTCTGTGCCGTTCCACCTGGGGAAATCTCACTCGCTTGTGGACCCACCGGAAAAGATTCCTCGTTCTTTTGCGCGCTACGTGCCGGCTTGCAGTTTCGTTGATGTTGCGCACTTTTGTATGGAGCTCTCGCTCCAAACCAAAGACGAAAGATACGTACAGAGCAGAAGAGAGACGGAGCATCTCCGGGCTGGTCCCGGTGAGCGCATACAATTTTACGTAACATCAAGACGAGAAGGAAGATAGCGTAGAACGAGAGAAAGATCTGCGATGGTTGATAAAAGCAAAGAGTAGAAAAAGTACTACACAGAAGAGGAGGACGCACTGGCACTCGTGTGGTCAGCCAAGGGCAAACAAAAAAAGAAAGAAAAGAAAGAGGAAAAAAAAAACCACACAAGAGTACATATAACGAACGGAATCACGAACGGAATCACGCCGAGGGTTTATCCTCAAATGTTGCCTCGTGAAATAATATGCTTGTATTGGTAAGCTCGCTACCGCACTGCATACACTTGACCTTTATTCTAGACTTACTCCGTGAGTTTTGCAGCCAACAACGTCGGAGGAGCAAAAGTGGCGGAGAGATAAATCGCGGTGGCTATCGCGGACGCTCAACGTTGAACGCGCTCCAAGTGCCTCGAGGGCCAAAAAGTAGATAGAGCTTGTGGTTGTCAGACAATGATATACCCAAACGTTTACTCTCCCGGAGTTTTCCTCTCGTACACATCGAATAATATCCTTTCCTCTATCTCCTTCCACCCGTCGTACTCTCACCCACCCACGAATCACAGAATTGAGAGAAATAAAAATAATCTCTTTGCTATCTACGAGCCATGTTAATTAGAGGAAGTTACGAAGGGCGAGAGAATTGTCGAAATTTCGTTGCTTGTGTCTCAAGTTTTTTTTTTTTGTTTTGTTTTTGTTTCGCCCATCTTTTGCCTCCTTTACTCTGATGGTGGACTGCACCAGAGAGCTGAAAATGAGCTCACGCGTGCCCGGATCCTCTCTATCAAGCCACACACACACACGCACGCAGACAGACAAAACACACTTTTTAATTCGACCATTGTTATACACGTTGAGCGACCCTACATTGTGAAATTATTTCCCCTCTTTCACCATCTCACTCCGGTCTTTTGGGTTACCTCTCAGAAACACGACCTATTGCGATGAGTCGATTGTCATTAAGGACGAAAAAAAAAAAAAACAAAAAAATTCTCAGTGTCTCTTGGCTCTTCACAGTCTACCATTGGAATACTCTTCAATTGGACGATTAAGACGTATTATGCATTGAGCAAGTACGGCAAAACACTTTTCCACACGGTTCTCTTGATCGGGCTGTTTATTTTTTTTATTTTTAAATCTTTTGTCATCAACGCAAACGTAAACGTAGGAGCACGATTATTTCACGATTTGTTAGATTTTTTTTTCCTCATTATATTCTTTCATGTTTTTTTAATGTCGAATAAATGCCGAGATTATGAAAAATTTAGACCGTCGTAATAGATCGCGATAAATATCTTGGGCACTCGTTATATTGTTTGTACCAAGAGTTAAAAATTAAGGGATTCGAGAAAAAAAAAAAAAAAAGTGTCACTTTTTGACTCACCTAATACCCACAACAGCCACAGCCTCATGTTTTGTTGGCGCTGCTAAGCCTAAAGTCTTAAGATCTGAAAAAAATAAATTAATTATTATTTAATTTTCGATCCACCGAAGAAACTCGTAGAGAAATTCTTGAGATGAAAATTTCACGATTCGCGTCATTTTGCACGAAGAATAAGCACGTTAACCGTGACATCGGGGCGTCTCGAGGATTATTGTCAATGACAACCGGATATTTTTTTTTTTTTTTTTTTTTTTTTCCAACTATCCGCTCATCTCGCGGTTCGCCACGATAAAATAATGGAAAGTTTATCAAAGTGAAAAGCTACAATCATCATCCGAACCTCTGAACTGCCAATTTTATATTATAAATATATTTATAACCAAGATAATTCCCGCTGAATAAATACCGGCAGAAAATTTACGATATTGAATCTCTCTCATGATTTATCGATGTGCAACAAACTATCACGAGGGATGCAGCACACACGAACGTTTATACGCGGCGAGGTATTAAATACACGATTTTCCTCGTCAAAGAGATTCTAATCTATCCTTTGGCAATAATATAATCATCCAATTAGTCAGTCGATCCGCACCGTGAGAGAATATAATAAATCAAAATATTCAAAGACTCACCGGAGAGTCGATGAATGATCGAGCGAGACAACTTACTCTCAACAATATCTCTAAAACCATTGAAAAATGATGAAAAAAACAAAAAAAAAAAAAGAACGTATTCCATAATTTGGTAAACGATCACTACATTTTTTAGCACAAAAAAATTCCCGTTACATATATATATACATATGATTAATAACAGCAACAAAACAAAAAAAAAAAAAAAAAACAAAAAAACGGCAACAACTCACCAAACCGCGATTCCCAATCCGAAATACAACACACTGGGAAGGTGCGGATTAAGTCGAGAAGGTGACTGATGGTGGAGGTGTCGTACTGTGTATATATACCCCTGGTTAAGGCTCACCCCAAGCCTACCTCTACCACCTTTGCGATAATGCTTTCGGTTTCATCTCTTCCCCTCCCCCCTCCCCCCTCCCCCCGCCCCTCCCGCTCCCCCACCCCCCTCCTCCTCTTCCTCCTCTCTAACCAACGATTCCTTCTTAACCCAAGTTATCGGGTATTGGGGCTTAGCGAACCGACGGTAATGCTTTCGTTATACGACACACGAGACCATTTCGTTCGTCCTCTGATGCGTCATTGACGCCCCCCTTAAAGTTTCATCGTCGCAGGGAGAGAATAAGAAAAATCTTAGGATAGTGGAGGATGCACGTACATATTGTGACTCCTTCACACAAATACATAATGTAAAATTGGCATGGTGGGAGTGATTATGTCTGTATGTAATATACAAATGGATGAAGTATATGGCTGAGTCTCTCATGGGCCTTGCCGGGTCTCCCCCATCCTGATGAGACACGACCTCACGAAGACGACGTAAGTGTGTCCCCCGCACGAGGTCTCCTCGTGGAGGGAAAAAAAACTTTTACGCCAGATGCAGATATGCTCCTCCAACTAAGAAGGGTTGCCGGGCGAGTGGGGGGGGACCCAGACGATGAAAAATTGTTGTGGTAGATATGTATATATATATTTATATCTACCAACAACAATTTTATATTTATATATGTGTGTATATATATATATATATATATGTATAAATATTAGTTAGAATGACGGTACGAGGAGGCTCGTGGGAGGACAGCGCTTGAACGTGAGCGCGGGGTTAGTGAAAGTGAAACAGCCAGAGAGCGCAAGTAGAGTAACATCTTCGAAAGAGAAGATCCCTGGGAGGGAAATCAACTGCGGGGCTACCGCGAGAACAGATTCAAACTATTTCGCTACTTGCTCCCTCGTCGATAGGATCGATGCACAGCTCCGTCAAGCTTCGTCTCCTTAACTATATCACGAGTGATTGATTCATAAAAGTGTGCATTAAATTTTTAACCCAAATTGATTCAAAATGAATATTTAAAATTCTGGGGTATTATTATTATTATTTTTTTTTTCAAAATTCTTCGAGATGGTTACGAGCACGAGGTGAGAGGATTTTGCGTTGAAGATTATGGAACAAAGCTTCGGGGAAATGGAGAACTTGGGCTTTGGAGCCTACACATATGTACAGTGATAAGAGCAGAGAGAATGGAAAAGCATCCTCCTGACAATTTTAAGCCACGAAACGAGATCGTAAGACTCTAAAGCGGACCACTATATCTGTATACACATACACAAAAGTGTACGTAAAAGCTTTTCCTTCACCTGATATAGAAGTAGTTGGCTCTCTTGCAAAAGCTCAAAACGTCCTACGTGCTTCCTCGTACACACAGTTTGTCTGATATCCTCGCTTTTTGATACTCTGCCTCGTAATCGTAAAAGCTTTATTTGTTTCCAGGAAATGACATTTGTTTTTATCGCACGGTACGTTGAGGTAGATAATCATTGATAAGCGATAAAGTGGAGTCATGGGGGTCGTACCAGACAAGATGTACGTATAATGTAGATATATATATATATATATATATATATATATATATATATATATATATATATATATATATATATATATATAAGAGCCGATGTATATATAGATATATATATATACATCGGCGTTTTTGGAAGATCCCGTGTGTTGATTTCATTCAACGTTTCTGTATCTAAACGACCATATACCATATCTCGCATATACGACAAACGATGCAACATACGCACTTTAGTGCGTCCCATGTTGTAGGTACGCATGTTCGATAAATTCTTGGCGTACCACAGAGTCACGATTTATTTGCCTATAAAATTTTGTACTATAGATTAGGCTCACGAGAATCTGTACGATAAAATAAATTTTATAGGTTTAATCACATCCTACAGACTCGAGTGAAATAGGATAGATGAATTATTATATTTTTTGTATTTTTCGATTGATTAATTGTCGCGAAAAATTGGGGGATATCAGTCTTTATGGATCTGTTGATCGAGGATATTTCTTGAAACTTTTATCGTTTGCATTGAAAAAAAAAAAAAATAGGATAATACAGATGTTGCAATTGTATGATCTCGTGGCCTGGAGTATATATATATATATATATATATATATATATATATATTGTGTGCTCTCTGGCACGATACATCCGTATCGCGAGATGATCGCGCGATCTCGACAAGTGTCATCTCATCGTTTCGAAGAGCTAGGGAAGGAGAGAGAGAGAGAGAGAGGGCACGAGGTTACTTTATTGCACATATATAATAAATGGGACATTTGCATTGGACGGTTTTACACCTATGCAGATATATATATATATATATATATATATATATATATATATATATATATATATATATATATATATATAATACATTTACATTACAAGATGCTTTATGTATGTATATACATAGACAAGTAATAATTCAAAAAAATAAATAAAAAAAACGGAGGTAGAATCCGGGAATGGGATTGAGAAGAAAAAAAATATGTCTATATATTGTACTATGACTGAAGAAAATGACTCTTTCGAGATAAGCCAGAGAACGTCTTCAGTCTGGGTTTATGCAGATTTCTGAACCTCAAGAGATGATTCTGATCCGTCTCTCGCCACTCTTGGTTCACCCTGTATCCACTTTTCATGGATTTAGAAACTGGATGGTATTTTTTTTTTTTTTTTCTGAACTCGTTGCTGGTTTTTCTCAGGAGGATGAGTCGAGAGAGAATTTGTGACTTTTTTCACTGTGAATTGACACACGTTCGTTCAACCGAGCACGTTACTGATATTATATCGAGTCAGCTGGCACTGCTGGCAAATGGATGGACCAAAATGGTGCGTGGGATTTAGTAGCTTGATGTTCTTTGACACGCATTATAATTAACGTAAATTGAATTATGCGTGGGTCGATTTATCGTTGAATGGCATTTTTTTTTTTTTGTTAATTCGCGAAATAATCGCGAATATTTCTATGAAATTCTTTATTTATTTTTTTTTTTAAATTATTTTATTCTTTTGGAATAATTTTGGCTTCGTGTCATCATAGCAAGTTCCCTTAAAAATTGTGTGTAGCTCCTGGCGTTGATGCTCGGCAAAGACAAAGCCGACGTTGGAGAAATTACAGAGCGGCTCTCGGGCACGCATTAATTTGCACAATGGAACCCATAAAATCATCATCGATGGTACACCGGCTGATGTCGATTTTCGAATAATATATGGAAGAGGCGGTTCGTCGTAGAGCGTGTCGTTCGACCTTTTGTTCTCTTGTCATTGATCCTCTCATTGTCTGTCGCTTGACTGATGCCAAGAGAGTCATCAATCTCTGTCGATCTTTTCTCTCTCTCTCTCTCTCTCTCTCTCTCTCATTTTGCGAGATTGCAGCCGACTGACTAATAATTATATACACAAACACCGAGACTAGTCTGACGTTTCTGCCAAAGTTTCGATGAATTCAGAAGCACCTGCCGCACTCTTTTGTTTTCCTCTCTATACTCATTTTATCCTTTTTTGAGATCTCTCTCAACTGTTTCTTCAAGATATATTCAAGCAACAAAGTCAGTATTTTATGTTAATCATAGAATCTATAAACCTTAGATATGTTGAGTTAAAAATGAGTGTTGCGTATTAAATACATTGAAAAATTGGTCTGACTAAAAATGACTTTATCTCCTTTCCACATGAGATTTTTTTTTTTATGTAGCATTTTTATTTACAACCTTGTCATTTTCGAGCCCCATGATGTTGATTGCCATCACGATGGATAAAACTTCCGCATTTTATTGAATCAGATGAAACTCCGAACGCTGCACAAAGTAGAGATAAAATCCTTTCTCGGGATCATTTTGCGTTTGAATTTCCCATATGCCGTAACGCAGTAACGCTATATTGACCACAGCCCGAGGGTATATCAATCGACTTTTAGACTCTTATCCATATTACACACGAGGAGACGTCACTTTTACCTCCTGTCGTATCTTAGCACACCTTGATGCGAAATGTAAGCACATTTACGATTGGAATGAAGTCGTGAAATAAACTTACATATACCGCTCGCGATAACGTTCTAGTGTATTACATGTTGAATATATATATATATATATATATATATATATATATATATATATATATATAGAAAAAGAGAGAGAAGGAGAGAGAGAGAGAGAGTAAGAGAGATTGAGAGAGGATCTGTGACCTGTGATCCGCGAATATACACCACCGAGATTCAGAAAGACTCGAGGAAATAAATCAAATCTAGGGAACCGCACGATGCGTGCATGGAGATAGGAAAAGTATATTTTTTATTTTCATTTTTATACTCTGTGTGTGTATATATAGCTTTTTAACTCCATCATATAGTCAGAATATATATCCTCTCTCTTGAGATATAGCTGACGTTATCCTGGCAGTTTTTCTGTGACTGCAATAGCTCGTGGCTATTCTCTATGTATTCGTAATATTGCCCTGTGGCGGAGAGAGAGAGAGAGAGAGAGAGAGAGAGGGAGAGAAAACTGTATTTGGTGCATTATACGTAGACAAGAATTTAGATGAAACATCGCGGCTGCTCCGTTACGCACAATTAAAAAGGCATTAACTGGCCCCAGATGTGCTCGAGATCTCGTTCAGATATTTTTTCTCCCCTCCGTTTTTTTTTTTTTTTTTTTTCACGAGAATTGTGTTTACGGCGTTTCTTTATCAGCCTATAAAATTGCGTTATTTGGAAAGACGAACGAAATATGAAAAAAAAGGTGGGCCAAGGCGTTTACTCAGTAAGATATTTCGGATTTTTTTTTTTTTTTCGCGATTATGGAACTTGTGATACACAAGTTTGAGTGGGAGAGCTCGAAAAATTGTGGATGAAACGGTGAGAAATCGCGAGAGGAAGATTCTCGTAACCGCCAGGGTCATGAAATGACTCTCCATTGAGTCTGCTCGGTCGCTTAAATATATACAATTTGCAATATACTTTGAAATTATTTCGTCCACGAATTTTTTTTTTTTTTTACAAATCGTTTTTCGAGAATTATCGATGCACGAAATGCGGTAAAAACGATGTTAAAAAATGTTTCGTAGGTAATCGGCCATTCTCAGCGAAATGTCTCGGTGTAATATTGGCAAAGTTTAAGTACGGCGGGGTCGCGGGTAAATTTCTCAAAATAATGAAAAATAAAAGTAAATAAAAAATAAGTTTCTCAGGACTGCGTGTCTGATCTGGGAAAACGAGAATGGGCCAAGGTTCTGGGATGTACTAATGTTCGAGGATCGAGGACGAGCTTGTCTCTCATATTCAAACTCTCCGCATTTATTATTATTATTATTATTATTATTACTATTATCAGGGAGAGAATTTGACGAGCTCATTCGTCCGATTCGTGCGAAGAAGACTGGCCGAGCTACATACGCTCTGACGTCTTCGTCGTAATTAATCGTTTGTGAGAGAGGCAAGGTTGAGCTCAGCGCAAATTTTCATTCGTATATAACGGGAAAGGCGAGCGAGGGAATGCGCAAAATAAAACAAAAGTATATTCTCTCGTTAATTCCTCCATTGTTTTCGAGAGAATTGCAAAATCGTCTACACTGCCGGACTATCGTTGATGTTCATTTTTTTTTTCATTATTTTTTTCCTCGTGATCAGTTCTTAAAAATGCGTTTGGTTAATTTTAATAAAAATTTGTCACGCTCCAGTTTCATTGTCCTCAATAACGTAGTACGCAATTAGAACGAGCGTCCTTTATACGAATCGAGAGCGAGTAAGTTGTCGTTTCTGTTCTTCGAGGGGGAGATATATATATATATATATATATATATATATATATATATATATATATAGAAGGCAATTGGATGAACGAGACGGTGCCAAATATGGTGATATATCCTTTCCTCATTGACGATAAGCGAGAGCCAAGATGTCACTGGACGAGCCAGATACTACTGTGATTGACACTTGGCAGATGTTACAATTTTTTGTATTTTATATTTTCAAATTTTGGCCTCGCTACTTTATTTTTATCATTATTATTCTTTTCGTATTTTTATGTCGATGAGAATTTTGGCTCGAGCGCACGATGTACTTGACAGCTGGCCACAAACAATAGAATGGATTTTTCTTGCCACAGTTCGAGTCATCTCATTACTCTATTTTGCAGAGCTAGTAAATTTTTTTTTTTCGTCATTTTGTTCCTTGGCATCATATTCGTCTCGTTGCCTTCCATAGCCCTCTTGACTCCCCCACCTCTCTCCTCTCTTTCTCTCTCTCTCTCTCTCTCTATCTTGGCAAAAATAAAATCATACCGAACTCCGCTGTAAAATCTCTTGCGTAATATCGCGACGAACCAGGAAAATAAAAAGAAGATGCGAGAAACTCTTTGCATGGCGGCGGCGGCGGCGGCGTCGACGGTTATTGAAATTAGAATTTAATATCTGGTGCGCTCTCTGACGCGTCCCGGGAGAATATCCTGGCGAGCACACCGCACCTTCTCGTGGTGAGACAGCTGTCGAGTAATCCGTTCTCGTTTCTCCCTTGCAACTCGTCTTTTCATATATTATTATGCCATTCTTACCATTTAATATCGCTCGAAACAAATTTCTAAAAGGCATGGATCTTGCTCTTTCAGGGCAAAATTAATCTCTGTCTTTGATCATATATTCAATATCGTTGAGTTACATTAAAGAATTTACCTGGCATTTATTAATTTATACTAATTTACTCGCCCAAAAAAATTATCATGTATTCATTGACTCGATTAATTTTCATTTTTTTTTGCAACCATTCAATCGTCACCCCTTGACATTTGTCATTCCATCAGAAGCCATCGAGCACATTCATTTAAAATAAAAATCATAATTTCGTTCATTTAACCAAAAAATAATTTGTAAAATCGTCGAATGCCCCAAAGCCTGGTGAAATTTCTGCCTTTTGTTATAAACGATTGGGATTTGGTTGATCAGGATATATGTTGACCTTTCTCGAAAATTTACGATACGTACTCGATGGAGACAACATGACACTTTATTTTCGTGAGGAGTTGTCGAAAAAACCAAGAGCTCTTATCTCGTCCAGCAAAGAGAGAGAGAGAGAGAGAGAATTCTCTTTTAAGAATGAAACCATACGAAGTAGTTTGTCGAGTGGAATTCGAGCCGGAGATTGCAATAAGTAGAGACACAATTTTACGTCCGATTGGAGGTCTGAGCCTCGCATTGGGCGAGGAGAAGAAGGAGAGAGGAGAGAGAATGGAGGAGAAGAACAGATCGTTTGACATAAGTGGCTTCCGCTGTATCCTTCTCGTGCTTTCCCTTTGACCCCCGTGATACAGTCTCGAAAGAGTCACCGGCAAAGAGAGGTTCGTTCGACCGAAGCGAGAGGAGAGAATCTCTTGATGGTCAGACATGGCTCTCTATACGTCAACCAAACTCCTCTCTCGTTGCGCAATTCAATTCATGGCACGCGCGATAACTTCCGAAGAGATCTCGAGCCATCAGCCAAACTTATCGACCCTCATTTCGTTTGTTCTACAGTGACATGAACTTTTGTATACTTTTGCGAGTTTGCCAACGAGCTCTCGGACAAAATTACTCTGCACTTTTGCCAAATTTTTCTCATTCCAATTACAAAACGCATCGTCTAAAATATTGCCAAATTATTGATCGTCTAAAAAAAAAAAAAAAATACTCTCAAAGATCGAGACATTTTTGATGGACGTGATAACGTCACAATAATCCTGTCTCTCCAATCAACGTTAAACTTACAATACACGCGTCGATGTTCACACACAAGTGTAACAGAATTTATGTGCATGCAAAGTACAACCGATTGACCCCTTTCATGTGAGAAAGAGGCAAAAGTAATTTTACCTTCGCCAAATCAAAGAGACAATGAGAGAGTCTCTCCTTATGATATTTCAAGTATAAAAAATACGATGAAGAATAACAGAGTGGGAGACTTGTGCAGCTGGACTTGATCGTGGACTATCGATAAATCGTTACTGTGTATACAACACATTCTCGTAATTCATGATTGGGCTATTGATCGCGCCTTCTCTCTGTACTGGGACAGATCGATCGCCATCTATGCGGATAATGCGGTGGAGAGATGAGGGTGAAATCTGATCTTCTCGCGCGCTGACTGTAGAATCTCTCTTGTGCAGCACTCGATTCTATACGTATATATATATATATATATATATGTATATGTATATAGTCTTGCGCAAGTAAAACATTATCTGATGCGAGCCTCGACATAACTCGTAATGGATAATTCATTGATCGAATTTTCTCGATGTAAAATTCACCTCTCATTAAACGGCTCGTAGCCACATGATTGGGTAAATTTTGTTCAATTCGAGGCTTTAAGAATAAAGGGCCACGCAGCTGTTATAACCGATCAAACTTTATACAGGAGAAGAGGGATGGATTAGTAACGAAAATTGCGATGATTCGATCAATGTGCAATTTGTGTTTCCATTGATTCTATTACGAGCAATGTTGACGTAAGAGAGAGAGAGAGAGAGAGAGAGCACCAATGAGGAGGTTTCGAGAAGCTGCGTAATGAAAATACCGAGTCTGTTAAATGATTACAGCAATGAGAGCGAAACATATACATATATATATATATATATATATATATATGTTAAGTACATAAGAAAAGATGAGAACGAAAAAGAAGATGAGAGTGCATTTAATCGAAGAACCAAGTCAAAAGAATCTGGCAATCTCTCATTGACTGACAGCTGGCAGGCTAATAGAGTCCATTCCACCAAGAATTCAAGTCTCATCATACAGTGTCGAGAGACAAGAAAGTCGTGTAAAACTTCATCCACGAAATGTTGGCTCGTTCAATGAGAATAAAAAAATCATTTGTGTCGAAATTACACCACGAGGGTTCGTTGTCGTCGACATCGTAGCTAATATTGAATAATTCTTATCGTCTCTCTTTTAAATTTTCTTTTTTTATTTTTCCTTTCTCTCGGTCTGTTATAAAAACGAATGTATTGTATTTACGCAACAGAAGATATTAGTAAAATCGTCGAAGAAGACGATGAAGGGAAAGGGAAAAAGCGAGCTTTATTCCTCGGCTCGTAATTCTTTCAAGATCGTATTTTTTTATAATTTTTATAATTTTTTTTTGAGCGCTATAACTATTTTACACCTTTTGTTGCTCCGAGTGCAGCACTTGGAGTTGAAGCCAGAATAAACCTCAAGCGAGATATATATAAGAGTGCGAGGGTAGGTAAACGAAGGTAAATCGAATCCAGCAGATCTATTCCTCCGTTGGTGCTTCTGCCGTTGGCCGAGCGATAAATTTAATTTGTGACTGTCTCAATCTTCTTGCCTGCGAAGGACTCTGGAGATCCAGTCGAGGACATTGCGAGTGTTTCGTTCTTCGATACAAAAGCAATATGGACAGTACGAGGAGGAAATCTTTAATCTTAAATCTTTAATCTATTTATATCGTATATTCATTGCGGAATATCCGGATATTGTTTCCTGTTGGATAATTGAAATATTGAAATAAAAAATCCGTTTATTCAACTTGCAAAATATTATTATTATTATTACTATTATTCCATAGCTTCGAGTAGCAAAAAACCGAGAATTGTAGACCACACTTTATTATCTGTAATTTTTTTTTTTTTCAATTACAACGAATACGTAATAAAAATTTTGCTGACAAATCTAATATAAAATGGTGAAGAAAAAAGGATTGTAACTAGAGTTTAAAAGTCTTATACTCGGGCATACATAACTCGAGAACGAAAAACATACTTTCCTTCTTCTCCCGTTCATCCGACAGCAGCCGCACATTTTCCCATTTCGTCTCATTCGCCGCCTCCACTGGCGACGAGAGAGCCGACGAGAGCAAGGAAAAACTTTTCGGATGAAATTTCCTTCGCTGGATCTTGGGGGAGCTTTTCAGCTTGATGTCAGTGGAGAGAACAAAAAAGTCGTTTCTCTCGTTTTCGAAAAGTTTTGGGTCCTTGGACTGCTGGGCACGAGAGAAAACGAGACCAGCAAACAGTTAGCTGATGAACGAGGAAGCGGAGCTGGTAAGCAGTACGACGATTGGAAACGAAAACCCGTAGACTGGCGTGTTTTCGTTGTGTTTTTTTTTTTTTTTTTTTCCTCGTTCCATTCAAGAATTTATGAACCGTGAATACTTTTTCATTGTATAAGTCAGCGTCAAGCTCCTATATTGGCTGACTCGAGAACTCTGTGTAGGACTCGAAGAGAACATTAGAAGCATTTCGGAGTTAGCAAATGGATCGTGGCTGGTGAAAGAGAGGCTTGCCACTCTTTCTCAAGTATATAGCATGAGATAATACGATCTGGCTCTGCAGAGAGTTGAATTCGTACTCTTCTAACTCCTCCCGGATGTTGATCCAATCCGATAGTCTTTGCATAGAAACGTTTGGGTATGGAAGACGGGAAAACGCCCGAGAACCTTTCATTCCACAAATGGACTCTCGATCTTACAGCCCATTTCGTAGGTACATCAACGAGAACCCAATTTCGTGTATATATAAAGTCATAGCTGTGATCATTTCGAAAATCGATTGAAACTATTCATATAGTTCATTCCAGAGCTCTCTTGGCTAATGAAGACTTCGTGGCGAACGAGAGTCACTTGGGCGGGTCACGGATGATAGAAAGAGGTCATAGGTCACGAAGTTTTGGTCCCACTGACACGCCAACATTAGCCTGGAGATACACTTGAGGTGATAAATCTTTGACAGTTTATTGAATAACCTTGTCGAGGCTGAAACTTGACTATATCGTTAAATTTTAACTAATTCTCGTAACTCATCCTCGCTCTCACAAAACTTCTCTTCTCTTGTTATCTGCGTATCATTAAAAGTTGATGGATTGGATCATATTGTTTTTTCGTTGAGAAAGTTTTGACGTCGTGAGTGCCGATAGCAATGAGAGTAAACAGCGAAAAACGAAACGAGAGAGAACCGACCGATCGGACTATGAGATAATTTCATCTTTGTAGAGGTTCTGGATTATTTTCTCGCTATAGAAGATTCACGTGCACATTTTTTTTTTTTTTTTTTTTACTTCGGGCTGGTCCTCGATCTTATTCTCGCACTTAGCCACATCGCGAGATTCGAAAAGTCCATAGCGTTACGTGTTCAATTCCGAATCCTCTTCTTTTTTGAGCAACTCCGAGATATGTTTGGCCAGGACTATCTGGCGCAACTTCTAATGGTCACGAGGAAGTATTTTCAGCATTTGTGAAAGTCGAGTGGTGAATTCAGAAGAAAAGTGTGAGAGAGAGAATGGCAGTTCTGAAGTATTTAGTGTTTTGGAATCAGGGAAGGAAGATTTATTTTAAAATATTTTTAAATGATTTTATGAAATAATTATTGTAAGATAAAAAAATTATTAAATTATTGATGGGTGACTGGAAAATTACTTATAGTTGATTTTTATTCTGGGGCATTCTATGCGACGATAATGTCGAGCTTTTACCCACTGGCAGAATAAGTCGAATTATTTACACGCAGTTGATCGTGGGGTCAAACGAACCCACGATCGAACTTTTCTGCTCTTGGGTTTTTCATCAAATTTTATCGAGCGAATAAGTTTCGAAAATCGAGCGAAAAAGCTGATTATCGATTATCCTCTCGATTATTAATGGAATGTAATCATGGCTAGGTGGAAGGTCGATTAAACATCCAGTCAAAATGATTATTTATAAAATGATTAGTATGAATAATAAAATTTCATAGGATTCTGGGTTATTTATAAATTATTATATATGAAACATTTATTTAAAGTTTTATCCCAAGGTATTCAATGCTACGAGAATGTCGATCATGCAGCTTTTATTCACTTGTAGAAGTCGAACTATTCAGACGCATATACGATGAATCTCTCGATCGCAAGTTCAATTGCCTGCAATCTACTTCGTTTCTATTGTATTCTCAAAATCTCACTGAACCACTTTTCTTGACACTTGCATCGCTCGTGAAGTTTCATGGAGCGAATAAATTTCGAAAATCGAGCGAAAAAGCTGATTATCCATTATCCTCTCGATTATTAGTGAATTGTAATCATGCTTAGGTGGAAGGTCGATTAAAAATCCAGTCAAAATCATTATTTATAAAATGATTAGTATGAATAATAAAATTTTATAGGATTCTGGGTTATTTATAAATTATTATATATGAAACATTTATTTAAAGTTTTATCCCAAGGTATTCAATGCTACGAGAATGTCGATCATGCAGCTTTTATTCACTTGTAGAAGTCGAAATATTCAGACGCATATACGATGAATCTCTCGATCGCAAGTTCAATTGCCTGCAATCTACTTCGTTTCTATTGTATTCTCAAAATCTCACTGAACCACTTTTCTTGGCACTTGCATCGCTCGTGAAGTTTCGTGGAGCGAATAAATTTCATCGAGGTAAGGAAAATGCTGGCCCACTATTATTCCACTTGGACTACGATTTTCTCGCGGTGAGTGCTCATATTTTCCTTCCATGTGATCGCGCGTGATGCTCTTTAAATTTGACAATTTCCCTAAAATTTTCAACCACTAAATTCTTTTCACAGATCTTCTTTTTATTTTGCAAATTTCCTAGTAAATTCTCATTCGACTTTTGTCTCAATACTCGAGAGACGATACGATCGACATGTTCCAATTTCTATGACTCGTCTTATTATTATTATTATTATTATCGTCATCAAATTATCATTAAATTATTGCTCGTGAATCAGGTGTACTAGATTTTCGCGATTTATTTTTTATCGATGCTTTCCCACATAATTATGTATAGTATATTACATTATATATCATATATACTATGAGAATTTCGAAAGTAAACGATGAGACTGAATGTAATTCCCGTTTGTCACGGCCAAATCGTGAATCTTGATTTCTCGATGACATCGATTTGTACCCCGAGAGATGTTTATATATACAAGGTGTCCCATTAAAAAAAAATAGCATTAGAATAAATCGAAAACATGAGGTCGTACAAAAAAACGTATTCTACAAAAGTTTTACGGTTTCGAGGGAGACATCTGATGATAACATAATTTTTTTTATTGCCGCACTTATGAGATATCACGGTGACTTTCAATATTTTAAATGGAAACGTATATTTTTTTATTTTTTTTGTGAAATAGTAGTGAATTTTTTTTTGTGTGCGTGAATGCGTGTGCACGTGCGTGCGTACGCAGGTGGAAACGCGGACCCCATGGCTCGTCACTTCCGCGAAATTTTTCCAATCCAAAATCGCTTTCCAACCGCGTACCTTACAGCAACTGCTAAAAATTGTTGCCATTTTCCTCGCGACAAAGTCAGATTTGCCTCGCAAAATTTGCCACTGTACTGGGAGAGTATTAGCAGAAATTCCTTGGCAGGCAGTCTCGATGCCATTCATCATGTCGAATAGCATTGTTGGTCGTTCCCGGTAGACGACATTTTTAAAAAAACCCCACAGAAAAAAGTCTGAGGAGTCCAAATCGGGTGATCTCGAAGGCCAAGGGACTGGCCAAGAGACTGGACGACTACGACCAATCCACCGATTCCCGAATGTCGCAGTCAACTGATCTCAAATGTCGAAGTCAATTGTACGGCGTTTCGCCATTCAAAAAACTTCAAACTGCCGTTACTTCGTTGTTTTTTTGAGCTAGACATTTTTTTTATTGGTTGGATCAATAAAAAAAAAATTATATTAACTTGAGATGTCCCCCTTGAAACCGTAAAACTTTTGTAGCAAACATTTTTTTGTACGACCTCATGTTTTCAATTTATTCTAATGCTTTTTTTTTTTTAATGGGACACCCTGTGTAGAGTAAAAATTGCACGAGAAGGCAATTACTCAGACGATCCTCATTGTGTAGAAAAAAATTAAAAAATAATCAATGTGTAACTTGTTTGAAATTTGAAATAATTCGTGATGAATTAAATAACGACTATTCTAATCGAATTATAGATGAAATTTTCGTGTGAGTGAATTACAAATTCCATTAGTGAATTTTCCTAATGGAACAGTTTCAATTAGCATTGACAATTTCAGCGCTACGTGGAGAGTGAAAAATTGGCGAGAGATAGAGAGAAAGAGAGAAAGAGAGAGAGAGAGCGAGAGTCGATCGATGGATTCTACCTACTCAACCGCATATATCTGGCAGAAGAATTTGTTTCCCGAAGAAAGTGCATGCACATTCACACCGCTCAAATGAGTATAAATTTGCAACGTGTACGTGGAGAGTCGAAAAAAAAAAACAAATTTGCAGAAGAGAATCTTTCTCGATTATTTCCCGTTGCATATATATGCATGTATAATAGTATATATATATATATATATATATATATATATAAATAATACAATTTTAATATGGCGTATGAATATTATGCAGTGAAGCAAAGATACGTTACAATACACCGGAGGATGTATTATATATTATGACGAGAGACTCGCGGGGGCGCGCATCTTGTCATTATCATTACAATGACGATACACCCGATATGATGCTGGCCTAACGATGATGCAAGCACATTTCTCATCTCAGCAATAATGCTTCCTATACAATCTCAATTTATACTTCATGAAAAAAAAAAAAAAAAATTTACTGACGCTTCCTTAAGGTAAATTCATTTGTGTTCATTGTGTCAATTTAATCGGACAATCTCTACGAATTAACCCTTTGACTCACCACGTAACAATATTTTTTCTCATCGTTTGTGACGTTGAATGATTGTTTAAACGATAACTTGACGTTAACCCCGGAGATATAACGATTTTAATCGTCAGTCAGAAGGGTGAAAAAAAAAAAAAAAATTGTCCTCCACATGTTCTCACGGGGATATCTGAGACCCCTCTGAGTCATCACCAGCGTCAGGCTATTTTATATTTTTGTTTCTATTCTCATTTCTAATCGTAAGTAATTGCATCGCAATGTCCAGCTGTCTAAGTACAAGAGGCTGGTCTCGATTGTACAATTTCATGGAACGAGGAGAATTATTCGTTTCTCGTAACTCGAGAATAAGTGCAATTTGAATCTACGTGATGCGAGGATTTTTTTTTTGTTTTATTTCAATTGTCTTCTTCGTATCAATTTAATCGTCGAATCTTTATGAATCTTTACGAAGTGAAAATATTTTTTTCCGAATTTCTATGACGTTCGATAAATACTTAAATGATAAATTATTGGCTTTAACTGTGCAGATATATCGATTTTATTCATCAATCAGGAGGGTGAAAAAAATAGTTCTCCTTTTCTCACGAGGATCTCCATGAGCCCTCTGAGTCATCAATACAGCGTTACTCCGTTTTACATTTTATTTTTTCTTTCTATTCTCATTTCTATGTATCGCAATGTCCAGCTGTCTAACAATAAGAGGCGAGTGTCGATTGTACAATTTCACGGAACGAGGAGTTATTTGTTAATGCTGGTAACTCGAGAATAAGACTGCAATCGAATCCTCGTGAAACGCTTGAAAAAAAAAAAAAAAAAGAAAAAACAAGATAAAAAAAATAAACGAGAGGCTCGATCTCCTACATACTGCAAAATTTTGTATAGATATATTTTTGCGCTTGATGATGTAAGTGGATTGAGGATAGGACAATAATCCTCCCAGGAGCTCTCTCGAGACGTGATACAGACTCGAGACATTCGCGTATACAAAATGCCTCTTAACGAGAAATCTTCTGTGTGAGGCTGAAAAGGTGTGATGGTGAAAAAGACGGGCGAGATTCTCTCCTCTCGTCATCCTCATCGTCATCGTCATGGTAAAAAAATATATATGTATATATATTGTGGATGAAAGGTCAGTCAACCTCCTGCAGTTGTAACGATCTTCTATATATATATATATATGGGTGTGTGTGTGTGTGTGTGTGTGTGTGTGTGTATATGACGATGATTCTTGTCAGTTAAATCAGCGCTGGCCGGATAAATTTTTATGCCCCTCGTAGTCAGCATAAAATACAAAATTCTTAATATAATACACGGTAATTGGTGTCATATCTCGTTAGAGCGCTTTTGCTTTTATCAATTTCTCTGTTCAAAAGCGATATTTTCATATATTGCGCGTTAATTGAAAATGATCGTGCACGAGAATTAACCCCTAGGGTTAATAGCTCTGATATTATCTCATTGTTTAATATCAGACGATATTTTACGATCATATTTTTTGCTATTTGTGATGAACGAACGATCGTAACTTTTGTTGGTAACGAAGATGAAAAAAAAAAAATTATGTCCCGAATGAACGCACGTGACGTTTTTAAAGGACGAGAACGCGCCGTGGGAATCTCGGTCGTCGTTAAAGAGAATAGCGAAATCTTTTCAAATCTGATATTTGATATGTACGTCTACTCCGTGCATTTGTGTGTTTGCGTGGGTTTGTGTATTTGTGGATGTATAACTGTGATGTGCTCAGGATAGTCTTGGGGGGTAGAGAACAGACCGCAATTCCGGCTAGCCGGTACGGAGACCTTCTCGTGGCCGGGAGCGAGGGATCGATGGATCGATCGTGACGATCGAAACTAGGTCCAGAGGGGAAGGCAACTCCTTCATTGATGTGGCTGGTATGATCGATAAATCGAAGAGACTTCATACCATCCTGTTCAAAGTCCCTTGTATAGCCAATATAGCAGGTGTCTTGGAATCACTCGATACTCACAGACTCAAGGTAACGCTCTTGATTTCATATCCACACACGGATATCGATGTTCTCACGCCAGTGAACCATTTAAGCTACACGTATTATCAATATATCAATTATCAGTATATCAATATATGCCCTTTTTTATTTTAGGCCATCGATATATTTGTATGTTGAAATACAGGAAAGACGTAGTTTTGCTAGTAAATTGTCGGGGCTCCTCTTTAATTTTAGGCCATCGATATATATATTCGAATGTTGAAAAGCCGAAAAGACGTAGTTTTGCTAGTAAATCGTCGAGGCTCCTGTTTAATTTTAGGCCATCGATATATTCGTATGTTGAAACACAGGAAAGACGTAGTTTTGCTAGTAAATCGTCGGGGCTCCTTTTTAATTTTAGGTGATCGATATATTTGTATGTTGAAACACCGGAAAGACGTAGTTTTGCTAGTAAATCGTCGAGGCTCCTTTTTAATTTTAGGTAATCGATATATTCGTATGTTGAAACACAGGAAAGACGTAGTTTTGCTAGTAAATCGTCGAGGCTCCTTTTTAATTTTAGGTAATCGATATATTCGTATGTTGAAACACAGGAAAGACGTAGTTTTGCTAGTAAATCGTCGAGGCTCCTTTTCAATTTTAGGTGATCGATATATTCGTATGTTGAAACACAGGAAAGACGTAGTTTTGCTAGTAAATCGTCGAGGCTCCTTTTTAATTTTAGGTAATTGATATATTCGTATGTTGAAACACAGGAAAGACGTAGTTTTGCTAGTAAATCGTCAAGGCTCCTTTTTAATTTTAGGTAATCGATATATTCGTATGTTGAAACACAGGAAAGACGTAGTTTTGCTAGTAAATCGTCGAGGCTCCTTTTTAATTTTAGGCCATCGATATATTCGTATGTTGAAACACAAGAATGACGTAGTTTTGCTAGTAAATCGTCGAGGCTCCTTTTTAATTTCAGGCCATCGATATATTCATATATTAAAACACAGGAAAGACGTAGTTTTGCCAGTAAATCGTCGGGGCTCCTCTTTAATTTTAGGCCATCGATATATATATTCGAATGTTGAAAAGCCGAAAAGACGTAGTTTTGCTAGTAAATCGTCGAGGCTCCTTTTTAATTTTAGGTAATCGATATATTCGTATGTTGAAACACAGGAAACACGTAGTTTTGCTAGTAAATCATCGAGGCTCCTTTTTAATTTTAGGTAATCGATATATTCGTATGTTGAAATACAGGAAAGACGTAGTTTTGCTAGTAAATCGTCGAGGCTCCTTTTTAATTTTAGGCCATCGATATATATTCGAATGTTGAAAAGCCGGAAAAACGTAGTTTTGCTTATAAATTCTCATTGCGGCCTTTTAACTTCAGGCCATTGATATGTGTATATAAAATATTTTCCAGTGCTATTTATGACTCTGAGAGGAAAAAACAATTTATAATTGCAGCACGAATAAATTCTGCAGATTCATGAACACGCTCATTGTTGAAGATATGTGAGTATTTTGGAGAAAAAAAAATGATCGTACGTGCTTATTCGTACACTAGCAAAAATATATATTATTTTATTAAACGTTTCACAAACTCGAGGCACGCATAAGTGCGCCTCAAAAGTATTATTATCGTGTCATGAGTGTCAGGAGTCTCTCTTTTACCAGGGATTTATTGCTGGAGAATTAAACATGCATCGAACAATCTCCCTCCCCGTCCCCAACAAATCAATAAGAGTCGTTTCATGAAAAGTATCGTGAAAAAAAAAAAAAAAAAATGGCGTAATGGCACTTAATGATTATTGAATTTCTCAATCGGATCATTATACCCAGAGATGATAGTTCTCGTCTTTCGTTTTTCAGACTTGAAAACTCTTTGCCTATGGGAATATAAATCATTTCGTATAGATCGAGTGCGAGCAAAATATATATATATATATATATATATATATATATATATAAAACGTGAAGACCTTTTGTCGACCACAAAGATGAGGATTGAGAATCTCGAGCGTGTGTAAATGTGAGTTTAGATCTCGTTCGTGGCCTCACGGACTTTTGTATGCAGCCTCATCTTTATCCATCCATCCATCTCTCCTTTTTCTGTGACTAGATCGAGCAATCTCTCACATCTAAAATACTACAGACTGGAGTTCTAACGGAACGAAAAGTCGTGACTCGTGCGATCTCGCTTTATTCAGAACGACAACGAGACGAACGTTCCTCCAAAGTATGTGACGTCCGAACGGATGAAAATCCATATAATGCATCTTGAATTTATATAATTATAAAGTGACGGATCCATATATATATATATATATATATATATATATATATATATACTCATCGTTATTTTGCACGTTTTTTCACCATCGTCGAGTAAATATCGAAGCCCTTGAAGATTTATAGAAATATTTATTAAATTTTCTCATTATTTATCTATTTCCAAGGACTTTGGGGACTGGTGAAATGTTAACAAATCCTTTGGAAGAATTTAATGCCAGCGCGAGCAGCAATATATTACAAGGGAATTAGCAATAATGGAGTGTAAGAAAAACCGTCGAGAGCGTTGTTGCAGGTCATTTGGATTGGTGAGCTCGCGTCTCATGCAAAAATGATTCATCGTTTATGCACGTGCCAGATCGATTTTATACCAACGAGCGTCATCACTGATGATGGAGGCGCGTATTATTGTGCGTCACGCTAAACTCGTTTCTGTGTGCGTGATAAAAAATACTTGCTAGAGTAAAAAATAGTCACACACACACACTCTCTCTTTTGGACTGTGGGACGCACTTGCTTTGATCTCGTGAAAAGTGAATTTAGCGCGCCCACGCTGTTAGAAAAGCCATTAACTTGGCATACGATCATTTCTCTCTCGTGGAGAAGCTGCATAGAAAAGAGAGAGAGAGACAAGGGCTAACACTATTCTAATGGAATGAGAGCCATGCTGGTGGAGGCAATACGATGTGTTTCGTCGATCCTGACAAATAATTCTCTCTCTCTCTCTCTCTCTCTCTCTCTCTCTCTCTCTCTCTCTCTCTCTCTCTCTCTCTCTCTCTCTCTCTCTCTCCCACTATCTCTCTCTCTCTCCCACTCTTTCTCTCTCTCTCTCTCGCTCACTGGCTTGCTCGCTCTATCTGTGTCTTTCGCCGACACACCTACAAACCTCTCAGGACACACAGCATGAAAAACACATTACAAAAAAGCAATAAAACTTTACTGCTTTTGTCATCTTGACAACTAATATATATATAGAATTTTTTATTTTTCTTTCTCGACTTCTTTCTTCATCTTCAATATCCAGGCGAGAATCAATAACATTGTCGATTAATTTTAGTTAGTGTTTAGGTGTACCTACATATATATATATATATATATATATATATATATATATATATATATATATATATATATTGTATACACGATGGACAATTTATAATTGCACACTCGCATTTTATGACTCGTAAGTGTCGTGTAACAGGATAGATATATGTAGTATAATTATTCATTGACCAAATAATGTATTACTCCATTAGATGGTAAATGCAAAAGTATTAAACGAGGACTCAGGTGTATATATTAGGATCGAAATGTGTGCATATATATAAGCATATAAGTCATCTTTAGTTTTGTTTCTCTCGATCCAATACGTTACTGTACGGTTTCATTTATTATATACATATAAATTTATATATTATATACAAAAATATGTTGTATTCCTCATTTTGATGTTGGTAGCCGCTTCTGATGCTTCTGAGTGGCGTTGCGTGCACCGGTGATTATCCTCATACGAGTATTAGCGACTGCTATTATTACGGTTGCGCATCTCTCTGTTATGAAAAATCTTTCGCTCCCCAGTTCCAGCTCCAATATATATATATATATATATATTGGCTCGATACGATGGTGCAATTTTGCGTTTACGCAAACTTGTCTTCGAGACATCTCTCTCTCTCTCTCTCTCCCTCTTTAAAATAATACCAATAATATGCATGTGTGTAACATTATTAGAGTTACATAGTTTTTACTGCTGGCAGCCACAAATATATGTCGAGATGAGTGTAAAGAGGAGATTTGTGAGATCGCTCGTAAGCAGAGGAGCTCAAAACATCGGTGGAGGTGCCTCGCGTCCACGAGCACAAATATCTCCTTGCTGCATTGCGATTTTGTCGTTTTTTTTTTTTTTTTTTTCATGCTAATAAATTCACACTTTGGAACGTTTATATCTCGTGAGAAATTCTACACGCGCATTCTTCGTTGGGTTATCTACGGACGGATAGATTTGCCATAGAAAATCCTCTCTCGCCATCTCTCTGCCTCGACGATATAAAATACGTTAGACATTATATTATTTATATTTCTTTAGTATTTTTCACGTCCGATCCTTATATGCTATACAGAAAAATATTGCATCAAATGCTAGAGAGAACATTAAGAAAATCGTTTATTGAAAGTTTATTATCATCGTTATTGTTTAAAGATTGCTTAAAAATTATTCTTTCGATCGTATAATAACTTTTATATTCGCTGAATAAATTAAATTTGTTCTGGCAGTAAAGAGTCGTGCTAATTTCTATTTATCTGATCTTACTTTGGAGAAATTATTCCGAGTCGTTACGAGTTGGGTCATACGTGAAGGGGGAGAGAGAGAGAGAGAGAGCGAGAGAGAGAGAGAGAGAGAGAGAGAGAGAGAGAGAGAGACGTATAATATTAATAGCTTGATTGTGGTCTGCGCATTAGCACAGTCTTTCAGGGCAATCATAGATGAAAGGTACACATATAAAATACACCAGATGATCATCCTGGCTGCTGTAATTGCGTGAGACGGCCCGTCGCTATGAATAATTGCGTTTAATAAGGAAGTCACTGAAAAAATTGGTAATCGATCTATCTCGGCTACCTACGCAAAAATATTTCAAACTTCATGATCGTGAGTGCATTCCAACACTTTCCATGCAAAAATTCATCCATACATCTAGTATCATTTAATTTTCTCGGCAACGACGATTCGTCTTCATTTTATATGCAGATGAATTGAAGAAAAAAAAACGCGACTTAACCCAACAATTTGCTTGTAAAATTTTCTCCCCCTATCACGCCTCATTCACTCGAATTTCATACGAATTCAGATCATTTTGATTTGTGAAAAAATAAAAAATATTCTCCCCAATTTTTTAAATTAAATGGAAATGATTTTTTTCCAAATTATATTAATTTTAAATAAATTTCTCAACGCGATGAAATCGCAAATATTCATTCATTATATATATATATATTTATATATATATATATACATGATTATATATACCGAGGGGTTGAGCACGTGTCATACCGCGAGCCTTTTAATTCGATTCCACACGAGACGCAGGTGAATAATTAATTCTCCGTTGGCACGTGTGGTGTCCTATACATATACACATATATATATATATATATATATATATCCACATATATACCGGGTCGCAGCTCCGTGCGAGACGTGACGACTCGAGTAAGTTACGCCTCTGTGAACGTTACGTTATAAAAGCGATCTTTCTGCTGTGTTTCAAGGAGAATAAATATACCCCATATAAAAATAGATGGTCCAACGTCAGATAGGCGTATAAGGCTTGTCTCATAGGCACTCGTTACAGCCTTTTTACATTAAATCATCGGCATATCACATGTGTATTTATAAATTTGCACGGAGCAACTCGTATCATAGGTGAATAATAAAAATCCTAGCTCGTATCACGAATGAGAGTCGAGAATAAATACACTGGAGTATATCTACGTGATATTATCACATAACACATGGAGATGAAATATAGAATATTCTGAGCTATTATTAATGAAATCGTGCAGAGCGAAAAGCTCATCCACGATAAAACGTGCATTGTCTCCTCGAAAGATTGCTGAATTTTAAATTATCATTTATTTATTCATGCGAAATTTAAAATACTCTCGTTGACCACTCACAAAAGTGGACGCCATCTTGACAAAAGAAAAAAAAAAACTATTTCACTCATAACTTGAGTGAATATTATCGAAATACCTCATGATGAATATGCCATAATAATAATAAATACATGTATCTTCGTATAGGAGTTTTGCTTATCCTGTAAAATTATCTCAGCCACGTACGCATCCGCGTATATATTATATTCACGTGTACTTAATAATCGTACACAGCAGCAGCAAACATAACGAGGATTATGCGCTTGGGGTAGTCACAGCATCCTCCAACAATATATATATATATATATATATATATATATATATATATAAATATATATATATATAGAACATACGTAATAAAAGAAACATATACATAAATATAGCGACTATAGTAGTGGAGATCATCGTCTCGTGAATTACGCAACTTGTACGTAGGTCGATCTGAGCGTTCTAGTCGATCTATCTAATGTTCACCCCCCCTCATTCATCCTCCAGTTATGACATTGGCTCGTCGTTTTTAAAAAAATTTCGTTGATGTTTATTTTTTTATTTTTTTTTTTTTTTTACTATTATTTTTTTCTCTACGTCACATCATTGCGATGCAACGATCATCAGCACTTTCCTTTTCCCGATACGGAGACAGCTTTTCCTGTCCTGTGTGCACCTTCATGTGGTATATAACATATACAGCTATTACATATTTACACCATTACATATATTATGTATACATCAATCATTGGTAATTACGTGACGCGTGCAGGCTCGCGTATATCTACGTGATTTTCCGACGGTGTACATGACACGTAAAGAAGACGAATAAATATACATATATATATATATATATATATATATATGCGTCACATGTGATAGAATGGATCGAATATGTTCAAAAACGATTAGGTGTCGTCGTCATAATGGAAGAAAAGAAAAAATCATTCCCAGCTTTGGGCATGAATATAAATATATAATAATAATAATAATTGTTTAATATATGATTAAAACGACTCCTCTATAATATGAAAATAATTCGTAATCGATCTTATGATCGATGCAAGAATTTTCGGTACGTTCTGACACAATCGGGACATTTTTCTCTCTCCATATATATTATTTGTGAATATTCTCGAGTTCGATTTATCATATACCAGAGTGAATAGAATTGCGGTCGTGAAAACGTGTTTAGTGGGTACATAAGTATCTTGTATTCGGGCAGTTTATTCGCGATAGCGCATGTGTACTAGATGCATCCTGGAAGTGGATAATCCTTTACAGCAAGGTAAAGAGGGCCCATATATAAAATGTAAACGTATAGATATACACAAAAAACACACACACATGCTAGGAAAAATGGTTACATGTGTGCTGAGGAGTAGTAAAAACTTTCAAGTCAGCAGTTTTAAAGGGAGATATAAGGATTTTAAGCGAGAAAACGAGCAAGAACGTAGCGTGTGTGGTGAACATCATTTCTCTCTCTCTCTCTCTTTCTCTTTTCTTTCGCTTGAGGAGCTCGCGGGATGTACTGGAACGACGAGGGCGATAAAACAACTTTAGAGACGTTCGAGTACCCAATAAACGGCTTAAACAGTGATTTCCTTCTTCGTTTACAGAGAGGGTGGAGAAGAAAAAAAAACCAAGCACATATATTACAAGAGACCACCATGCTTCTATTTATATGCTTCAGATATAGTGACTCTTTAAGGTCCTTTGGGCTGGATTTTATCTAACGTTTTTATCTAGTATTTTTTATTGATTTAATGTTATTTTATTTCATTTTCAAGATCCCTTTATATAACGATTTAATACAAAAATTTGACCGATTTAATTTACTTCAATTAATAAATGAATTTAATTCAATGAATAATTAAGCATTTGGCTCGATGTAATTATTATTTTATATCATTGGGATAATAAGATAAATGCGAGACTTGTACAGATTGATCGACAGGACTGGCTTTTCACAATCTACTTTTTTCATGCCATTTAATTCAATTTAAGTTGCTCATGTCATTGGGATGATAAGAAAAACGAGAGAATTATTGAAGAGTTTCAAGAAGGCCCGATAAAAATTGCAACGATTTTTCTACCATCTCCAATAATTTCAGTTGTTACGGAAATGAAACTCCCTCGTTTGTAATATGGCAAATGTATAATTGTGGCCCTCGATCGATCAAACACTCGTTTGTTTCCTCGAAAAATCGAATCTATGTCTTACTTTTACCTCCTATAATTCAGTTATGATTGCGAGAGATGAATATTTAACGATTGATCGTTCTTCACTGTCGAATAAATTGATGCTCTATGTAAAAGTGAGCACCGAGTCAGCTCGATTACTTATTCCAGTAGACGAATTAATCGTAATGAACGTCCTTGCCAAATTCAGTTTAACATTTCACCTCCATCATTGAGCAACAAAAAGTGATCCATTTTTTTTTTTACCCCTCACTTTTTTCCTATTCAAATTGTATATATAGAGCTCCGAGTGAATGCACGAAATTTCGCGAAACGTGCAATTTAATTTCGCTTGGTAGGCAATTATTTCGTTCGCGAAATAAACGAGAGACGAGTATGAAGATCGCATCTCTCTGTGATCTCTATTTGATAACTCACTCATCGTTCGCCTCTTGGATACCTTAATTCATACTTTTTTTTCATACCGGATAGAATTTCTGTGTCTGGTATCTTTTATTCACGTGGCAAATTTCATCAGTGTAGAAAATATTTAAAATTAAAAAATCCAGCCAGAAACGAGCGAATTGAGGTCCATCCATCTCCCACCTCTTTCTCGCTCGATCTCTCTTTCTTGCAGGGGAGGTATGTCAGCGTATAATTCTTCACGGATATTATGTCTCGTGTTCTTCTATCAAGACTTCCACTTATATATATATATTTATACGATCCCTCAACTGTTTTTTTCCCAGAGGATTATCGTCTCGCTTAGATGAGAAGGCGAGAGTCAACTGTGTATGTCGAGTGCCATTTTTTTCTAGTTAGTTTATTTTTTTATATTTGTTTTTATTTTTTTGACAGAAAACCTCTCGTTGCTCCAGTCGAGAGTGTAGAGTTTCGTTCTGGAGGATCTCTCGAGAGAATCGCGAGGATTGAGCTCCTCTTTGGCTAGATATATATATATACATACACATATATATATATATTTATATATATATATATATATATATATATATATATATATATATGTACAGTAAATATATATCCAAGACTGGGATCTTTCAGGAACGAGACTTGCTCTGCTCTGGCTCTCCTGGCACATTCACAGCCTCCTCGCGAGAAGATTTCGCGCCTGGTCACGAGAATACGACCGAGAGTTTTCTCTCGCTCTCGCTCTTCGTGGCAGAGAACTCAGGCACGAAGATCGTAGGTACTTCCGTCCTCCATTTACCGTACTACTAGACTACGGTAAATACACTCCTATGTGCTATTGCATTTTACATGGCCAGGTTTTTGTTACATGTCCATGTATATATATCGAGGCAGAGAGTACGAGAGATCCACTTTCTCTGAGTCTCGTATTTGGCTCCCATAGGACACGACATGAACGATCTAAATTGTTAATCCGATGGGTGCTTGTCAAAATAATTCTTCAATTTTTGTGAAAAAAAATATTCGTATCAAAAAACTTTTAAACTCACAAGTTTAATTTTTTTTACAAACGAAGAAAAAAAAAAATTATCCCAAAATTATGAAATAAAATAATTTTAAAACGGCGAAGAAAAAGTTAGCGCACAATTTTTTTTGAATAAACCAATTTGTAGTCTCTGCCAACATTGAAATATTATTTATCAATTGATTCCCACCCAATTGAGTTATTCTGGCAACTGATTCTCTTTGTAAAGATTTTAGAAGCTGTAAATTATATTTTGAATAATTGCTGCTTGAAGAATCAATAAAAAAAATATTTCTCATAAAATGGTATAATTATAAATAATTATTTGTAGCAAAATGTTTGTTTTCTCATTGATATACATATATGTCGTTGGTACAAACATGAAGTAAATATAGAAACGAATCGAGGGAGATTTGATGCTCGAAATCGTAGATGAAAAGCTCCGGTATGTAATATTTATACATCCAGGGGGGATGAATGTGTGGGAGAAAATGTACGGTGAACCGATGAATGCGTAAATAAGGGACGATCTTCTCACGAAACGCCAGATTTACGAGTTTGTCACTGGCGCTCAGTTCCATGTGTATATATATATATATATATATATATATATATATATATATATATATTTGATGGAACATAGGAGAGCTCGGCTTTCACCCGTTCACTGCTGATATTGCACGAAGAAAGCTCTTGGCTCGATGAGTTGAGAGCGCACATATAATATATGTATATGTATAATGTGTATTCAGTGTGCTATACATACGATTATATGTGCATACAGAGGATAGCGACAGCTCGATGTAGTTCATTTTGCATACGGCAGGGTGAGCTCATGCAGGCGCGATTATTCCCGCGAGATTACGTTCGGTAATCTCGGAGAGCAATGGCGTACGAGACCCAGAGGAAGGACCATATGATGGAGTATATATAGTAATAGTGCAAACGGACCCGGTGGACGAAGGTGGAGGATTACGTAAAAGTTTCTTTCGAATGATTATTTCATTTGCGCGAGGACGTCTCTGGATCTCTGGACTATCACGTAGATACTAAAAGCACCGTTTATTAATTTTCTATTATTTATAATCCGCATCTTGATCCTTGACTCATTACAAATTTTTCATTCAGAATGAATTTTTCCGATGATTCAAGACACAGTGAAAAATAACTTTCTAAAGCTTTTTTTTTTGGGAATATATTTGAATTGAAAAGAAAATGGTGTTTAATGATCTGTGGGAGAAAATATATGGATGCGAGGGAAATAAAAAAAGTAAAAAAATTTTTGCCTTTTGAGACTAATAAGTTGTTTACCAAAGTGGCTGTTACTTTACTTTTCGATAGAGCAGCGTCTCGACTGTGTTCTCATTTTTTTCGTCATTGGTCAAGCTAGTAATAGTGCAAACGGACCCGGTGGACGAAGGTGGAGGATTACGTAAAAGTTTCTTTCGAATGATTATTTCATTTGCGCGAGGACGTCTCTGGATCTCTGGACTATCACGTAGATACTAAAAGCACCGTTTATTAATTTTCTATTATTTATAATCCGCATCTTGATCCTTGACTCATTACAATTTTTTCTTTCAGAATGATTTTTCCGATGATTCAAGACACAGTGAAAAATAACTTTCTAAAGCTTTTTTTTTTGGGAATATATTTGAATTGAAAAGAAAATGGTGTTTAATGATCTGTGGGAGAAAATATATGGATGTGAGGGAAATGAAAAAAGTAAAAAATGTTTTGCCTTTTGAGACTAATAAGTTGTTTACCAAAGTGGCTGTTACTTTGCTTTTCGATAGAGCAGCGTCTCGACTGTGTTCTCATTTTTTTCGTCATTGGTCAAGCTAGTAATAGTGCAAACGGACCCGGTGGACGAAGGTGGAGGATTACGTAAAAGTTTCTTTCGAATGATTATTTCATTTGCGCGAGGACGTCTCTGGATCTCTGGACTATCACGTAGATACTAAAAGCACCGTTTATTAATTTTCTATTATTTATAATCCGCATCTTGATCCTTGACTCATTACAATTTTTTCTTTCAGAATGATTTTTCCGATGATTCAAGACACAGTGAAAAATAACTTTCTAAAGCTTTTTTTTTTGGGAATATATTTGAATTGAGAAGAAAATGGTGTTTAATGATCTGTGGGAGAAAATATATGGATGCGAGGGAAATAAAAAAAGTAAAAAAATTTTTGCCTTTTGAGACTAATAAGTTGTTTACCAAAGTGGCTGTTACTTTACTTTTCGATAGAGCAGCGTCTCGACTGTGTTCTCATTTTTTTCGTCATTGGTCAAGCTAGTAATAGTGCAAACGGACCCGGTGGACGAAGGTGGAGGATTACGTAAAAGTTTCTTTCGAATGATTATTTCATTTGCGCGAGGACGTCTCTGGATCTCTGGACTATCACGTAGATACTAAAAGCACCGTTTATTAATTTTCTATTATTTATAATCCGCATCTTGATCCTTGACTCATTACAATTTTTTCTTTCAGAATGATTTTTCCGATGATTCAAGACACAGTGAAAAATAACTTTCTAAAGCTTTTTTTTTTGGGAATATATTTGAATTGAAAAGAAAATGGTGTTTAATGATCTGTGGGAGAAAATATATGGATGCGAGGGAAATAAAAAAAGTAAAAAAATTTTTGCCTTTTGAGACTAATAAGTTGTTTACCAAAGTGGCTGTTACTTTACTTTTCGATAGAGCAGCGTCTCGACTGTGTTCTCATTTTTTTCGTCATTGGTCAAGCTAGTAATAGTGCAAACGGACCCGGTGGACGAAGGTGGAGGATTACGTAAAAGTTTCTTTCGAATGATTATTTCATTTGCGCGAGGACGTCTCTGGATCTCTGGACTATCACGTAGATACTAAAAGCACCGTTTATTAATTTTCTATTATTTATAATCCGCATCTTGATCCTTGACTCATTACAATTTTTTCTTTCAGAATGATTTTTCCGATGATTCAAGACACAGTGAAAAATAACTTTCTAAAGCTTTTTTTTTTTGGGAATATATTTGAATTGAAAAGAAAATGGTGTTTAATGATCTGTGGGAGAAAATATATGGATGCGAGGGAAATGAAAAAAGTAAAAAATGTTTTGCCTTTTGAGACTAATAAGTTGTTTACCAAAGTGGCTGTTACTTTGCTTTTCGATAGAGCAGCGTCTCGACTGTGTTCTCATTTTTTTCGTAATTGGTCAAGCTTGAGACTGCTACATGATTTATTGAGTTACTATTTTGTTTATTATTTTTTATCGATTTTCAAAATCAAGCCAATTATTTTTTGAAATTTTTGCGTCAACCCTTTCGTTTTGAATCCGGAGATTTTTTAAGGATGCTCATGATTACAAGTCTCGAGATATCGGAATAAACCTAAGAGCATTCACTAAGTCTATGCTCGACATTTTCAAAACACTCCTTACCCTTCTAAATCGTTCAAATAGAAGCGAAGGAAAAATTGTAATTTTTTCAAATGTTCATTTTGTGCCGAAAAAAGTTGAAAATTTTTTTTTGTTTGCTTACAACCCTGCGAGATCGGAAATTTCCCCCTGATTCCGAATCAAATAAAACGTTTATCTCAAACTCGAAAAGTTTTCGCAAAAACTACAAAAAATATGAAATGTTTAAGGTGGCAGTTCGATCGATCACTCCCTCGTTTCGTCTTACATAAAATAGATGAGAGTTTTGTTTGTTAATTCGTACACGCTCTCACGGTGTTGGAGAAGAAAAAAAAAAGACAGTGACGCCATATAATGCAGCTAACATATGACCGCATAAATACAGTTTCGATATGATAGACAACAGCGAAGAAAAATTAAATAGCATTTGCTTGAGAATTATAGACATGGACGACCTACTTATTAAGACGACAATTAAGGAGGTGCATCCCTCATTGCTGTGAAATTGAACAGAAGATTACTTGGGTGATCCCGGAAATTTATCGAACGTAATAATATATGAAAGGGGTTCTACTCCGATCATCTCACTAATCTCATGCATGCATGAGGTATTCATATCGAAGAGAATTTTTCACTCACGAAATTCCCCGAAGGATGACGAGAGACTTTTGTCTTTGTGTGCGTGTGTGTGTATGAATGAAATATCATCATATCGTTTTTTCTCTCTTTTCTTGGCTCTCCATACTGTTCGTTGTTGAGCTATTGAACATTATTCGATCGCGTAACGAGAGCAGAGCAAGTTTGGCTCCCACGCATTTTGCCTCGACGTGCTGCTATTATGACGTTTAATTCGTAATTGCCACAAAAAAAGGAAAAAATAAAATGTTCGATCGATTAAACAAACAAAAAAACGAGGAGTGATTTTTCGTAGAGCAGATTCTCGCAATATTTCGCGATGAATAGAAAGAGAAATTAAATAACGAGTTGTAAGAAGAGTTGAGAAAAAAAAACTACGAGGTTCTCTTGCACCTCGAGGATAATTCGGACGGATTAATTAATAGCCTTCGTAGCCTGGTGTCTGTTTTAAATTTTTATCTTTCTTTTCGTAGTCAAGATAATATGCTCTTGAATTATACTCGAGCTGATTTTTAATAGACATTAAACCATTTTCTGCATTTTTAAATACAACACCAACGAAAAACAACGTTTAATTAAACAAAACAAAAACCTTTGATTCGGAAAAATAATCGATTACGAATATCGATCCTTTTCTGCTAGAATATTTTTTTTTTAATATTCCAAAGTTTGACTTGTACGTATATTTTGCTCGTCTTTCCCATTTGTCTCGATTGAAATTTCATCGTAGCACACTCAATCACTCATCGTGTTACGGATAAGCCATAAAAGAGTATTAGATCGAGTATATAATAGACGCCTCTGCTCATCGGCCTTAATGAGACTGTAAAATCACTCTCATTAATTTATCTTTGACTCTTTTTTCTTGCACTCTCCTATGTTTATAGTGAATGTCTGACCAGGTAACATTAAATCATTTTACGTAACAAAATAAAATAATCATTCAACGAAGCGCGAGTAAAGGTGAAGAATGACTATAATGGGCACTCATCGAAATTCCCGACTAACGCAATATTAGATCATTCTCGATTCTCCTCTTCTCTTTTCATTCGCTCGTATCCAGTTTTTTATTTTTTCCCAATAATCCGTGTGCCTGCGATGATGTACAAATAATCAGTGATGTGAAATTACATCTTCATATCCGTTTGCCACTTTCACCATTATATATCGTCTATTATTACAGGCTATCGATATTTCTATGCAATTGTGTATATGATTTTTTTTTTATTGACTTCCACGTACTATATCTAGCCCACCATACGTGCAAATAATTATTTATGTAACAGAGAGAGAGAGAGAGAGAAGGAAAAGGGATTTTTATTTACAAGGATCGCAACTGATACACTTTATCCGAGCGTTTTCACAATTGTTGCTAAAATGCTCAATGGTGAACGTTGTCTAAAATATAATTGCTCGTTAATTCTTACTGATGATAAAAATTCCAATACCCCAAAAATATTTAGAATTATATTATAAAATTGATAAATTTGTATTTGGCTGTAAATTCACAATTTGGCTGTATAGCCAATTGTGTGTGATTGTGTCTATGTATATACAATTAATTAACGCTCTCGAAAATAATTATTTTTGGTTACCAATACGTGCAACAGTAGTGAAGATTAATTTTGTACTTTACAGAGATAACACTTTTGCTTGGAGCGTTTCTATAATTATTACTCAAATATATATCTAAGGTGAAATTACCCTTCTCTTTTCTTATCGATAAAAATTTCTTATCTACCAAAAAATGTTTATAATAAACATTCCAAGAATTAGTAATTTGTACTCACTGGTAAATTCTTAATTCAGCTATCGATGCTCTTCAAAATAATCGTTGAATACCGATACGTGCGACAAGAATGAATAATGATTTTACACTTTACAGAATTGAAACTTTTCATTCGACACGTTTTCACTTAAAGGCAACTTATACATGCAACTTTAAATATTTTCACAATAATTATTGCTGAAATATTTAATGTTGCATTTAGACAAAATATCTCTTCCATTCTTATCGATTGAAAATTCTAATCTACCAAAAAATGTTTCTAATAATATTTCAAGAATTACTAATTTGTACTCGCTGGTAAATTCAACTAATTTGGCTTTTGATGCTCTCAAAAATGACTTTTGATTACCGATACGTTTGATAGTAATGAAGAGCGATGCATTTTACTCTCTCGGTCAGTGCAGCTCGAATTGGTGGTTCATAAGTCGAAAGAGTCTCCATAAATTCAGGTGTGACTGTATCCATGTCGATTGTCTCGTCTTCCTCAGCGAGTACAGCATTTACGAGCCACATACTCGTCAACAAACCGTACATCGAATTTTTTTTCAATTCTCCTTTAAACCACTCGAGGCAAAGATCATGAAGAATTTCATCCCCTGCTCCGAGATTTTTCATTTCCTTTACGAGAGAATTTTGATAAAATTTCACGAGATCGTTATAATTCTCAGTGATAACGGAAGATTTTGCGCTCGAATACATAAAATAGTGAAAATCAATAGCTGGCGATATGTGACGAACTATCTGATAATCGATAAGTTTCACATCGATAACGCGATTTTGTGCATTATGCTTAAAAAGTATATTGTTATTCCAAGCGTCACCATGAGTCAAAACGTCGTATTTTTCTCTTCTCCTTCGGAAGAGTTTACGCAAAATATCGTAACCACGGCCATCGAGACTCTCGAGATAACCAATAACTTGAAGGACATTTTCGTCAGGATTCTCGATGGATTTTAGAGTTTTTATAGCACGATTTAGAGACGCGTCGATTGAAAGACCGATAGAGGGTTTATCGTCCTGCGGAAAAACTGCTTCCTTGAGGGGAGCCACGAGGGCCTCGAATTCTTCGAAATTCGAGAGTTTCAGCGTTAGCGAACGTGCATGAAGAGATGCAAGAGCCTGCAAGAAAAATTTACAATTTTCACTAATATTTAAAGTTTTACGAGAATGATTATTGATTGTTAAATTTGTTTAATTAAATTGAATTTTTATAGAGAAAATAAAATAATCATTACGTTTATAGCAGATTCGCAATGATGCAAATCAAGTAGATTTCTTCTTTCGCAAACGACGTATCCACGATCACGAAGATCCTCCATAATGATGTCGTTTTCATCGGCATAAATGCAACGAGGTGCGATTGTGCCGAATAGTGGTAATAATTTTGAGTAGGCGTGAGCCTCGTTGAAAAACAAATCGGCATTTCTTATGAGATCAACGATAGGACGATGACGAGGAAAACGCTTCGTCATGAAAGTTGCCTCGTAAGCTTCCGATTGAACAGGGAAAACGACGAAAAAATAATCAAAAGAAAACAACAATTTATTAAAATGTATAGAAGAGTTGACGCGATTACTATAAAGATATGATATAATTAATCATCACAACAAACCGCCAGGAGCGTCTGAATGCTGAGTAATTAAAAAAAAAGCCAAAGAAAATATAAAAACAACTTGATATAAAAATACTAACAATCGCCATTTCCACGTTTCCCAGTGACTCTCGTTCTTACGACAATTGACATGTAATTGTCACCAATTTGACTTCCAGGCTCTTCAACAGCATTCTCGATCGACAGTCCCGGATCTTTTTCAAACTCCCTCAGGAGTGGTTCCAAAATATTCAAGATCTCTGCATGCACGATATGATTAGAAAGAATTCAGATTTATGATTTTCGCAACAAATCGATCCAAAATTCCTCCTGATCTCAATAGTTTTTTCATTATAAAATTCATAAAAATCATTGCTTCGAGCTTTTTTTAAGTCAAAAATGGTCGAATAATAAAATTCAATTTTACTACAAAATCAATCAAATCAAATTGAAGTAGAGTTTGGACTTTTTGTGGAAAATGCACGTCAATTCGAGACTGCATATGTAGAGTAATGCATTATATGTCTTGATGGGTGATTGAGGTTCAGTTACGCGTTGCCTAGAGAGGGTCAAACGTAGATGACACATCTCCAGACAGCAAAATTAAACCCTCCTGATCTCAATAATTTTTTCATTATGAAATTCATAAAAATCATTGCTTCGAGCTTTTTTTAAGTCAAAAATGGTCGAATAATGAAATTCCGATTTTACTACAAAATCAATCAAATGAAATTGAAGTAGAGTTTGGAATTTTTGTGGAAAATGCACGTCAATTCGAGACTGCATATGTAGAGTAATGCATTATATGTCTTGATGGGTGATTGAGGTTCAGTTACACGTTGCCTAGAGAGGGTCAAACGTAGACGACACATCTCCAGACAGCAAAATGAAACCCTCCTGATCTCAATAATTTTTTCATTATGAAATTCATAAAAATCATTGCTTCGAGCTTTTTTTAAGTCAAAAATGGTCGAATAATGAAATTCCGATTTTACTACAAAATCAATCAAATCAAATTGAAGTAGAGTTTGGACTTTTTGTGGAAAATGCACATGATTCGAGACTGCATATGTAGAGTAATGCATTATATGTCTTGATGGGTGATTGAGGTTCAGTTACGCGTTGCCTAGAGAGGGTCAAACGTAGACGACACATCTCCAGACAGCAAAATTAAACCCTCCTGATCTCAATAATTTTTTCATTATAAAATTCATAAAAATCATTTGTTTCGAGCTTTTTTTAAGTAAAAAATGTTCGAATAATGAAATTTCGATTTTACTACAAAATCAATCAAATCAAATTGAAGTAGAGTTTGGACTTTTTGTGGAAAATGCACATGATTCGAGACTGCATATGTAGAGTAATGCATTATATGTCTTGATGGGTGATTGAGGTTCAGTTACGGGTTGCCTAGAGAGGGTCAAACGTAGACGACACATCTCGAGAGAGCCAGAGAGTTGGTAGACAGATATGAATGGCCGAGTGGGCTACACTCGTGCACAATGACAGAGTCCAGTGTCAGCTATGTCCACGTGACGTACGATCCTCTCATCTCTCCTCTGTATATCCCTTGCTATATATTCTCCCCCTCGACATTGCATCGTGTATAATCCCCTGAGTGAGCATTACAATATTAATTCTCTTGTGTATGCATGATAGCGCTATGGATCATGTACGCATGTGTATCAGATGTGCCAGCATCTCCATTATATACAGTATATATGTATATACATATATATATATATATATATATATATGTATATAGATATATAGATATATATAGATATATCTACTTATGTATAGGACGCGTCTATAACACAGCAACGCTCTGTCTCCTCGTTACGTCCATTGGCAATGGCCGTAATACCCACTGACACACCTACGTATGTACCCAAGTCGCTTTGAAACTAGGCTGTCCGCTTGCTGGTGGATAGCTCGCGCGCCAAATCGCAACGATGACGATACAATGACGATCCACGACACGAACGGTGCGATATTATACGAGATATAGATAATCTAGGATATAGAATCGGACTGAGAGATAGAGATGTCTATGATCGTACGAATTTGCCTATGATAATGCTAATAATAATAATAATACTAATATTATTATTAATTTTCTTATTATTATTATTTTTATTGAAGGCGATTTTTTAAATAATCGCTTCATTTCCAATATCTCCATCTTCTCAATGACACAATTTTTCTAGGAAATAAATCATACAGTTATAGACCCTGCATATATATTGCAGCTTTTTGCTCGGCATCCATTGCTATTCTCGTCTCATCGTTTGCTTTTTGCACCCACCCGCGAGTACCAAGCTCAATCGTCAGGCTGACCAGCTCGCCAGTGACCGAACGATTGTCCATGCGCTAATGCACGAGATTCCTAAAAGATGCAAATAATTGCATATCGCGTTCCCGAGCTTTAAAACATGCTCTATAGTAGAGTGTACATACATACATATATGTATATATATATATATATATATATGTATCTGTATGTACATATGTATATATATAAATAAATATATATATATATATATATATATATATATATATATATATGTATGTGTATGTATATATGTATATATATATATATATAATGAAAGAAAAATAAATCTGTGATGATTTTGTGCGCGTGAAATTTTCTCTCTGACGCGATCTATGCAAATAGAAGCGCCCATTTGGCACGAGAATTTACTAACGTCATGAAACGATTGACAAATATATATCGATAAGCGACGACGATTTTACATTCATGGTTTTACATTCAGTGGCTCTCGCGAACGTACCCACGATTGATTCATTCGATATATATGCACTCCAAAATGTGTCAGAAAGTTTAAAATCCGTAAATTACTCGCAATGTTTAAACTTAAAAAAATATGGTCGTCGGCTCGAGCAATAATAAAAATAAAAATATTGAAAAATGTTTGCACAATTTTGAGATTTTTTTTTTTCACACGAATGATGGAAGTGGCAAACGAACAAATTCATTCGGGATATTTTGATGAAAAAAAAACCGCGTATTTTGCAATGTGAATGAATCATTTCTATATATTTTTCATGATGATCCAAACGTCAAATTTAATTACGACGAAGCGGATAATAAAATTATAATTATTCTTGTCTGATGGAATCATATGAAAAATCTGTAAAAATGTTTGAACTTGTAAAAATGTTGCATCCTTGCAATTTATTAAAAAAAATCTTCATTATCATTAAGATAAATTCTGTTCAATATTCATATCGTATATTTGAGTGTGACTGAATGATTCACAGATATATTTGGTAATTATTCAAGTGTCAAGTTCAATGATGATAAATCTCTAATGAAATTTAAATGCCGAGCCTGTGATGAAAAGATTAAAAATATATGAAAAAGTTTAAATTTGTAAAATACTCGAAAGCCTTAAATAATTAAATTCAGAGTCATTTATATGACTGTTGAATAAACATTTCAGTCACAATGGAATTATTCATATATAGATTTGGTCATATTCCAAATGTCAAGTTCGATGACGATAAATCGTTAAATGATTTTTTTTATTTTTTTTATTGCAACGTAGAGCGTGCTCGTATATATATATATGGGCTGTGTGTGAGTGACGGATCTTTTGCGGGGCAAGAGAATGATGAGAGGTGAGTATATGTCTCTCGCGTATGGAAGTGTTTTCGAGGGCGGTTTTTTTCATACCTGACACAGTTCGCTGCTCCATTTTGCTGGTACTGCTCTAGGCCTAGGCCAGCAACGAACTATTCTGATAACTATTGCGATTGCGTTATTGAAGTGCGTGCAATTAAAGGGGGGCCAAGATAAAATGCCAGAGAGTGCCCACACAACTGGACGCAGCGTCGAAGCGAGCAGCGAGAAAAACTCGCTGAGTCGAGAGACGTCGATTTAGCGAGAAAAATTTATCGTAGTGCAGTAGGACACAACGAGACGGTCGAACGTTGAATAAAAATTCTCGCCTTTTTCCGCGAGAAAATACAAGGATCGTGCTGGAATGGGAATGATCGATGTACTTTAGATTTTTTTTTTTCTTTTTCTCCATTGTCATGGGCGTCGTGAAGTTTTTCTTGATTGCTCACTCGATCACACGTTCCGAGTGTCAATTATTGGCCTGTGGGTGATATTAATTTGTTCGATAGCCAAGGACAAGACTCAAGCAAATATCTGTACAGATCCAAGTGCAGAGTGCAATAAATAAGGAAGAGAAAATCATCAAGGACTTCTTCGGTCTTTTAAAATCCATGACTAAGCAAAATGTGCAAATAAATTCTACCCAAGCACATGCACGAGACAATTCCCACCACTATCATAATTCAAACTTTTCCACCTCCTTCATACACGTAATTTCCTGCTTGGAAAAACACTGACGTAATTTCACAACGCGATTCACCCGAGATCTGACTAGGAAAAACTCGTCGATCGACCCTGAAATTCTCGTGTAACTTCCAGCTGATTTCGTGAGATTTTTTAACTCAAATAGAAAATTTGCAGCTTGACTCATCTTAACCCTACACAGACACTATATCAAAGCTGCCCTTAAACAGACACCCTGTCATGACGTTTTTTTAAAACTAATATCGTGCATTTTAAAATATAAAAAAATTCTGTTTTATAAACTGACATGTGACTATTGGACAATTTCGTGATTCGATTACACAATCAGCCCTTCAAGCCAAAAGCAATTTTTAAATATTTTTTTATCGCTTTCCCTTATTTTAAAAATCCCAGTGTTTATTTAGAGTTCAAACAACAATAACAAAAAACTATTCAAACAATTATTGGAATTATTAATTGAATGATAAATTGCAAATTTGAACTCTCTAATCTCATTTTGCATTGAAATACTCGTACTCGCCTCCTTTCATAAACTTCCACGAATTATCACATACATTGGCTGGAATTGATTAATTACTTGGCTGCTGGCCGAACAAAATTATTTAAATCACTGAAAAATATTACCAGCTCATTTTTTTATTTTGGAGAGAAAAAATTATCAAATGCGTATTGCAATTATTGATAAAATTGTCAAGTGTACATTTTTTTTTTGATTCCACGATCTCATTTGGCGTTGAAATAATCGTAATTTAGCCTCGTTCCATAAAATGGTATAAATTGTGAGATATTATTGGCTCATTGTCGCGGAAGGACAAATTCGTTACTGGCCGGAAAAATTATGAAATTTCGCTGACAGTTTTCCATCTCCTCATGTGCATATCGCTTTTACAGTGCACTCTCAATTTAGCCAATTTTGTTACACGAAGAAGAATCCCAGTCGGGAGTTTTAAATCCGGCATTTCCAGAATTCTCGTCGAGCATTACGCTGCACGCACGCACACACACACACACGCACACACAAACACCAGAGCGTCAAGTTTCATTCGGGGATGAAATAAAATCTACATCACTGACGTCTTATCGAGAAAAGCTTTTTTTTTCCTCGCTCCTATCAGTTTTATATATAAACGTTGCATATAGTGTACAGTTTGACCGAGTGGCGTTACGCGGATAGTGTCAACCTTGAATAGAAAACGTTTGCAAGTTGAACTGCACGGAGTTGTGGATAACGTTATCATGACCATATAAATTTGCGGGGCATTCGTGAGCTTTGTAAACTGATCGACGATAAATCGAATGTTTAAATGAAAAATATGTAAAAAATAGTTCAAAATGGTCTCATAGTAAAATTATTTTCAATGATTATTTTTTTGTACTACTCGTATATGACATTATTTTTTCATTCAAATTCTGCCAAGCTCCTTTTTTCTTAATATTCAATACATATCACGTTATGTAAAAGTTCGATGTTTTCATTTAAACATTCGACGATAAATCGAATGTTTAAATGAAAAATATGTAAAAAATAGTTCAAAATGGTCTCATAGTAAAATTATTTTCAATGATTAATTTTTCGTACTGCTCGTATATGACATTATTTTTTCATTCAAATTCTGCCAAGCTCCTTTTTTCTTAATATTCAATACATATCACGTTATGTAAAAGTTCGATGTTTTCATTTAAACATTCGACGATAAATCGAATGTTTAAATGAAAAATATGTAAAAAATAGTTCATAATGGTCTCATAGTAAAATTATTTTCAATGATTATTTTTTGTACTACTCGTATATGACATTATTTTTTCATTCAAATTCTGCCAAACTCTTTTTTTTTAAATATTCAATGCATATCACGTTACGTAAAAGTTCGATGTTTTATCAGTAATTATTATTGAAATTTTATATATCTTGTAAGAGAAATAATCCAGCAAAAAGTTGGACGATTATATTATATGAGAGTTCGTGTATGAAATATTATACACCGACATCCATTGATTTATAGATTATACGTGATCTTATCCCGCACCTAATTTCTCTCTATACGTTCCTCAAACGACTCGAAACTTTTCGTAACCGATAATTGGGTAGTTGCGGGTGGATGAATGTCAGTGCTCGTTCGTAAAGCCTTTTCTCTCTCTCTCTCTCTCTCTCTCTTTCATATACATTCGATATACGAGGCCTCAAGAATGTGAAATAACGAGAGAGCAGAGCACGAGAGAATGTTTTTTCCTACCTGAGTTGTAATATTCATGAAAAAGATGAATCGATAAAAAAAGTGTCGATAAAATTGTATTATTCAGAATGAGTTAAAACTAAAATTGACATAAAGCTGAATTGCAGATTTTTTTTTTTCTTAATTCATATAAAATTGAATTAAAAATGCTTTCAAAAAGAGTGAAGAAATTTTTTAAATCATCATTATCGAGCATTCGAGGTAGTGCGCAGTAATCTCATAAGAAAAAAACCATTTATCGATAAAGTTGTGTACATTTAATGTCAAGATTCACCTTGATGATATCAGAAAAGTAATTCGATGCTGCACGTGATCGTGAGCAGGACAGAAAAGTGGATGAAAATTTCAAGACCAATCAAGACTTATGAAAATTCATTTGTTGACATCCTCTCTGACTTATCGTATTTTTTATTAATTCTTAAAAAGTAATAAAATATTTTCATATAGTATATGAATAAATAAAATGAAAAATTCGTAAATCAATTTTGACTGTGAATATTGAAGTAGGCTTTACTAAATACTATGAATGGCTTAGGGTATAGTTGGTATAATCAATATCATCAATAATTATCAATTATAAATAATAACAATAACTATCAGAACAATTAACCGTTCTGATACGTGCAAACAAGACTCAATATACGGTCAATTACAAAGGCAAATTAGCGAGGCAAATATGTTACATACATATATCTGGGGTATATATACAATGTTTGTTGCATTACAGCCGATTGTCGAGCAAATTTCTGATTTCATAGAGAGAGAGAGAGAGAGAGAGAGAGAGAGAGAGAGAGAGAGAGAGAGAGAGAGACCCTAGACTATGGTGAACGATTGCATCGCCTCATTAATCGAGCGGCTAGGGGCAAACACGCTAGGGGGTTGCAAGAGGGTTAATTAATTCCTAATCACGCCGTAGAGATCGGACGAGCTCGAGGAACTCTATGAGCTCGAGCTAGTGGGGATGAAAATGGTGGATTTATCTCTCGGCTTGCACGTCGGCCCGCGGGCACGTAATTGCAATTTTCGCTGCAATTCCTGTAATATGCTTTTAATGACTATACTGCATGCGTATATGTACCGTGCAAGAAAGAGAGAAAGAGAGAGAGAGAGAGAGAGAGAGAGAGAGCAGGCAGAGTATCTCCTCATTTGCGCATGGCCTATGAATGTACGCGTTTTGTTGCTCCATTGCTCTGGACTTGTGCACTGAGAGAAATACGTCTATTTGATTCAAATAGGAATATATTTCAATTGACCAAAGTCTATTTGATTCAAATAGGAATATATTTGAATTGGCCAGAGTCTATTTGATTCAAATAGGAATATATTTGAATTAACTACAGTCTATTTGATTCAAATGGGAATATATTTGAATTGACCAAAGTCTATTTGATTCAAATGGAAATATACTTGAATTGGCCAGAGTCTATTTGATTCAAATAAGAATATATTTGAATTGGCCAGAGTCTATTTGATTCAAATGGGAATATATTTAAATTGGCTAGAGTCTATTTGATTCAAACAGGAATGTATTTGAACTGGCCAGAGTCTATTTGATTCAAATAGGAATATATTTGAACTGAGCGGAGTCTATTTGATTCAAATAAGAATATATTTGAATTGGCCAGAGTCTATTTGATTCAAATGGGAATATATTTAAATTGGCCAGAGTCTATTTGATTCAAATAGAAATATATTTGAATTGGCCAGAGTCTATTTGATTCAAATAGGAATATATTTGAATTGGCCAGAGTCTATTTGATTCAAATAGGAATATATTTGAATTAACTACAGTCTATTTGATTCAAATGGGAATATATTTGAATTGACCAAAGTCTATTTGATTCAAATGGAAATATACTTGAATTGGCCAGAGTCTATTTGATTCAAATAAGAATATATTTGAATTGGCCAGAGTCTATTTGATTCAAATGGGAATATATTTAAATTGGCTAGAGTCTATTTGATTCAAACAGGAATGTATTTGAACTGGCCAGAGTCTATTTGATTCAAATAGGAATATATTTGAACTGAGCGGAGTCTATTTGATTCAAATAAGAATATATTTGAATTGGCCAGAGTCTATTTGATTCAAATGGGAATATATTTAAATTGGCCAGAGTCTATTTGATTCAAATAGAAATATATTTGAATTGGCCAGAGTCTGTTTGATTCAAATAGGAATATATTTGAATTAACCAGAGTCTATTTGATTCAAATAGGAATATATTTGAATTGGCCAGAGTCTATTTGATTCAAATAGGAATATATTTGAACTGGCCAGAGTCTATTTGATTCAAATAGGAATATATTTGAACTGGCCAGAGTCTATTTGATTCAAATAAGAATATATTTGAATTGGCCAGAGTCTATTTGATTCAAATGGGAATATATTTAAATTGGCTAGAGTCTATTTGATTCAAACAGGAATGTATTTGAACTGGCCAGAGTCTATTTGATTCAAATAGGAATATATTTGAACTGAGCGGAGTCTATTTGATTCAAATAAGAATATATTTGAATTGGCCAGAGTCTATTTGATTCAAATGGGAATATATTTAAATTGGCCAGAGTCTATTTGATTCAAATAGAAATATATTTGAATTGGCCAGAGTCTATTTGATTCAAATAGGAATATATTTCAATTGGCCAGAGTCTATTTGATTCAAATAGGAATATATTTCAATTGAACAAAGTCTATTTGATTCAAATAGGAATATTATTAAAATGGAAAGAGGACTATTTGATTAAAATAGGAATATTATTAAAATGGAAAGAGGACTATTCGAATGACATAAGATCTATTACAATAAAGTAAAGTCTTTTTTAAAATTGAAATCGATAAGCCTATTTGATTAAAATAGGAATAGGAATTTCTTGATCATTCTCAAAACTTCGAATCATACTTGCAAAAATATTAATTTTTACATTAATTGTGTTTGATTAAATTGTTCCTGTTAAAAATAACATATTTTTTGTGGTTTATTCACGCCAAGGCATTTTCTATGGAAAAAATATTTCCAAGAGACGTAACATTAATCGATTTACAAGAGTCTCGCGTTTTCACTACACTGCTGGGAAATAACTTGTTGGTGCGCATGAGAAAATCGAGTGTCGTATATGAAAATACTGGGGTACGTCGAAAAGCACGAGGCCGAAGAGTGAGGGGGGGGGGGGGGGGAGGAGAGCAAATGCAGAGCTTCTGACGAATTCACCGGAGCTTGAAATCCCTCGGATCGTCAATCCTTTACAGTTGACTTGGCGGTCGATGTCCTGTGAGATTTCTCTTATCCGTCCAGTCAAGCACATCGAGCTTTTCCTCCTTTTCCTTGTTTAAACGCCCAAAAACCTCTTTTTTTTCCTCCATTTTATCAGTCTAATCGTTCTTCGTACTCTCAATTTTTGTTCGAACTTACAATTCAATATGGATCAATGCTTTCCCAATATTTCAATCTTTCGCGATCAATAAATTTGTCATCAAAGCTCGTCGCGATCTTTGAATTCTCTTCGGATTCATTCTTGTCGTTACTATTGTGATTATTATTATCATTATGGTTATTGCTATTATTATTATGATTATTTTGATTATTATTATTATTATAGTTATGATTATTATTATTATGATCATTATTATTTGATCCATTCTCAAAGTAAGCAAGATTTATATACGAGGCCAAATCGTTTGTTAAATGCTGCGTATTTCCAATGATTTTTTTTTCTCGCAACGATTCGTCTTGATCCTGAGAAAAACCTCTGGGCACATTGTCGATGCTGCCTTGATTCTTCTTACTCGTGGAAGTCCTCGAATCGCTCGAGTACACGTTTACATTATTTTGAAAATCAGTCGGTGATTGATCGTTTCTTCTCGATGCTGCACTGGAAAAATCGAACGTTCGTTCACTGCTGCTTGCCAACGAGATATCGTTCGTTGGATTGTAATGACGTATTGTCGCATCTTCCGAGAATTTTCCAGCGTGCCGATCGAAACTTTTCATCTTGGAAAAAATTTCAATTGCGGCGGAGTTGGTCTCATTTTTTTCATAAATTAGATCAGACTGTTGGTTGGAATATTCGGAATTTTCTTGTATTTTTCGATCGTAAAGATCGAGTGCATCATCACAATTAAAGCCGTACCACCAGTCACAGACGAAATGCCTCTGATTAAAGATACTTCCGGGTGGACACATGAACGAGCTTTTCACACCTCCGGTGTTGCAAACGTGGAAAACCTAAAATTTAATCAGCTTTTTAAATCCCCAAAACAATAATTTGCTGATTCAAAATTAATCGACACCAAATTGTCTATAGTGCAATAAATAAATAAATAAATAAATAAATAAATAAATAAATAAATAAATAAATAAATAAATAAATAAATAAATAAATAAATAAATAAATAAATAAATAAATAAATAAATAAATAAATAAATAAATAAATAAATAAATAAATAAATAAATAAATAAATAAATAAATAAATAAATAAATAAATAAATAAATAAATAAATAAATAAATAAATAAATAAATAAATAAATAAATAAATAAATAAATAAATAAATAAATAAATAAATAAATAAATAAATCAATAAATAAATAAATCAATCAATCAATAAATCAATCAATAAATAAATAAATAAATAAATAAATAAATAAATAAATAAATAAATAAATAAATAAATAAATAAATAAATAAATAAATAAATAAATAAATAAATAAATAAATAAATAAATAAATAAATAAATAAATAAATAAATAAATAAATAAATAAATAAATAAATAAATAAATAAATAAATAAATAAATAAATAAATAAATAAATCAATCAATCAATAAATCAATCAATCAATCAATCAATCAATCAATCAATCAATCAATCAATCAATCAATAACATAATTTTACCTGACATCCCGTCTCCACATCAGCGTAATATCCTCCTGGCTCTTTATTCATACAGGTAAATGATGTAACGGGTATTGTCTCATAATTAGGATAATCCATGCCAGGCTTACCAGGAACCGCATCCCGCCAACCAACACCGATTGATTGTCGACTATCCTCGTGCTCGTTCGGGTAGTTTCCTCTATTCAAGTGACCCACATGAACCTTCGATCGCGTGGCATCGGCGAGTTCCTCAATCGAGGATTCACTCCAAGGATTTTCCACATTCTTGATATTACGAGGCTCAGGCTGCTCCGATTGACGTTTCTCTCGATTCCTCTCGTAATAACGCGAGTACTGTGAATTCTCGAAGATTCTCGAATGTTTCGAAATCTCGGCCATAGTCTGCAAGAATATTTATAATATAAATGGTATATAAATATAATACATATATGTTTAATATATCATAAATATATGTTATGTTTTTAATGGATTTTATGCAACTTCTGGCAATTGCGGTCATAAAGCATCAACTACGTAATAAAACATTTGTTCTACTCCATACATACAATATATATGCATATATATATATATGTATATATATATCTATATATATATATATATTGTATATATATATATTGTATATATATGTATAGCTTATAGAGCATCAAAAGCATGTGTAATATATAGGAGGAAATATCTATATAGGAGTTTGTTACAATATATCGATAGAATATGCAACATATTATACATTGGAGAGTTCGATACGGTTCGCGAGAGAGACATCGAGCACTTCATGATGTGGAACTGTCTATACATGTAGTGTGTATGTGTGTGTATGTTTAAATAATGCGAGTTTAACTTGTACTAGTATCGATGATTATCGGTGGAGTTATACATCACTCGAGTAGAAAGTGAATCTCCTCTTGGTGCTGGTATCGAGTATACCAGAAATATATATATATATATATATATATATATATATATTCCACAATTCTGCAGAATTTGTATTGCACCAACGAGTGAGTTGGTGAGCTCTGGTACATCTCTCGTATCTCTTTCTGTCTGTCTGCCTGTCTCTCTGTCTATCTCTCTGTCCTGGAGTTCAATACACATAGGAACTATATTAAGGACATGCAGTAGTACCAGTGGCAGCAGTAGTAGCTATAAGAGCGTTTCCACACACACATATATATATATATATATATATATATATATATATATATATATATATATCAAACACGGTTCCACGAGTTGTGTAACTCGAGTATGAATCAATCAAGTAAGGATATGATGGCGATAGTGCAGGCTAAAGCACCACCGAGTTTTGCCTAATTAATGAAATCCGGATTATTGTCTATATATACTGGAACGTATGCCATATAGGCATAGGTTATAGACGGTATATATGAAAAAGCCCTCATCGATATTCGATATCGTAATGAAATCGAGGCTCAGCCCTCTTCAATTAATACGGAGAATCATATACATATATTGGATATTTGAATCATCGAGAGGATAAAATGAATTTTCATCTCCCTCTTGAGAAATGAGAGAGTTTTTGATCAAACCTCCTTTGTTACGGGGTAGAACATTGAGAATGAGATATTAATTAATTTTTTTCACCGACCTTAATTTTCTGCTTAAATGATCGTTGAATTTTTGACGAATATTTTCGATTATTTAAACGAATATTATTTTGTGGTATTTTCGATTATTTAAACGAATGTTATTTTGTGGTATTTTCGATTATTTAAATGAATGTTATTTTGTGGTATTTTGCCAATTTACTCACCGGTTCTGATGAAATTGTCTGGGCAAGCAGGGCTGCGATCATCAGATGCTGCCACGAAAGCATCCTGTGTATAGCTCTCGTTATTATCTGATTACTTATCTCGTTGAAATCGTCGCTTATGGTAACATATCAAAGATATTTTATTAGTCAAAGGAACACTGGACCGACCGCAGTTATGATTGTTGATAAAAATAATATAGTCATCATCATAAACGATTGTAATTAATTAAATTTATTATTAAAAATCCTTATCATTAGATAAGAAATGTTCTTGCCTTGTTTGAAAAATAGTTAAAAAAAAAAAACGACGCGGCTGAGAGGCGAATTGTATTCGATCGTTTACTCGAGCGAGGATGAGATACTCCTAACGGCAACTGGATCTTGGCGATCGGCATTTATAGCTCATCCCCATAAGGTTGGAGGGAACTGGATGAGAAGCACAGAGGGAGAGACAGAGAGAGAGAGAGAGAGAGAGAAACAGAAAGACAGAAACAGAGAGACAGAGAGAGAAGATCTCATCTCTCTTGCTTCTCTACTTCGAGGAGAAGAGCCCTGAAACACCGTTACAATTTTACTATGTTAGAAAACCATGTTCAGTATCTATAATACGTATCAGTTACTATATATATATATCGAGGGCCTCAAGTTAAAAAGGCGTATAGAGTTTGTATAAGCCGAGTTTATAAGCCTTTCTGACCTTAGACCATCGACATATATGGTCTATAGTACTACGTACGGTCCATAGAGGATGCTGACTCGCCTCTCCTTTAAACATAGCTATATACATTCTATTCCCTCTCGATTGCACACATAACGACCATTCGCACTATACTGGAATAGAGCAGAGAGTAACATCTCGTATGTTGAATCTGCTTGCTCTACATACGTCCCAATGGAGAGGGGCTAGGTGAGCCAGTTTGCCCGTAAATCGACGAGACATCCGATACGCGTGGATAATCCACGACCAAACTTCTCTCTAATACACGCTGGAGATTCTCTCTCTCTCTCTCTCTCGCTCTCTCTCTCTGTCTCTGTGTCTCTCTCGATGCCGATCAAGCAGCAAATAGACACAAGTAAAGATATTCTGAGGGTACACCATAACAGATCTCTCTGTGTGTACACTCGTGGTCAACTATGATATTTTTATGGGTATGTTAACAGACAGAAGAGCACTCTCGATCAGCCAGTTTACTTTCACTCCCAGCACTTGGGAGAAATTTGCAATACTGTATGATCGCAATTTGAATTTAAAAAAATCGTTAAAAATCATTTTTTGACCATATAAATTGGTAAAATTTAAATAACTTTTCTGAAATCTTTGACAAGAATTTAAAATATAATATATTTGCTGTTAAAAAAATATAATTTTTTCTTCTTATTTGAATATAATATTTTTATTTGCTGCTGGATAGGATAACATTGGAAAAGATTTTTTTCACGGAACTGTCGCTTTATTCGAAATTTTTTATTCGGCCCCTTCGACAACCTGAACTGTCTCGACTCTGGTGTAAAGCGGGTTGCCGTCCACCTGGGGTACCTCGTGGAGTTGGATATATATACATATATATACATAAGTATGTATACAAAAGTTGCTTTCACTGGTCTCGAAGGTAATACAGTATTCCGCGACGACACGACTATACCACTGGAAAACTCACTCAGTCACGGTCTCAAGGGGGAAGGGTGTGTGAGGTTCATTGAAAATTATTCAAATTCAACATAAAAAGCGTACGGAAGTTTTTATATATATATATATATATATATATTTAATATTATATGTACAATAAATATTACATTCACTCGATCCGATTTCAGTATGAGAAATAATTTACATTAAATGGATACTGAATGTTGAGCTCAAAATGAAAGTGCAATGAGCATGAAATTTCGATGAAATTTTATATTTTCTAAGCTAATCCGGCATTGTGAAGAACGTCAAATATCTTTTGACGCGGTATCCTGTCGGCCTCGCGATCAATCACCTGTTGGATCGTTCAGATTAAAAAACAAGCGATAAAAAAAATATTGAATGAGGAATTAAATTTTCTCATTTCAATGAATAAAATTTATTTTACGTATAATTTTCAAAAATTATTTATTAATTGAAATGAAGTGTGAACGTAAATCGTGTAAAATTTTACCTGTGTCTCTTTCGGGGTCAACCACGATTCTTTGGCGAGACCAGCAACGATTCTTGGATCTTTGTAAAAATTGTTTCTGAGCTCTTCCGGAAGTGTGTCTTCCATGGCTGAATTTGCCAGTACACCAGGATGCGCGTAAGGCGTCGCCGACTGTTCGACAATAAATATGGGGACTGCGTTGCAAAACCCAATAATGGCGAGTGTCATCACCACAATGTATCCCATTTTTTCTCTGTTCTCTTTTTAGAAAAAAAAAAAAGGGTCACCAGTTATATCCAAGATTGTTGAGTAAAAGACTCGAAGAATCAAGGGAGATTTTTTGCTTTTTACTGAATGAGCAGTCCCGCGAGTAAATTTCCTTTATATACCTAAGAAACCGACTCGATTATGTGTTGGCCACGAGGGGGCAGCAGCAAAAGACGAAGGTGACTCGGTATGATGACCGAGTCTGAGGTTAAATCCAACTATACACTCATGCAGCCTTCCTCGAGCTCACCGAACTTCCTCCATAATTATAGAGTATTCTGTAGACACACAATAAACGTAATGACCTCCCTGGACCAACTTCCTTGAGCGCAGAGACTCGCCCAAGTCCCTGAGATGAAATGTTAAGTGCGTTGACCTCTGTACGTCGTCGACTCAACCAATGAAATATTTCTCTCTCTCCCTCTGTCTCTCTCTCTCCTTCGAGCTATTCACAATCTCGACACTCATCCGACGGAGAACGATGGATTAATCTCGCTCTCGAATCTTCCGGACGTAAGATCAAAGCGATGACTTTTTTTTTTTTTTGTAATAACGGAAGCAAGCGAGACACGAGATTTTCATCCAGTGCACAAAAGCTCACTGAGAATCTTTATCGGAACGAGATTTTTCACCATCTTTCTCACGTTCAATTTTTATTGAAAAGCATCGTGAACGCCCTTCTCTCTCTCGTCTAGGAAGCCTGAGGCGAGATGGGCGAGAGAGCCAAGGAGATTCTTATCCGCTCGTTCAGGCTGAAAGCTTCGACGAGAAAAGCTTTTTCCATCTACGCTGTATAGATCAGGCCAGCTCGTGTGACATGTCATATGTATGTAGTGAAAGATAGTAAACCGCCAAAGGTTTTTTTTTTCTTGGACAAAAGCTCTTGTACTCCATACTTTGTGCAGCTTTTATCCCCATAGTTCCAGTATCCAGTGCCTCGGGGTTGATACTCTCGTTCTCTCAGTACGTATCACGAACATCCATACAGATTTCCTCATTTCATTCTTCCCGATTGGCTCGACACTCGATTAATATAACTCAGACATATCCTCCATTTTGTGGCCACTATAATTCGTCATAACGATAAAATGGCCACGCAAGATCCAACATTCAACCAAAAGGCGAGCAAAGAAAAGGAATGCTATTTTGCTTGTGTGGATTGTACGTCGTTTGATATTCGGGTCAATGTTGTGGCCTCAGAGCTCAAGGAAGGAGTGAACGTACCAAGTCCAGAGCGATCAACACCGGTTACCCTTGCTACAATCGATCTCGTCGACATTTCCGGCTCTTACAATAATGAAAAAATTAATTCATAATTATTTATTATCAGCATCCGAAGAAATTATTCCGAAGAATTATTCGACCATCTTCTGTCTCGTGCAGAAAAACTTTTTCACGGTAATAATGAAAAATAATCTGCGATAGGGATTTTTTTCGATTTTTCAAAAAAATTCAAGAGAAATATGAGATTGACAAACGTGGCCTTGCTCGCAATTCGCAGATGTCGTCGAAGAAAAGTGTGCTATGGGCTCACGCTGCCTTCTCTCATAGTGGTGTACGTGACCGCCTGTTCTCTCCTATATAAATCTTTTCGTGTACGTATGTGTGTGTATGTGTGTGTGTGCATGTGCGTTCACTTTCTATATATAAGAGGTAACGCGTGACCATTGGATTCTCCAGAGAGAAAATGATTATTCTCGCGCAAACATCGCCTGCACGTACGTTGGGATCGTTTTATAAGAGGTGAAGCAAAGCGATAATAAAATACTTTACAGCAATAAAGTACAAAGTAATTTTGGTATGAGGGTGTGTTTTCTTTCAGAAAATGATACAGTCTCATTGTCTGCGTTTGAGTTATGTTTACTCAATTAATTTTTATCAAATAAATGCTTCGACTGGATTGACAAATATTTCACGACTTGATGATTCATGAGGTCAGCAAAATGGTCCATATCGTCTTTAGTCTTTTCGATGAATGAATAAACAGTTTATAAATTGCCGACTACGGGGTCAACTGTTATATATATGTATGTGTATATGTACAAGTAACACTATTAATAAGTATATTAACAATACTTAATTAATAATATACATATGCTATAAATTTATAATTCATAACATATTTTGTAAATAATGGAATGCTTTGCAGCACTAAAATACAAAATGATCTGGCATGAGGATGTATTTCTTTTCACAAAATGATACAATTATACTTTGCCCCATGTCACGCATTCAATCAATAATTCATTTTTTTTTCAAATTTATCCATTCACTCGTTTCTCGATCATGAAGCAAAGAGAATTTTTACACTATTCGATGATTCTTGGAGTCAGTAAAAAATGGTCCATTGTCAAGTTTAGTAGTATTGATAAGCGGCAGGTGTGATGGTTTTTTGATAAACCGGTACAGCTGCATGTGCGACTGCCGGTGCAAAAGCTTTGCCAATTACAGGCACTGAGCCATGAACCTGAACATGCTCGAGATGAGCAGTTTTGAAGAGGGTTCGCTGTTGTATATTATATTTAATAGTGTACTTAATAATATACAATTCATAACACGATTTATAAATTTATAAACAATGGAATGCTTTGCAGCACTAAAATACAAAATGATCTGGCATGAGGATGTATTTCTGTTCACTAAATGATACAATTATACTTTGCCCCATGTCACGCATTCAATCAATAATTCATTTTTTTTTCAAATTTATCCATTCACTCGTTTCTCGATCATGAAGCAAAGAGAATTTTTACACTATTCGATGATTCTTGGAGTCAGTAAAAAATGGTCCATTGTCAAGTTTAGTAGTATTGATAGGCGGCAGGTGTGATGGTTTTTTGATAAACCGGTACAGCTGCATGTGCGACTGCCGGTGCAAGAGCTTTGCCAATTACAGGCACCGAGCCATGAACCTGAACATGCTCGAGATGAGCAGTTTTAAAGAGGGTTGGCTGCTGAACGGAGATCCTTTCGAATTTCGTTGCTGGCTCAAGAACGTCTATCTCTTGAAGTGTCTCGACGGGTTTGCTAACGACTACGCGTCTCGTTGAGACTCTCTCACCAGCAGGCTCGGAATATTCCGGGGCTGGAGTAGCGGACAAAACTCGAGCTCGAACATTACCGGCATCACCGATTGCCGAGGTACTTCCGTCCCGACCGAAACCAATCTGTGAAAGATAATATCACATGAGAAAAATAAAAATCCAATCATTCATCTGCCCAGAAAAATGTCATTGTGGTTCAAGATGATTTTTTTTTTTCGTTTCTCTTATAATTACCTCAGCAACTCCACCGCGTGCAGTCAGAAGATCGATGAGTTTCTGCTGATTGGATCTGCTCACTTCCGGACTCGATCTTGTGCTCGGAATTATCGACGAGGAAGAATCTTGAGAGACAAAACGTGCTATTGTTTCTAGAGGTGAACCGTTTGATCTTGAAATTACATTTGGTGACGCCAATCTTGTGCTGTATTGTTGCTGTTGCTGTTGTTGCTGTCCATGCTGTGATTGCATTTGTTCTTGCTGATTACGAAGATACTCCTCGTACTGTCTATTCTGGCTCCTCGAGGCAATCTGATTATCATTCAACTGCTGTGAACTTCTGAACAAAGTTCCGCGAAATTCTTCATTGTTCAATTGTCCACTTGAAGTGCTCAATGATGGTTCATTGTTGTATTGATTGCCGCGAAATTGAGCATTGCGAAAATCGGCATTTTCCACAACGACAGACTCTTCGTCTAATCTACCGGAATCTTCGAGGGACGAGGTCGATGGGGTCGAAGAAGGATTATGATAGTGCGATGCCGGAGAGTTGGAAATAACAGGAGCAACTGTGACATGAACAGGAGCATGAGCTATGATTGGAATGGCAACTGGCGATGATGGCGATTGCGATATGGCAGTCGCTTGAGCTACAAGATGAGAGAATGAGGATGGCGTTCCGGAGAGTGACGACGATTCGGATAAGACTGCGGGTCCACGCTGGAGTTTTGAGGTTGGCTCATCGAGTTCAACGAGTGCCGAGCCAGCTGGACGTATTATAACGCGTTCCTCGATATCATAGAATTGCTTCTGAATAGCTGGTCTGCGAACCTTTTCAAATAAGGGAGTCCAAATCAAATTGATAAAACTCATAATTGTTTTACGATCAAAATTGTAATCGACTTTTTTCCAAGAGTCTATTGAATGGTCGATTCATCTTGCTCAAAATTTCAATGCATCTTTGAAAAAATTTGTTTTGCTATTTTTTTTTTTCGTGGTTGATTATTCGATTGATTAATTAATCATAATCAATAATGGGTAAACGTTGATTTTAACTGACCTCAAATTTACGTGTTGAAAGTGCGGGTTTGGCGACATCAACCTGTTTCTCGACGAGTCCATGATGAGCCTCGTAGCGAGTTACTGGAATATTAGAGACCGTTGGAAGATGCTTGACGTATGGAACTGCGGCAACTGCTGGTACTTGAGCAGCCGCATAACCAACATGATGTGCCTCAACTTTGGCGGGGTAAAGAGCAGCTGATGGGGCCCCATAACGCAGAGGAGTTTGATACTGAATGGGCGATTGATATTGAAGTGCAGCTTGTTGATAATGGACTCCCGGAGTTTGATACTGAAAACCAGCCGGAGCTGCCGATTGATATTGAAGTGGCTGTGGCTGCGCGTATGGCGCAGCGGGTGGTCCATAAGATATCGGATATTCCTGACCCTGGAAACCATTCACGTATGTGACACCTGCCGGATTCAGATAGGGCAGCCTCACTGACACGTGACTGCAGGTGGCAAGCTGCAGGAGAACCCCAATTGCCACAAAAAACTTCATTCTTGAAGTTCCCTTGAATGAAAATAAAAATACATTTTTATCATTAATTGATCCTATTTTATCATTAGACAGTCCTTTTTGTCGCGAATTAAAAATAATAAAAAATTCGATACGTCACAGCTGGAAATTTTTTTTACTTAATTTTAAGTGGGTATATTCGAAATTTTTTACTTTATTCCGAATAAATTAATTGTTTAATTAACTAAACGAAGATATTTCATATATACCAATTGCCTTTTATTAATGCCCAACACAATTAATCAAATAACAAATATCTTTGACTTCAATATAAAATTTATTTAAAATCAATGAAAAGTTTAGAAGTCTGAGACTCAAATAAAATTTACTTTATTTAACTAAATATTTTTTTCTCAGTGTGGTATGTAATTGATTGAACTAATTAATCAATTATATATATATTTTTTTTTGCAAAATAAAATTTATTATTACAAAAGTTTATTTGCAAATTTAATGAATTTCTTATTGCCAACAAAAATTGTAGATTGATTTTGACCAAAAGCCACGAGAATCTAGGGGTATGGATGAACGAAAGCAATTCTTGGATTCAGTGATAAATATAGAAAACGAGTACACAAGGGAGTTTAAAGTGACAGGAAATTGCACATAGCCGAGAAACAATTGGAGTGGAAAAAACTAGTTTCCGGTCTTTAAATTGAAAATAATTTATATACGCGTTTTTATACCTTTGTGACGACGAAAATCCTTTATATGACTGGCAGACAAGGCCGATAATTTAAAATTACGCAAAAGCCGGCAGACCGAGGAAAAAGCTTTGAGCTTTGAGCGCGTGCACAGAAGGGCAAAACTTTGATCGAGTCTCAGCTCGGTGACTATGAGAAGAAGGGTGAAGGATCTAAATACCATTGAACTTTAAGAGGATCCTCTCCTCGTTGACTATTATTCCTTCTAATGCCACTCTCTTTTCGCGGTTCAACGTAGCGAAAATTCCACTTTTAATACCTTTCGTCAGTTTTCCCTTGAAAGTTTCAGACCTTTTTTTTTTTTTCTTCCTTCTATCGGAGGTAAGACTTTAACCGATTCGATAACAGGACGACTTTTCTCCCTCGCGATTCTCGTGAATTCCGAAAAAGACGGCGAGGAATGTGGCGAAAGTTTTTATCGAGAGTAAAAAAGTTCTTGCCTGCCAAAGATTCCGATACGATTCTTCGCTTCGTCTTTTCTCAGATTGACGTGTGTTGGAAATAATTCGATGGGCAAAGCCCTTTTTTACAATTTTTAAAACCTAGACTGCATTTATTATAAATATTATTGTATGGAGAGTGAAATAAATTACGTTTTTGTTGCTCGTGTGGAAAGAAAAAAACACTCTAACGAGTTTGGCCAATACGAGGAATGAGAGAAAATTGTCAGACTGTAGCTCGGGTTGTTTCGAGGCTTGCTTATATGCATGCAGATCGGGTTATTCCCCCTCTACTTTTTTTTTTTGGCTGATCCTCTAGTCCCTGTAATACGCACAAGAGGCCCCACCTGGTAATTTTTTCGGGGGCGCGATGGTGGTCACTAACGACACGCAGACGGTGATCCGGTCCCCGCAGTCCGGCACTCGAAACTGGGTCGTTCGACTGGAGCTCACGAGCGACAGCCAAATCGTCTCGAAGCCTTCAAAACTCTCTTGCCGAGACTTTTTGGTCAATCCACAGGATCAATTGTATCGAATATTCGTCATATTCTCTGACCCAACGAATAAGACTTTCATAATTAGTATGCAGGGTGAGCAATTTTTTTTTTCGTGAATAATTAGCAAGGCTTGAAAAGTTAGTAATTTTTGCGAGTAAAGTTATTCGAGGAAAATTACAGTTTTTTTTCCACGTGACACTCAAGAACTCAACGTGGCAAGATTTTTTTGGCATTTGTACCAAATTCTCAATAAAATTTTGCGATATTTATATTTAATTTTAATTTTTAATTAAAGCAACAGCCAAATTTTTTCGAAGCCTCCAAAACTCTCTTGCCGAGACTTTTTGGTCAATCCACAGGATCAATTGTATCGAATATTCGTCATATTCTCTGACCCAACGAATAAGACTTTCATAATTAGTATGCAGGGTGAGCAATTTTTTTTTTCGTGAATAATTAGCAAGGCTTGAAAAGTTAGTAATTTTTGCGAGTAAAGTTATTCGAGGAAAATTACAGTTTTTTTTCCACGTGACACTCAAGAACTCAACGTGGCAAGATTTTTTTGGCATTTGTACCAAATTCTCAATAAAATTTTGCGATATTTATATTTAATTTTAATTTTTAATTAAAGCAACAGCCAAATCTTGTCGAAGCCTCCAAAACTCTTGCCTAGACTTTTTGGTCAATCCACAGGATCAATTGTATCGTGTATTCGTCATATTCTCTGACCCAACGAATAAGACTTTCATAATTAGTATGCAGGGTGAGCAATTTTTTTTTTCGTGAATAATTAGCAAGGCTTGAAAAGTTAGTCATTTTTGCGAGTAAAGTTATTCGAGGAAAATTACAGTTTTTTTTCCACGTGACACTCAAGAACTCAACGTGGCAAGATTTTTTTGGCATTTGTACCAAATTCTCAATAAAATTTCGCGATATTAATTTAATTTTAATTTTTAATTTTAATTATATTCAATAATCAATAATATTTAATTTTAATATATCAATCCACAGGATCAATTGTATCGTGTATTCGTCATATTCTCTGACCAAACGAAGAAGACTTTCATAATTAGTATGCAGGGTGGGCATTTTTTTTTTTCGTGAATAATTAGCAAGCCTTGAATAGTTAGTAATTTTTGCGAGTAAAGTTATTCGAGGAAAATTACAGTATTATTTTAAGTTTTTTTTGATACTGAAGAACTCAACGTGGCAAGATTTTTTTGGCGTTTGTACAAAATTGTCAATAAAATTTCGCGATATTTATATTTAATTTATTTTTTTAATATGCTTCAGCACTCGATGATAACGAGATCCGATCTCCATTATTTCAAAATTTCACTGTCATACCTATAATTTTGTCAACCTGTCCGATACTTGTCAAGGTAGGCAGAAATACGAGAAACAGAAAGAATTCTCAGCAAGTGTACAAAAGAGAGTGGTAAAAATTCTCATACAACCTCGCTAACTTGATGTTTACTCTGCTCGCTCTTGTTCCAGCATGGAAATATATTCTAGGAGTGGCTGATATTGAGATCAGATAACGATGTAACAACACGGACCGATTAATTTAAGAATCTCGCTGCGAAGTTCCGATAAACGATGAAACTGTATCATTTTTGAAAATATATGTCACCAAGGTTACATATAAAGTGCCTCTTACCCAAAAAAAAAATTGAGCAAAAATCGTTAATGGTCAAATTACCACACTTTACCAGAGACACTCTAAAGTGTATTTATTATTTTTTTAAATTTATGTCCTCGTCTCGACAAGAGGGTGAGATGTGTCTCCGAGGTCGAGACACACTGCATTACTGGTATTACTTATCATCGGCCCAGATTCGATCAGACTTGACCAAAACTCCACCCAAACTACGTCCAAAGAGTTTATGTGCGCGTAAAAAAAAAAATACACTCGAGAGTCCAGCCAAACGAGCTATATCTCGTGCATTATTCCAGCCAGACATTTTCGTCGTTACACAACCGATAGCTCTTCGTGTGTTTGTGTGTGTATCGTTGGCACGAATATACGATATCCTGCACAACCAACAGAGCGAGGGCGCCCCAAAAGTTTGCACGGTCCGTCTGGTTAGTTTGCCCGATCCAGTATACAAGCGAATTTCGTGGTTTTCACTCTCCCCAAATACAGTCCGGGCTGGTAAAATGTCATTCTACCCCTTTTGTAAAGATAAAAGAGTACACGCGTGTGTATTACAAGAGCGTTACGTTGCTCGTGTCACTCTCATTTAAAAATTGGTGCTAGCACACAAAACAGTGTCGATGGAGGGGCGGGGATAGTCAATATAATGCTTTCCCCCATTTCCATACAACTCGAAGCTTTTGTCGAAAAATCCATCACATGGAGAGAGCTCACGAGCCTACAATGATCGGGTTCACTCCAAAATGTCACTTTGATCCAAGCCAGAGAACAATAAAAATTAAATTAAATTAAAATAAAATAGAACGTTAAAGTATGCTAACGAACAATGAGAGAATCGATCAATCGCTTTGTATAAAAATTCGTCACTCAATGTATTGCATATTGTCGAGAAAAAGAAAGAAAGAAATGGTGAAATTATAATGCACGACGTGGTGGATGGATGACCAGGACAGAAATCGTAAATTCTCTGACCGGGAGTCATGAACTCTAGAAATTTTCGATTTCTCGTCTCTCCCCTCCCCTGAATGGATTGCACAATTGCGCTTCCTCAGTAAATAAATAAATAATTTTGTAACAGAGAGAAATAAAACAAATTTAATTCGTGCATTATTTTTTTCAACTATTTTATTATTTTTATGTAATAATTATCATTCATTTGTAATTATAATTTCGACAGATGTGGGATTAAAAAGTGACCTTCGATGGAGGCTGCGTGAATGCGATATTTAACACAAGAGTACAAGGAGCGAAACGTCTAATGGGTCCGAATGGCCCTCAACCACACCTTCTTCTTCTTCTTCTTCTTCTTCTTATTTTGCTTCTTCGACATGTTCCTCGTTTCTTTTCATTCCTTGCCCATTATTCGTTACCTCTCATTCTCACTGTCCAATTTTCGGTGAAAGGAAAATAAGTCATGGTGTATCGAGAAAGAGAGAGTGAGAGAACTCGTAAAGTCACGCATTTCAAGTTGTCCCCGCGCGAAGCGACAAAAGACTTACGACCATGTCTGGCCATCTGCGTGAAAAATACGTGAGAGGAATATTAGAAACATTTGCTCATCGAAAAAAAAAAAAAAAAAAAAAAAAAAAAAAAGCCAGTAGATAGAAATACGTAAGAGCGTCCATCGAACTGTTAAATTCGCTAAGCGACAAGATCAGAGTAAAGCAAAATTTAACGTATATTTTTTTTTTTAACATAAAATTATGCAATAATTTTTCAACTCGTCTCACGTCAGCTTTGACCTGTCTGCTGCTCTCGGACTGTCAGATAAAATAAATACACAAGATAAAATAAAAAATAAAAAAACAAAAAAGCTTCATACCCACGTGTATGTCGATGGGATTAAGAATTTATCTTCTTCCCGCTCGATCGGCTGCCGAGGATTTTCAGTTGGCTAATAAGGATGTGAATTAAACGTGCATCACCGATATAATCCGATAATCGATTTGAAATGTCAATCTGAGCCTCGTATTCGCCACTCAGGTGAAACTAAAAATAATAAAATATTTTTCACTGCTGGTAAATCTGCATGAGGAGAGAATTTTTTTTTTCGATCATCCTCCGAGCAAAATGGCGAGAGGATTACACGTGTTTTCTCCAATGTTTTAAGAGAGCATTTAAGGGACTCCTTCGGTGCGTTTAATCGTCTTTTATCCATCAGGTTGATCTGTGACATAAAAAAATGCAAATAAGTAATAGTTGGTGTATTTTAATACAATCTGAAATACGCGCTTTCTCGCCTCGCTTTTAGTGCTCACGTCACGCTCGAGTCTTTTACGTGTAAATATGCCTCGGTGCAAGCATCGCAATGATGCTGAACCCATTATTTTGGTGTTGCATGCATCCAGGAGAGATAAAGATCAGCGTCCCGACGCCCTCGGGGGTCCATCGTGATACGAGCTCGGTGCATTTCTCCCTTCGACACAGCATTTTCAATTCATAATCGATGATGGAATAATTTCTCTCTCTCTCTCTCTCTCTCTCTCTCTCTCACACACCCACACACCACCTTTTCTCACTCTACTTTCCAATAGATATTTTTCTTCAATTATTTTCTCGTGGGAGGAAATGACAGCGACGAAGATTAAGCCATTGAAATTCATTTGAATATGCGGCAGAGGAAAGTGCTAAAAAAAACAGAGCAAATCCACGTTGACTCCCGCATAACGACATGCCATAAAAAATAATAAAAAAATATCCACTGACAATTAATATTGGCAAGTGAGCAGAGGCAACTAACGATAAATATAAAATACACTCGAGCGTATATTTGCCGGGAGAAATAAAAATTAAAGTTGTATCATTTGTCGTAATTTTTTTAGCCACGAGAACGAGTCAGTTGTGAAAAGTGGATCATGTATAATTTCGACCACCCATATCGCTATATTATCATAACTCGCGCCACGTGTGATTACCGCCATTGAACGAGGCATGTCCCGAGGGCTGAATCTCGAAATCCAAGCCTCGCGTCACTCAACCAGATTTACAAAAAGAAAAAAAATCGTTGCGCAATCGATCCATTTCATACAATTATAAAGCAATTTTTTTTTTTTTTTTTACGTCTGCGCTTATACTCTCGCTGAGTTAACTGAATTTACGAGCGTCAAATAATTACGCTCATACACCAAAAGGAGGAGAGACGAAGGATAAAGGGCAAAGCCAAAGAAATGTGAAAAGCCTTCAGGTCGAGCTCGAGATGTTCCGGACATTTTCGTTAATCGAATATGCCAGATGAACTATAACGTAATCCAATTATGGTGTCATCAATTTATTAACCAGTGTTCCGAGTTTATAATGAAAATATTGCTCATTTTTTTATCGCGATAAAATGGACGAGAACAAATTGCTTCGTGCATGGCGAGTTTTTCATGAAGTAAAAAAAAATGAAAGCCATTCAAACTTCAGTTAAACCAGGAATGACACAAAAGCAAGTTTAATTGAAGTATTTTAATCAACTGGGCTCCGTATTTCAATTATTATTTTTACCTAAAAGAGGAGAATGAGAAAAACTGCCTTTCAACATAAACCACTTTTTTTTTACAGAAATTCCATACATTCTTTATAAAGTTCCACCACTGCTCATAATAACTGACCTTGTAGGTTGCGCTCTTTTACTGCACGCGTGCATTCAGCGAGGAATTTCATATTGAATTTAATTTTCTTTTCTCTCGGCGAACGCTACTTGTAATATTCATCGGAATGGCCGTATAAACATGAAAAAATAAAAAATATACAAACTCGGTAATTTCAAGTCAACAAGGATCGTTTAGCTGATGTTTTTATCCGTGCCAGCTTCGCTTTTGTTAGCATCCACAGTACAGACGAGATAGAAGATATAATTTTCGATCAATTAAAATTTTGCCTGGGGGTGAATTAAATGATATTTTATATTTTCATTCGGCTCATATAGAAGGATTTTTTTTTTCAAATATTTTTCGGAATTATTAAGTAAAAAACATACAAACTCGGTAAGTTAGAGTCAACAAGGATCGTTTTGCTGATGGTTTATCCGTGCCAGCTTCGCTTTTGTTAGCATCCACAGAACAGACGAGATAGAAGATATAATTTTCGATCAATTAAAATTTTGCCTGGGGGGTGAATTAAATGATATTTTATATTTGCATTCGGCTCATATAGAAGGATTTTTTTTTTTTTTTTAATATTTTGCGGAATTATTAAGTAAAAAACATACAAACTCGGTAAGTTGGAGTCAACAAGGATCGTTTTGCTGATGGTTTATCCGTGCCAGCTTCGCTTTTGTTAACATCCACAGTACAGACGAGATAGAAGATATAATTTTCGATCAATTAAAATTTTGCCTGAGGGTAAATTAAATGATATTTTATATTTGCATTCGGCTCATATAGAAGGTTTTTTTTTTCTTTTAAAATATTTTGCGGAATTATTAAGTAAAAAACATACAAACTCGGTAAGTTGGAGTCAACAAGGATCGTTTTGCTAATGTTTTTATCCGTGCCAGCTTCGATTTTGTTAGCATCCACAGTACAGACGAGATAGAAGATATAATTTTCGATCAATTAAAATTTTGCCTGGGGGTGAATTAAATGATATTTTATATTTGCATTCGGCTCATATAGAAGGATTTTTTTTTCAAATATTTTGCGGAATTATTAAGTAAAAAACATACAAACTCGGTAAGTTAGAGTCAACAAGGATCGTTTTGCTGATGTTTTTATCCGTGCCAGCTTCGATTTTGTTAGCATCCACAGAACAGACGAGATAGAAGATATAATTTTCGATCAATTAAAATTTTGCCTAGGGGTGAATTAAATGATATTTTATATTTGCATTTAGCTCATATAGAAGGAATTTAATTTTTTTTTAGATATTTTGCGAAATTATTCGAAAAAATATTAATACTTTTTATCAACACATTATTTTTGTACTCTAATATTTACTGTGGATTTTTGATGACGAAGTTAAACGTTCAAAATTTCCCGTATCTCGCCAGAGATATAAAATAATGCAGCTAGACATTCGATTTTCAATGAAAATCTCGTTTCACTAATTTCGAATAATTTCCACTCGAAAAGCTCTATCAACGCTGATTGCAACGAGCTTCGATGACAAAATTGTTCATGCCGCGACTATGCAATTAAGCTCTCCACCAAGCTATTAGTTTTCCTCCGATTGCTGTAGTTAAGCAACTGTCTCGTTCGCCGAGTATACCGATCGAAGCTCACTTTTTGTTCGCACGTCGCAAATGTCGCAAAATCTCATCTCGGTAAATTTCTCTCTCAAGAGAGACTACGAGGTCAACCTCGTATTTTTTTTAATGGAAAATTTTATTCTTGGTTTGTTACGATCTATATTATTTTAGCCAAAATTTTTTACTCTCCTCTTCTCGTTCGGTGTATCATTGAAAAACAAACACTGGCTATTATTTTTAATGAAAACAGAACGTGAAAAAAAAAATCTTGAGAACCTCCATTCGAGGTTTTCTTCGTCTTTTTGCGATTGAAGATGCTAAAAATTTAAACGAAAACGATAGCTTTAATTGTCAGTGGAGAATATATACTTGTTGGGAAATCTTTACCAGCAAGAATACGTACATGTATGCAATTAGAGAAAATCAATTAATATTGATATTTATATTATCTCCCATTTGACACGCTTAATTTTCTCGATATTGTGTCTTTAAACTGTACAGTAAATTAGGCACCTTACACCATTGATTGTTATCGTGATTACACAATAACTATCGGTGTACTCAAAGACATTGAACAGCCGGACAAAAAAAAGTATGGCAATAATTATAAGTATTGGCCATTTCTCAAAATGCCAATTACCAAAGCATTCATCCAATTATCCGGACAATTTCATCAATTTCGTAACAAAAGGGGCATAATATTTTATTTTTTCTTTTTTTTTTCATTACAAAATTAAAGAGACCTTTCGCAATTTTGTTTTGTTGTTGTTTCACGATGCTGGGCTCGCTCTCGGTGGCCATAGATCTGTATAAGAGCACCGAACGGACCACCCCATGTTATTATATCCCAGAATTACTCCAATTTTCCTCGACTCCAGCACTTTGGACAAATTGCTTCTGTATCACGTTATACGATATCATGAATTTTTCGCACCGCGGCTTAATTAAGAATCGGCGAGTGTAATAAACTTTTTATCAAATTAAAACTGTATTCGAATAAAAATTACGAGACTACAAAATCTCAAGGTTAAGGTTAAGTCGAGGGTGAATCGAACGGAGAAACTTGTCCTTGTGTGACAAAAAAAAAATACTATAAAAATAAAATTCATTAGCTTTTTCAACAATTTTATTAGTTAAATTTCTAATATTTACAAACGAGTATAAATTAATGAACATCCCACTCATCGGGGACTGTCACTTTTTTTTCTGCTATTCCAGAGCTTCGATCGTTACGTCAATGACAGTTCACGCTCTCGAGATTAACACTCGCATGTCTCGGTCCATTCGGAATATTTTCATACGTGCATATTTATCCCTGTGTGGCCTTGAATTGATGTTCAACAAATAATTGAAGAAAAAAAAAGGTACGAATACTTATGAAAGAGTGATTGGAAAATAGGAAAAAGAGAGAAAGAGCGAGAGGAAGAGTGATAGAGAGTCGTCAATGTACTTTTTTTTACGGATAAACTCCCGTCCCCATTGAATCTTCATCGATGCGAGAGAGAAAAAGATAGAAGAGAGAGAGAGAGAGAGAGCGAGAGAGATAAACGAAAAAGTAATCCCTCGCAAGGACGTTCCCACAAAACTCCCTACGCAAAGAGAACAAGAAATAATACAAAAAAAAAAAAATAATCATTCTATAGAGCACATTTTTTGTGTTTGTGTAGTTTGTGTGTACTGCATCGTGAGAGGATACAATTGGTATGAAGAATTGTAAAGACAGTTCGTAATTAACGAAAAAAAAAAATATCGATAGTTTTAACGAGAGATAATCACAATTCTAATGGAAAACAATTGCAAATGATTTTTTCATAAAAAATCAATCACGAGCAATGATTTTTCATTCGAAAGATCCTGAATGGAATGGGACAAATCTGTCTTTGTCCTTGCCAATAATAAAAAAAAAAGTATCATCTCCAGCACGACGCGATCTTGTCATCAGGATTGAAAATATATCGTGATAAAAATAAACGATTATTACACGTGGAACAAAAACTAAGATGTCGATAGTTTCGTTGCTGTTTTATTCCTCAGCAGCGAGGCTACGTCTCTGTGGTGGTCTTCGTGTTCCATAAGTCGCTGGTTCAAGTGGAACGAGATAGGTAATTTTTTCATTTCCCTCAGCCTCGCTCTCCTGATGTTGCTGCAAAATTGGTCTTTGCTTCCTGATTGGTCTTCGTTGACGCTGCGAAATATCCGAGTACGAGGAATACTCGGGTCTCGCAGTCGCTGTGCTGTGTTTCTTCACGTAATATCCAGCCGATGTATTTTCCAGTGAATAATTCGGTTGAGTTGGACGAGGGACATCGGGTACAGGTGTAACCGTGTATCCAGCATTGATGAGAGCCTCAAGATCAGCCTGTGTCAGTGGAGTTTGAGCTTTTGCTGATGGAAGTCTAATAATTTGTGGGGAATTGAGCTGATCCTGCTCGATGATTTCCTCAATGGTCAGAGACTTGACTGGTGCTTTTTTCAAAAGTCCCGATTGCGAGACGTAGGTCGAAGTTTGAGCTCGTTGAGGAATTTTGTGCTTGTGGGCCTGACGGGGTTGATTGACGATCTGATGAGTCTGAATTTCCTCGGAGGAGGATTCACTCGGCCGTGGAGCGGAACGAGGCACGTAGGATGATCCAGAAGTTTGATACTTTTGTACATCGGAAGTGGTGAAATAGCTGTTTGGCGATGGAAGAGGAGTGCTTGGATTATTGGGCAAAAGATACTGAATGACAGGAGTATTTTCTGGATCGCGTCTCCGTGCTTCAGCCTGAGCTTTGGCAGCATTTTGGGCCTCTTTCTGGGCATTGGCGCGTGCCTGCTGATGAGATTTCCAGAGTGCCTGAGCCTGAGCATTGGCTATAGATTGTGCCTGAGCCTGTGCGCGTAGTTGATTCTTCTCAAAGTTGAGGGCATAATTGTGGGCATCCTCTTGGGCCTTGAGATGAGCCTGTTGTTGGGCCTGAAGCGCAAGAATGGCATCAGCATGGGCTTTGTACTCTTGGGCCTCTTGAGCACGTCTAGCCTCAGCTTCCTCGATTCGTGATTGCGCCTTCAACTTTGACCTGTAACTCGCCTCAGGGTCCTTGATCTCTTCGACGATCTGTGATCTGCCAGCCTCGCTGACACCCTCACCCTGACTTATCTGCTCGAGTGCGCTCTGTTGCTCGTGACGCTCAGCTACCAGGCGAATCTGTTCGAGGGCAGCCTGCTGATGATTGACGTGAGATGCCTGAGTGACCTTTTGAAAAGCGAGTGCCTGGGCCTCGGCATTTGCCTGGGCCTGAGCAACATTCTGGGACGTGTAACCCTGGGAGTTCAATTGGGGATGGGCGGGGGCAGATTCCTCGTAGTACTGGGCTGATGGTCTGAAGGGTTTGGCAGCTGGTTTAGGGTATTGAGGCTCGTGGTGGTATTGCAATTGGGGCTGGGCCGGTTGCGGTGGTACGTAAGCCTCGGGAATATGCTGCTGTTGGAATCTGGGTCCGCTCGTCTCCACGTGATACTGTTCCTCCTGAACGGGTTCGACCGTTGGTTTTACGTACTGATTCTGATAAGCCAAAACCTCCTGGGAGTATTGGGCATAAGCCGGCTGTTTCAGATACCCTTTAGCTCCCTGTCCACCGGAATGCTTGAATTCTTGGGCCTGATTTGCCGATACCAATTGAAGAAGTTCCTGCTCGAACGTTCCTAACTTTCCATCTGGATAGGCTGCTGCCAATTGATAACCCGGTGAACTCGAACCAGCTGCATTCAGTCGTGTCTCCGCACGCGATTGAGCGTCCAGTCGTGACTGATAATCGGCCTGCGCGTCGGCCTGCGCTTGGGCCTGAGCGTGAAGAGCCAAACGTGGCCTAGGTGGCGCCACTGCCGGTACTCGCTGATTCTGATAAGCTTGCTGCAGCTGTTGCTGCTGTCTCGCGTAAGCCGGAAGTGGCCTGCGAGGAGGTGGCCCTGTTCGTGATTGCTGCTGCGATGGCGCCGAGTACGCCTGGGGTTGCGCGTGCGTGTATTGCTCCAGGAAACTCAGATATTCCGGGGCCAGCTGAAATTCATTAACACCATTAAATCTTACACGTTACTTTCTCCTCTTCAAAAATTAATCGAATCTTCCAGCTACCATGAATTTAATTTTAAATACGAGAATTATAATTATGTTTGAGTTTGTTGAGAAAAAAAATCATAACGATATTATCCTCGCTAGTATTGTGCTAAGTAGAGGTGAGGAAATGTACAATATGGGCTAGCGAAGGTTTCTTGAAATTCTCGAACAAATTATTCATCAATCTCTCGCTTTATTATTTATTCTCGCAATTGCAATTATCAATTAAAGCCTGTGGAGTATGAAAATTCACTTTCTATGCGTTTATACACACACACATTATTATAATATATATATATATATATATATATATAAGAGAGTCTCAGGTATTTGCTGATTCTTCCCCGACGATTCTCTCCAACTCATTATAGACGGCATGCACGTGTGCTCGATCATTAGGACAAATAAAATAAAATCTTATTGCAAATGATTGAATATCCAGCTGTTGAACAAAATTCTATCGCATTATTCAAGTCATCAAGTGTGCGTGTTGCATGTATCATCAAATAATATATATATATATACATGTATATGCTCTCAACATATGAATAAATATATGATTATAAAACGTTCAAGTGCATTATTATTAGAAATCCGCTTTCGCCAACTCCCAACACTGTCTGGACTCTTCCATACTTTCTACCATCTCGGTCGAACTTGACTTTACGCAATGTTCATAATAAATGTCCGGAAATAAGAGAATTAGAGCTGGTGCAAGGGAGACCATTAAGAAAAAAAAAATGAAAAAAAAAAAAAAAAGAAGAAACCGAGAGGATATCGCGTTGCCCGAGACCCGGTCACGCCAACACGTTGAGAGCTCGCGGACGAGCTTCCAACTAACTCCACATATATAGATATATACTGTGAGTATATTATAATAATGTACTCATACTATATATAAATATAAACTCATACAGAATTAGAGCGCTAATCCGGTCTAATAATGAGTCTGCCGTTACGGAGAGCGTTCGCGAGTCCCGCAAGGCCGTCTCTGTACGCCTTTTATTCAGAGATTGCTTTATATATATATATATATATATATA